>JAHXMU010000136.1:6678598-6760799 GCA_019455685.1 Philornis downsi | reverse complement strand
ACTATATAAAAGTTTGCACCAGCATTCATGCGAGCTTTGGCATGCCATTGCACTTCTGTGGGTCCTGCATACATCATGGGTGAAGGGAATATAGCCAGAATGGTATCGTCCCGGTTTAGAACTCCCGAATCTAATACAGCTTGGTGTTGAGCCATACGCACGGGTAAAGGAACATCGTCGTCCTTGGTCCATCCACCGAGTGGGTGTAGAAGTAATACTGGTTTCTTAAAACCACGTTCAAGCAATTGACGTTTTGTATCCTGCATGAGCAAAGCGTGTCCGTTGTGTATGGGATTGCGTAGCTAAAACGATAAAGAAAGAACACGAAGTAGTAAAACAATGTAATTAGAAATTCTATTAGAAATTTAGCAATTTCGAAATCGCCATTTTGAAAATTTTTGAAGGAAATTGAAGAAGTCTATTTAAGATTGAAGAAGTAAGTCATCGTTCCCATTGGTAGGAAACTTGACCAATTCATTTTTGTTAGTCTCACTCGACGCCACTTTTATATCATTGAGAACATTTTGCAGATGCTGAAAAAGATGATGATTGCTTGCTGCTAGTAGTGGACTGTTCGACGGGAACTGCGGAACCTCCCATCCAAGCTTTGAGTGTTTCTGGCGTTTCATCAAGGATGTATGCCGTTTGACGTTATCTTGATTGGTATAACATCCTTCATTTTGGACAACTCTGGCCAACACAAACAGAAAATAACATCTCGTTGGGCGTTGATCCAGACTTTGCGATAGTTAAGATTCTGCGTCGCCTAGTTTTGTCTGGACGAAACACAACACCCCACATAATAGGTAATATTGACCACTTGTGGACGACGGCTGCTTTAATCTAGTAAGTTGTCAACATTAGAAGTTCGAATTGATAGTTTGGCCTGATTTAAGCAGGTCATAATGGATGATTTCCTTTCAGTCCCAACAGACTCAATGCAACGCCTATCGTCAGTCATTATCCGATTCTGAAATGGTCCAATTTCCATCCATTTCAGTAGCGAGTCGTAGGCGTCAATAAGATCCAGAAGGTTCTTTTGCGATAAATCGATTAGCAGCCACACATCGCGCTTGTTCTCGAGACCAGCCTTATGCTAATGGTTTCAAACAGGGTTTCTGGGTAATCTTCCGTTCCTGGGCAACGGATTAATTGTTCCGGCTCGACAATGAGTTTATCAATATTTTAAACGACTGATCTACCACAGCGTGCGTCATCTTCAATGTCAATACTATCAGAAGGGATTTGGTGAAATTGCCGCTTTGCTGCGGCATTCTATAATATACTGGACGCATTTTCACTTTAGTCCTAATGGTACTGAAGAATGTATCCGATTTTCTCTTTTTTTGTCTTCATTGTGGAACGCTGTAGTCCACAGCTGGTTTCATTAAACCCAAAACTGATAAAGAACTTTTGTTATGAAGCGTAATGTTGCAATATTTAAATCGCCGCGCGGTATGACCCAATGCGATGTTACACATATTGATATATGACTGACTCTCTGAAGACATTTAGCGGAAAATGTCCACAGCTTTTTACTTAAGCCAGTATCAATATTATGTATTATAATTACCAGTTAGTGAAACAGATTTAATTTTTTTTAACTATGTGTATTTGCATTAACATAGTTTCTTCGGGAAGTTGTATGGAAATAAGGACAGCAATATAATAACGGTTAGATTTAATCTATATTCGACTATGCATTAGATATTTTTGTGTTTAGAAGAATTTTAATTTTACTTACTTGGAATGCAAATATGGCATCAGCTTCTACTTCCGTAAACTTTTGCCTCAGTTCATTGGGTGTTAAACGATATTGGTCTAGGCCGTCATCCCATTTAATACGTTCAATAACTTCCAAATCACCGCCTACCAAATAGTCGCCAGATTCTAAAACCATCTGAAAATAGAAAAGTGCGTGCCGTAAAATATGCACATAAAATATTGTACTCGTATTCATAAATGTTTATTGAAGGGTTAATAATAAAAACGGTCTTCAAATAGTTAGGACTGAGAATGGCAATAGACCCCTTTGCCACACCCCTTGTAGAACGTATAAATCTATAAATTGACCGATTTACCGAAATTTAAATTTTGCACTGAAATCTCCAATTAAAAATTTTAATTTTGATCATTATATTGCTTTATAATACTTTATAGTCGTCTTCTGGTATCTCCCTTATCCACTCGACTCAACAAAAATCAAAATTTCTTCCATAATTTCTAGTCACAAATTACAATAAGTTAAGATAAGAGTTTTGCTTCATTATTGTGTGGGTTTAAGTGCACTGAACAATAGAAGTATTGGAAAAATCGATAGAAATGGTATCAATAACATGCTGCAAAATCTTATATATTTTACACAGAGATACATTTTCAGACGAGGCATCCAAAAGTCGAAATCAAAATAAAATAATCGTCGATTTCAATTTTTTCCCTTTTTTGCGGAAAGTTGATTTATAGAACCCTATTTTATATTATTTGTTATAAAAACATGCAGGTCTCTTTTGGTCGAAAAAGAGGTTATTGGAAATCGAAGAGAAAAAACTTGACATTTCTGGAAGAAAAACCATAGCATGCGTTTCGTACATAAAATTCATTTTATTTGTTTTTTTCTATTTTGAAAATAATATAGGGTTATTCATTTCTCGGTTTCAAGTAAGGTTAAATAAAACATACATAAAGCTATGATTCCGATGAAACTTTTATTTCATTATAATGCTTGGACCTTGGTATTATGTACGAAATACGAGGCGTATTAAAAAAATAAGGCGAATTTTCAAATTTCGGGGGCTACGTACATTCGACTTTCAATTTTTTTTATGTTGTTTCACTCGTCTCCAAGATATGTTGACAGTTTTATCCATATAGCATGTTTAGTTTGTTTGTGAGAGGCCTGAATAAGACAAGTGGAATTAAGTGTTCAAAAACACTTGAAATCTTGACAGTGACATACGGTAAGAGTGCTCTGAGTTAAAAAATGTTTACAAATGGTACAAGCTTTTCACAGAAGGTCGAGAAGATGTGAATGATGATGCTCGCTCTCGACGCCGCAGCACATCAACAACCGATGAAAATGTTGAGAAAGTGAAGAAAATTGTTATGGAGAATCGTCGAATCACAATTAGAGAAGTTACTGAGGATGTCGGCATATCGGCTGGGTCATTTTTTCCGAAACATCGCATGAGCATCGCTCAGGAATTGTTGAATGGCATCAATGATGATCCAGATTTGCTTGAAAGGGTCATAACTGGTGACGAATCATGGGTATATGGTTATGACATCGAAACCAAAGCTCAATCGTCCCAATAAAAGAATCCAGGAGAGCCAAGACCAAAAAAAGGACGCCCAGTTCGATCAAATGTCAAGCTTTTGCTCACAGTTTTTTTCGATTACTTAGTGAATCAGTAGTTCTTACCACAAGGTCGTACGGTAAATAAGGCGTATTACCTTGAAGTTATGCGCCGTTTGCGTGAAGTAATGCGAAAAAAAATCCGAAATTGTCGAAAAAAAATACATGGCTTTTGCATCTGCTCAGTCATCTTTGCTTGTGAGAGATTATTTGGCCAAAAATAATACCGTTATCATGCCTCATCCGCCGTATTCACCAGATTTGGCCCCCTGTGAGTTTTTTCTGTTCCCAAGATTGAAGAGACCCATAAAAGGACAGCGTTTTATGACGATTGAGGGAATAAAAACTGAATCGTCGAACACGCAAAACACTTGTTTTATTTATGGCTCTCACAAACAAACTAAACATTCTATATGGATAAAATCGTCAACATTTTTTTTTTCTCATTCATTTTCTTTATTGGATCTTTCTTTCGAAATTTACAATATGTATTCAAATTTTAATCCTATCTCAAGCCATTGCCGGATCTTGTTTTTGGCGAGCAGATCTGTTTATCACCGGACCAAGTCTAGCGTGTCCGTTCTTTTACGCCGTATATGACCGGGAAAATGTTGAGGGTTTTGAGCAAGTGGGTTTGAGTGGGAGGACAACTTCGATACATATGACCTGCTTAATTTTTAAGTCTTTAAGTCTTTGTGTATGTTATCATTCCTAACATACCATGGGGCACCACAAATTTGGCGCAGTATTCTTGACTGTCTTCTCTGTAGCTTATTTATGTTAGAAGCCGATGCCGTTCCCCACAACTGGATGCCGTATGTCCATATTGGCTTCAATATGGTTTTGTAGATGATGATTTTATTTTCCAAACTGAGAGTAGACTGGGAGCCAATAAGCCAGTGGAGTTGAGCCATTTTTAATTTCAATTGTATGATTTTTGAGTCAATGTGATTTTTCCAGGTGAGACGTCGGTCAAGGTGAATACCCAAATATTTGACATGGTTATGAACGGGTATGGTACTACCGTGAATAGTGAGGGCTGGGCAATTGTTCTGTCTAAGAGAGAATGTAACCTGTACACTCTTAGTGGCATTTACTTTTATCTTCCACTTTTCGAGCCAAGATTCTAATGTGTGTATATGAGACTGCAGTTGTCTAGAAGCCATTAATGGGCAAGTGCTAATGCTCATTAATGCAGTGTCATCAGCGAAAGCTGAGGTTTGAATTAGGGAATGAACAGGCATGTCAGAGGTATAGATGGTATATAGTATAGGGCCTAGTATACTGCTGAGGGACTCCTGCTGAAACTTTTCTTTGAGTTGAAACAGTCTTTCGATTTTACTACAAAAGATCGATCCTTCAGATAGCTCTCCAGGAGCTTATGGGTATTTGCCGGTAGAAAAGATACTATTTTGTGAATAGGGCCTTCATGCCACACTTTATCAAAGGCTTGAGAGATGTCTATAAAGAGAGCTGAGCAATATTTCCGATCTTCGAATGTTTTTCTGATCTGGGTTACTATACGGTGTACTTGTTCTGTCGTTCCATGACCCTTGCGAAACCCTAGATAAAATAGGGAGTAAATTTATGGGTCGATAGGATGTAATTTGTGACAGTTCCTTTCCATGTTTTGGGATCATTATTATTTCAGACAGCTTCCATGATCGAGGAAAGTATCCAATTCGAAGTATAGCATTAAATATAAATAAAACTAATTTGAGGATATTGTGGGGGAGTTCTGAGATCATTTTCGCTGTTATTTTATCGTGTCCAGGGGATTTATTCATTTTCAACGAGAATAGTTAGGTGTAAATACTTCTTCCAGATGATCAGCAAATTCTTTCACTTTTTCATCACTACTCCTTGCCCATCCTCCATCTTTCATCCGTATTGGAGACTCCTGTGTTATAGGACGCTGTAGTTGCCTTGTGGCCTTGTACAGATTACAGTTAGTGTTTTGTGTGGCTCCTTGACGAGATAAGTAGCGGGCTTCGGAGATTTCTTTTTTTTTCATCCAGAGTTGACCTCAGTTTTGACTTGCACTGGTCGAGACGAGCTTTGAGGTAGGGAGATCTGTGCTCTTGCCATCGTCTTCTCGCTTTCCTTTTCTCTTTGATTAGGGATTCAATATGACATGACATTTTTTGTTTTAGCGTAGACCTTGTGCGGAGTTGCCAAGTTTGTGGACTGAATTTCATCTGGTGTTTTGAGAGAAAAGTTTGCAAAAATCTATGAGATCGGGGGTTTTATTGAGATCCGTGGGCCAGTATGTTGGTTCACCTCCAGACAAAACTTTTAGGCCTGAACTCGATATAGCATTTAGCAATTGCCTGCCTCTGGGGTTGACGAGTCTAGACCCCCAGAAGGTATGTTTAGCATCGTAGTCTCCGGCTGCTATAAACTTGTCACCAAGAGTAAAGAAAAAGTGTGAAAACTGGTCTTCGCTTGAAACATATTTGGGAGGGCAGTATATGGAAGAAACTATTATGTTTAATCCAGTTAGTGCAACTGAAGTGGCTTGTATGTGATCAGTTTTATATTCGCGTAGAGAGAAGTGCTTTACCTGATCATTAATTATTACAGCTGTTTCTCCACAAGCTCTGCCACTGGGATGTTTTGTTTCGTAGGTTGAGTATTCATTTATTCATTTCGGAAGCAATTTTTTTTAACGAGAAATGAGTTTCAGAGACTAAGAGAATGTCAATATCTCGGGATCTCAAGAAATACTCTACTTCATTCTTATGTTGGGTGAGTCCATTGGTATTCCAGTAACAAATTAGAGTTCATTTTCTGGTTAATAAAACTTGAATGAGCATATTCTGGTTTCGTAACATTTTTTGCATAATCCCCTGCATATTTATCATGAAATTATTCATAGTTTTTATGAGGGATTCGATTGAGGTTTCAATATTGTTTTTCTGCGGAGGAGCTTGAGGAACCTGATTTTTCAGAGATTGTGCGTATGTCATTTGAGTCGTCGTTGCTGAATTGACATTTGAGACTGATCGAACTGGATTTGGGAAACTGAGGAGTTTCCTGCCTTCTACGAGAGAGCTTCCTCAACTTCTATAAATAGCTGTATGGTTTCCTCCACAGTTTCCACATTTCTTCAGACTGGGATCTGTTTTTAGTAACTTTCACTCTGAAGTTTTATGCATACTTCCGCATATCACACATACTGATGGTAATTTGCAGTAAGCTTTAGTATGCCCAAACTCCTGACAGTTTAAGCATTGAGGAGGATCTTTGCGCGCTAGCGGTTCCTCAACTGATACTCTGCGATGAAGCAGATATCTGAGATTGTAAATTGGGTGGGGTTCATTTTTTTCTTTCATGTGGGCATAGTCAAACGCTATTTCCACCTTAAACATGGGCTGAGGAGCCTTGAACTTGTTGAGTATATTGTGAATGGATTTCACTTCGTAACCCTCATTTTCAACAGCCTCCTTTATTTCCTGTATGGGAACGTTGCTTTCAATGCCCTTGATTACAACTATTAGTCCCTTAGAGCTTTTGAGTTGGTAAGTGTAGTAATTCTTACGTTCCTGGTCAAATTTGGAAACTTCACGATATTTTTCTTGTGTATATGTTTGAACTTTTGTCTCCAGCACCTTCCCCTTGCGCAGGGACACTACTCCGCCTTTTCCAACTAAATGAGATAATCTGTTTACCAGATTGTTAGAGGTAGCTTCCCTTAGGAATATTGGGGGAGGTTTTTGTGCTTTCTTAGGTTGTAATTGCAAATTTTCTTCTTCTGTGGCCAAAATTGCGTAGTAATTTTGACCTCTTGGGTCAACCTGTGAGGGAGGGATGCTTCTGGGATACTTCGAGTTTGGAAGTTTTTGGCTAGACTTTGGGCTCAATTTTCTTTTCAGAATGGGAAACGTCTATCCCAGTTTGAACCGTTTCATTTTGAGGTTTTTGTTTCGGTATAGCGTCCTTCGAGGTCGATGTTGCCGGTTGAGTAGCATTCGCGAGAGTTGTCACTATATCACCGTTTGCACGAATGTTAGGTGAAATATCGGGTATACTTTTAGGCGGAATCTTAACTTGGGGCGAACTGATTGTTTGTGGAGCATGGGAATGCGAAGTACTTACGGGAATACTTTTAGGCCGCAACATATTTTGTCCACTTGCCAAACTGTCATCATTGTTTGGAGAGATGTGAGCTGAGAGGGAATTCATATTGACACTAGTTTTCGCGGTTAGGAAGGCACTGCCATCTTTTTTGTTTTGGGATGCACTTTTCTGACACTCGTTTGCATTTATTGAGAGATAAGGATTTCTGCCGTTAAGACTCAGACGTCTCTCTGAGTGTGAGACAGTCATATAGGCACTTTTCGCCTTAAGATATGCGAAATGTAAACTATATTTTTTTCCAGATTTGTTATGACTGTAATATTATAAATTGTATGTTATTATCACTGCACTGGGGAATTTTGATTTAGCGTCTTCTGACTAAATATTTTTGGGCTAAGAGTATATTTAACCTTTTTTATAATTATTTTTCTAAAGCCGATGCACAAACACGCCTGTCTGTACAGAGAGAAAAACAACAAAAAAATCGTCAACATATCGTCGAGACGAGTGTACCAACATAAAAAAAAAATAATATTCGAAAGTCGAATGTACGTAGATCGCGAAATTTGAAAATTCGCTTTATTTTTTGAACACACCTCGTATAATATCACTCAAATGACCGCCTCTGGATTAGTTGCAGCAGTGGATCTTTTTGAGATAGTTTTCGAACATATACGGTCCAATGACACCACCAAACAGTCACTTTTCCGGATGCAATAGCTTTTCGACAATCACTTCTGGGTTCTCCGAGCCCCATATGCGACAATTTTGCCTGCTGACGTAACCACCGAGTCAGAAATGAGCTTAATCGCTGAAGAACATTTTTTTCGATTGAAAGTTCGAGTTTGAATCACCACTTTTGTAATAAGTTTTAACTATTTTTGTGCGTTCTGCGGTTGTCCAACGATCCATATTAGCAAATGGCAAAACTTGCACTAATAAATAAATAACGCTTCCGATGACAGGTATTTAACAGCTGACAGCCTTGCCAGGTTGGCTTTTTTTGAAACCATTAAACAGATAACCCTATATTAAGAATGTTCGCTCTATTTATGGCAGAACATCACAACTCTGAGAAGTACTTAACTTTTTGGAAATTGTTACTTTTTCTGTTAATTTAAAACCAGGTGTGAACCAAAGAGTTATTTTTGAGTGGATGACAGGTTCTGAAGCATAGATTTCGATCAGTTTCAGCCTATTTCAGTATTTATGTATACTGAACTAACGCCAAAGATGTAGTTCTGCTCAGAATTATTGCGAACAGTAACAGTGACGCAAGGTGATAACTAGGTAACGCTTATAAGCTACATTGATTAGTTTTCGGATATTTTAGTGGAAATTTTTGGTGGCTGCATACTAGTAGCCCTGTGAAAACGCTAGTTTCATTTACAGTTTATATTTCATTAATTAACGATAACTCATATTATTATTTATTAATTATAATTATTATTATTATATTATTATTTTTCGAATTATTTTGACTATTTCCTATCAGTATTGAACGAAAATACTAGTTCAAATCTAGTTCCTTGGCAACTTTTTCTCCCTACCGGAAAAATAGAGCAAAAGTGCTAGAGATTCTACAAACTGAAAACTTTCAATAAAAGTTCTAAGCAAGAAGGTTAAATTACGAGTACTTTGTGAGGCTAAGTTTTAATCTTTTCTAAATATTTTTAGACTTACCTTCACATAGGGATGATTAGGATTGCTAGTGCCAAATTGTCTTGATAATCTCTCCTCCTTGCGATGGTAGTAAAATTCCGGTTTTCTTAATATCGCTATGGGTTTTTCCTGATATGTCAATGTTATGGCTGATACTCCGTCTAGTTTCTCCTTAGTTTCTGTGGTCACAGACAAAACAATTGGTACTGATTGATTTTCACGGAAAGCGCCATCTCCACTGAAAATCGAATTAAAATGCAATGTCTGAAGATATTCATCTTCACGCATAAAACCTTTAAGGGGGTAGGCCCACCCTTCGGCAATTACTTGAACCCATTGTAATTCTACCAGCGTTAAGGGTACTGAAGGCAAGTGTTTAGCTTCGTTCAAAGCGGAATCCTTCAATGAAGGCCTTACAAATAACTCCGGCAATCTTTCAATATCTCTTAGATTTTTGGGAATTATACCTTCTTCTTCTAAAAGTTGTATAACTTTCTGGGTTGATTCTTTAATGGTGAAACCATCTGTGTTCACCACCAATTCTGGATTAATAGGCTTTTCATACTCTTGTGTGATACCGGTGAATCCTTTGATTACGCCTTCACGAGCCTTTTTGTACAGACCCTTGACATCCCGTGACTCACACACCGATAGCGGGGTATCGACAAAGATTTCATAAAATTTAAGATCAGCATCTTTATGAATTTTACGGGCCATTTCGCGGTCGTCGGCGAAGGGTGAGACAAAACTGCATATTGAGACGACCCCACTATCGGCAAACAACTTGGCCACTTCACCTACACGACGAATATTCTCCTCCCGATCGGCGGGTGTGAAACCTAGATTTTTATTGAGGCCAGTTCTGATGTTGTCACCATCGAGGCCGTAAGCGGGAATGCCTCTGGATACCAGATATGCTTCTAATTCAAAGGCTATGGACGTTTTGCCAGCACCACTGAGGCCTGTCAGCCAAATGGTGCAACCACGAAAACCACGGCATAACCCGAGGTTTTTACCACGGGTCTCGCGGGTTACATGATGTTTTTGTTCGGTGACATTTGTGGCAACTTGTAAGCACTGAAAAGAAAGGAAAAAAGAGATTTAAAAATGCGTCATTTAAAATAAAAAATCTTTAAAAAATTTATTCCATTTTTAAATGGAAAATAGGCTGCTGCCGAGGCATTGGTCGCGGAATAACAACAATTTCGCATACATTTTCGAGCTACACTAGATTAAAGGTTGAAAAATCTAGCTTATTACTCTAATCTGAGGTTACATTTTGTCACGTAAAATTATTATCTCAAAAAAATTGTTCACAGCGTCTTAAACAACAGATCTACTTCCTAAAAGTTTTTGAAAGTAAAAAAAAAATAATAAATAAAAAACTTAACTATATGATTGGGATTCATTATTTAAAATCATATCGGTAACCACGCAAATTTGTACCAGGTAAAATCGTTTACTTTCCGAATTAAATTATATGATCGCAGACGTAACAGGAAATGACAATATCTCCGCAGTCATTAAGGATTTTTTATTTTTTATTTTTTTTTAATATCTAAAACTATATAAATTAGGTTTTAAGATGCTTTGGAATGATAGAATAGTTATATTACTTGACACAATTTAATCTCAAAAAGAGGCAAAAAGTTAGCCCAATAATACGAAATGGTTTTTCTTACATTTTTTCAACTCACGTTGTTGCACCGCTTGGTAAATGCTTTTGCTAAAGGTAAAAACTAAATAATTTAGAGTAATGAATAGTCCATTTACGAGTTATAGGCAGATTTATTGCAATTTTAATTTGACAGTTTTTTGAATATCCGTTGTTTCTGTGGAAAGGACATTATCTTGTGAGTAGTTTTTAGCAATTCCAAAAGTTGGTTAACTTTTAAATTGCATCACAAGTATGCGAGATATGCAAACGTTTTTATTAAAGTTCGTTTCATTTATATTTTGTGAGGTAAAAAATTATATTATTTTTCCGAGCAGATATACATTTTAGATATACGAGTATATACATATATACATACATATACATATATATATTTTTTTTTAAGATTTTTTTGACCATATTTCGTCTCTTTTAACTTAGGAATTTGAATTTTGCGGCAGTATTCGTTTCGCAGATATAACCTTTTTCATTCTAACGTTTTTTAAAGTTATTTTAATGATTGAACGATCCGTTTCGAAGATAACCACGCGTCTTTGTTTTTTTTTTGTGAAATAAGTTTGGAACCAGCCTCTCTTTCTTGCTAAACTTTTTCACCATAAAAATTTAATCACCTATTTGCATTTTTGTGTTCTTTTAGATATTTTTTTTACTTTGGCTGTTAGGTCTCGGATTAAAAGGCAATTATTGTCCTTTAATTTTCAATTTTATTTTCAATATTTCGACTAAAATTTGTTGCCACCTTCAGGGATTTATTGAAATATTGTATGACATAAAAGCCACTGTCTTGATTGAGCAAACTTAAGTCAACTAGAGGTCAAGTGGTGGTAGTTAACTAAAGACTGTAGTCGAAATAAAATTGAAAATTCAAGGAAAATAACTGTCTTTTAACCCACAGCGTGTGAAACCTTTCCGGATGGATTCACCGCTATCATCTGCGCTAAAGTCGGCTACAGCGAATAAAGAACATATTTTTCTTAAAATTTTAAATATTTTTACGACATACAAAAGTTTTCAAATAAAAAAAAATCAAATTACAGAACGTTTAACTGGTAACACTTCGATCACCGATCCCTGCTATATGTATAGAATTTTCCAACAGTTTTTGATAACCAATTCTTTTTTTTTTTTTTGTTTCCAAATAATTCGTGTAAACCATTAAAAATGTATGATAACATCGAAACTAACCAAAAAGACTGACTACGAAACACACAAAAAGATCATAAACAATAAGAGTAATCCATGAATAAAGCTTTTGATGACCCTTTCATAACCTCCTCAAACCGGTACAACATAACGGTATTCATAATTAACACAAATGCCGCACAAACTCTTGCGGTGATAAATATACTTAATAAACAAAATCGATTAACTTTAATTTATGTACAGTTTTTGTGGCGGGGTTGATTGACCCTAATACACACGCAATAGTGTTTGTGCACATACATACATACATACATGTATGTGATTTTGAAGAATGACAAGAATGCGCTAACAAACAAGCTTTTAAAAGGCAAAAATTATATATTTATTTATTAATACTTTGTTGTAGAATGACTCTTAAGAGTGAATTCATTCAGAAAATTGGAAATGCGAAAAAATAATTTAACACGTGTGTAAAATTGCTTACAGGTGTTTATAAAGGGAGTCCAACAAGAAGTAATCTTAGAAAAGTAAACAATGGTTTTCTACCCCCCTCTAGTGGCAATTCCGTGGAGATTCGGTTCATCCATCAAGTTAAAACAGATGTCTAAAAAGAACCCGATTTGGTTGGAATCATGTAACTCGTTTAAAATCACTGATAAACAGTTTGAATGTAAGTGGCATTATTTCGGGAGTCATTTTCCAAATGCATAACCTCCATGGTCCAAGATCTAAATTTCTTCTAAATTTTTCCAATACTTTACTTTTTTTTAGAAATTTGCTGTTAAAACGCCATTTGTATCCTACTTGTATCAAAGGGACCTATAACTTCAATAAATTTTCGTAAGTCAATATTATGAAATTTTGCTAAACTTAAAATATATTTTGTCTCGCAGAATTCACTTTAAGCCGGCAACCATGTCTATAAAATCTTTAATGGCTATTTCAGTATCTGTTGGAAATGAACTGCTACATATTATTTGGCGTTTGCCATTCTATAGGTATATTACAAATATCTGATTAAATCACTATTGTAAGGTATTCGTTTTAACACATTTTTGAATGGCTGATTTCTGCAATATTCTACGAACTCGAAGTCTGCGCCATTTAATTCAGACCTCAAAAATATTATACTTTAAAAAAAGGTTACTTATCTCGAGTTTCTTAAGAATCTCCACTTTCGAATCTGTTCGAAAAGTCATTTACTACTTGCGTATGTTGATGACATAGATGATGATGACATAGACATCAAAACTGCAAGAATTTACTGAAATCTTCAAGCATTGAGAAATAGTCAGTAGATATGGGTCTGGTGGTGAACGAGAGCAAGACAGATTTATTTGTTTCAACGAACAGAGTCTTCCCGTTTGGTAAACTCTGTGCTGAATGTTGACAGCTATAACTTTGGAGTAATTAATAAATACATCTACTTGGACTCCACCGTTAATAAAATTAATGATGTCAACCTGTTTAATGACAAAAATCTCTCCTTACGATCAAAAATCCAACTGTACCAGGCATTGGGTTTACCTGTATTGATAGAAGAATAAGGAGAATCACCCCGAGAAGAGCCAAGTTATGAAAACTTTTCCCTTACTATTTCATCATAGATGAGAGTTCCAAAATTTCTACATCAACTATTATTAAAATAATATAAAAATTATTTCCACTTTGCATGAAAGTAAAAAATTCAACAAGTTTACTTCATATAGCATAAGAAATCTTTGTTCGGTTCGTCATTTTCTTTTTGTTGGGAAATTTAAGAAAACCACATTATCGTCTATAATTTGGAGTTCATAGCTTCGATTAACTTGATCGACCTTGGCACGATGGTTAGTACTCGCGACTATTGTTTGCAAGATCACAGGTTCAACCCTCTTACAACCACCTATCACTATTTGAGCAGCGGTCATCCCGATGTGTTTGAAGAACATTTCAAGTTATTGACAAGTCCTGCTTCTTCTCAAACAGTGACGTTCGGAAGAGTCCTTTCGATTCGATTTAATTTTGTTATGTCCACGCTCTGAAAGCGATAATGTTATGTTCAACTGACTGAACAAACAAAAACTCAGTCAAAAGGGCATAGCAATGGCACAATCTTTGTAAAGTTCAACATTCAGATTTAATAGCAATATGCACTTATACCCTATTAATGTACCTGTGGATTCAAACTTCGACTCAAGCATATGTTTATTTGGATGGCAACACTTTTGGATATCAAATTCTCAAAAGCACATTCAAATTCGTCATATAGCAGTAATAAAATGAGCAAACTTCCATTTAGGAAATGAAATAGAAGTGGCTTTTCTTATTATCATTGTTGTTCTATCTATAAAATGTATTTGATCTATAGTTTTTTTTTTTTTATTGAACCCTTAGTCCAGACAACTAATTATTAAAAAGTTGAGCTTTAAATTACATATGGCACAGATATATGCGAATGCGTTGTTATAACGTACTTATCTTTAATTTAAATTCTGTACTAGATAAAATTCAGAATAACATTTGACGTTAATGTTATTATATGTTATATTATATATGTTATATTAAAGCATATTTGTTTTTTGTTAATAACAAATAATGCACATAAATAATATATTATCTGTATTCCATAAAAGTGGTGTAGATGGTGATTTGACTTATACTCAAATTAATTAGATCCAAAATCACCCTATAATTAAGAGCTCTAAGATATTAGTATCTTCTACCAAAAAGGTAGCGAACGAGATTATGTGAAATATAGCAGTTTTTTCAGAATCTGTTTTTTTTTTTGTAGATTATTATAACAATCGACTTGTGTTATCAACCTTCGCCTCTGGTTGAATTGAAATAATCTTATTTATATATTTTAGAAATCAATACGTGTTTGCTTTACTGTTCCATGTAGATTTCTACACCATTCATCCAATTGCTTTAAATCTTGAACACATGATTAGCATGATGGAAAATGGTTCCTAATATATATAATCAAATACGACTAAAGTGCAATAAGTGGGCACGCGAGTCATATAAATAAATATGACTGATTTAAGAGAGGCAGACGTCTCTATAATGTAGTATCTGTCTAGAATATACCTATACATAATATGTGGAAATTCTCGTTTCCGCGAATTCCCTCCAAATGAGAAAGTATTTTGCCAATTGATATTTTAATTTTTATTTAAGGAAAAACAAACTACAATAATAATGATTTCCAAAGCGTATTATGAACCAGCAAAACATTAAATCGAATTGAATAAATAAAATTTGTAGAAATTTTGTATTTAAATCAGCGAACTTTATGTAGTCATCCTACTAACATTACGTACATTTGATTATCATGCATATCATTGTAGGTTCGAACCCCGATACAATTACCTATTCGAGCGGATTTCACTAGGGTTCCAAGCTAACTATAAAAAACAGATGATAATGACGCTGATAGTATCGGCTGAAATCGGCCAGAAACAGCCGCGAAATACAGCCGACTTATGGAAACTTATGGAAATAGCTTGTACTCAGAGGAACATTCCATATAAGTATAAAAATGTCTTCATATGAACTTTTCATACAGAAAAAGTGTCTTCGTATTTTCATTTCTCCAAATATTTAAAACGAGAAATGCGATATTATTGCAGTTTTTCGAAATATAGCAGAAGATATTAGAGTATTAATAAGAAATTGTTCATATTTTTTCGTTACTCATTATCGCCTAACAGTTTAAATAGTTAAAATGTAGTATAGAATTTTATTTTAATTAAATTTGTTTAGTAGCTTTAAACCCGTTTAGTGAAAGGTTTGCCTCATTTGCAAATATGGATCGTTTACTAATCGAAAAACGCGTAAAAATAGTTAAAACTTGCTACGAAAGTGGTGATTCAAACATGGGCACTTTTCGTGCATTACGGAGTGATTGTGGTCGTCATAATCGATTTACTGTGCAAGGAATTGGCAAGCAATTTGAAGAGACTGGAAGTGGTACATACTCGTATGTGGCCAGGCCTGTGCATCACCACAATGCATTGCCGAAAATATCGCTTCGGCTAGTGCAAGTGTGGCAGATAATCCAAATTTCAATTCACAGCGCTATGGCCGTATAATAACCAACTTTTTTGGCATGTAATTGAAGATTATGTGGCTTCAAGAAGACGGTGCCACGAGCCGGTGCCACAACCGATTTTGTTTTTATTGCGTGAGAAATTTCCACAAACCATAATTTCACCTTTTGGCAACGTCAATTGGCCACGCGATTTGACGCCGTTAGACTTTTTTTTTGTGGGGCTACGTCAAAGACCGTGTTTACGTGGATAATCCCCAAACATTGAAGAATTTGAAGATAAACATTCGTCACGTTATCACCGAGATACTGCGCAAAAGTGGTCGAAAATTACTTTAAATGGATCCATTGCTGCAACCAATGCAGAAGCGGTAATTTAAATAAAATTGTATTTCATACATGAAGTCAATCATTATAATGAAATAAAAATCATTGCATTATGTGCTTTATTTAGCTTTACTTTCGAAGCCGAAAAATGGATAATTCGGTATAGAAACTCCTCTTACAAGAAAAAATCTTTCAAATTTTTAGTGGATATTCTTCTAATTAGATATATTCTCAATACTACATGTATCCAAATTTGCATATGTTAAACGATGGTATAGGTATATCACAAGAGCGTCTCAAAAAATTGTTAGTTCATCCTGAAACGTTGTCAGATATATTGATAATAACTTCTCAATAATATTTTTGAGAAGTTCCTTTCGACATATCAGATAAGGAGATATAGAAAATTCAAAAATAAGAGTTGGGACAAAAAGCAGTATTCAGTATCTTTGAGGAGGCATTATTGTGCAAAACAAAAGGAAAAGGTAATTTTTTCCTGCTCTTTTCCACCCTCACAATTACATTTTATTATTTCCATTTCAATATATGAAAATAACTAACACGCTTCTATTGAAATGTACGAAATTGCCTTAAGCCAACTATCGCTCATTATTTGTTTCATTGTAAACACCATCGCCGATATACAAACAATAACTTGGCGAAGATTCGGGGAACAATGTCAACTTTATATGAATCAATAAGGAACAGGGTGAATAATATTGATTAATTTGGAGCAAAAAATGGGACAGAAAAAAACTCAGAGACATAAAGTAAACAAATAAAAAAAAAAAAGTTTCAAAATGAACAGTTTTAAGATGAAACTATTAAATACTACTTACTTTGCTAGGCTAATAGGCTCAAATCAAAATTTTTCTTTCCCATAAAGAATACATTTTTATGGCACAATCCAAAATTTTCAGCAATTTTTCATTTGCCTTTAGTGCTATTAAAAGAGGTCATGCTGCATGTCTTTACTGGTGAAGCATAAACGTGATTGCAGTTATATATTCGATAATCATGCGATAAGTATTAATTGCGCCGGTGGTGAAATCAACTCGACATTATATTCGACGAGTTGGTAGAGCAAGGAAAAAGAGGATAATTGATTGGACCGCTCTAGCGAGGAGCAGAAACTTCATCAATAATCAATGGATGCTAGACGCGGACGCGCATACTAACGAAATTCCGTTTTGAATATTCAATAAACCAGATGCCAAAAGTTTAGGCATGTTAAAAGATATATACAGGTATAATAAACCCATTTCAAAAATAGGTCTTAAATATTATCTGGTATATCGATAAGAACTTCTTAACAATGTATTTGTGTTTCGCTATTACTATAACTACCAGCGAAACAAAAAAAAAAATCGACAGTGATAACAAAATATAGAAAACTAAATGTTGGAAATGTTTAAATTAGAAACACTTTTCGGTATAAAGTCATGTGAAATACAGATTTTGTGAGCAAGCATCTGTATTAAGAAGAGTAAGAAATTTGTGGTTAAAATGACTAAAATTTACTACTTTTGCAATTTTACGCATCCTTATTTCATAAATTGACGATTATTTATTTTTCAATATTGCGATTTTTCAATATTGTGTCAATCGATGTGAATGAAATCAACAAGAGGAAGAATATAACAGAGATAAAACAAAACACAAAACGCATGTATTCGAAAAATCCCTAAGAACAAGTAAGTTATCAAAAAAAAGTATCAAATTTAATTATCTTTTAATGACTAATTTCATTTCTTGAAATAGCTGGCTAATGTTGCCGCCTTTTTACTTTTTCTGACATTTTAAAAAAGAGGTTCACGTTTATTTTTGTTAAAAAGCTATCAAGCTAGCAACAATAGTTTATTTCAAACAAAAGGACACCTTACTTTATAAAAAAAGATAACGAAAGTGCTAAATTTAATGACTTCACAATACTTTTACTTCTTTTTTTTTGGGCTTAGAGTTACTATCCAACAAACGGATAACTTGACCAAGGAACCGCCATCGCCAAACTTTTACTTCTATTATCTGGAATAACTGGCCAACTTTGTGCTTTTTTATTTTTTCCGACACTTTGTGGAAGAGATTGCCATGTTTTTTTTTTAAATAAAAAAAAAAACAATTATCCCACATACCTGTTTATTTGCAATCAAACTAGCGATGATAGCTTAACGGCAAACAAAACGTCGCTTTTACGCAAATAAGAAAATAACTACAGTTTTTGTACAAACAAATATTCAGCAGCAGCAAAATACGTGTTATCAAATTTTGCTAATAAATAAACTATGTAAGCCAGATCATCTAAGGCGTACTTAAGTTTTAATAACTCTATGATACGGATAAATATATTTTCCAATAATTACAACAATATAATGGCAGACTTTAGTTTTTGATTCCATTAATATATTTTAAATAATTCTGCAAGTAACAAAATTTAAATGTGTTCAGTTATCAAATTCAACAAATTTCCATTGAATGGAGATATACTAAGGCGTTGAATGAATGTAGATCAAAACGAACCAAATTATTAAATTTCACTTAAGAATATGAATTCAATTTATTTATTCTAATGCTACCATTGAGTTCAAAATTTCACATTTTACTCGTACACCTTCACCCGAACCAATGAAGATATATCATTTGATTAAAATACCAAAAATATTTTGACCAAGTGTGTTTCATGACTTTCTAAGTCGATTGCGCGATATCTTTCAGGCTGGCTAGCTGGCTAGTAGGCACGATAAATGCCTATAACATTTCACCGGATCGTAGCCAGGGATTGTAAATTGTCTCTGTCAATCCGCATCTTCTGTTACCTCCCATACAAATTGACCGATTTTTTGAAATTCACTTTTTCCCCTGTAACCCCTAATTGGTAAATTACAATAATCTAATTTCGTGTCCATTGTATTAAAGTTGAGAAAGTTGGCCTATTAATCACACCTCTTCTATTTTTGGGTTTATATCCATAATTTAGTTGTACCGAATTTAGTCATATTTGGCTCACGAAAGGTATTTGTTGGGAAAATTGAATTTGAGAATGTAAATGAACCGCATAATGACACCTCTTCTAGTCCCTCTCATACAAATTGGTCGATTTTTTGAAATTAAATCTATCCTCTGTAATTAATAATTAGCATTATGCAGTAACCTAGATTTTTCCTATTGCATTAACTTATAATGAGGGCGAGACAACGACTTTTCTGTTATCTTATCTTATCTCAGCTTCACTTCCTCTTGACTTTCAAAAAGTTCTTCCGAATTCACTAAAATGTAGCCCAAGTCATGCATTAGATAAATTTACTACTGGAAATGAAAATGGATCGAACTGCCACAGCTTCTGCTACCTTCCATACAAATTGACCAATTCTTTTTCACTTGCTTCACTTGTTATATCTAACTCGCCGCAATTTAATTATTTGTCAATTGTAATTGCATTATACTGCTTGGCAAAATTTTTAAAAATCAACCAGACAACCATACATTCTAATGTTCATATCTTTCATTTAATTGCACTAAATTCAATACGATCTTAGTAAACTAAATTCTGCAAATAAAAGTCGACTGTATTGCCCTTGACTCACATACTATTGATTGGATTTTTCCAACCATTCAAAGCGGAAGACATTAAATGCTACTATCTAAGTTCATTACGTTATAATTTTACCTCTTTAACTGTTTTATGACTCAGAGTTATATTTATTAAGAACCATGAGTGTTGCCACGCCCCTTGTGACACTACTCACACTATGTATGTAAGTCAGTTTCGTATTTTCCTAGCTCAAATTTATTATTTTTCAATGTTATTTTAGATTTTTTACAATAGCAATTAGCTTTTTCGTAATTGTTGTTTTCCTCTACGTCATGCCCCAATTTTCAAATTTCCTGTCACTGTTTTCTCTGTACGATTCAGTATAATTCTACCAGGCATGTGGCCTCCATACGCTGCACATTTCATGGTTTGCTTGCAATAAATCATACCTTAATTCTACTACAGTATTTTAAAAACTAGCGTCAATATGTAATTAATAACTTTCCAAAGCTAAATTGCAAACAAATTAAGGCTGTAAAGGGTCATATATTATAAACAGAAATTTGTAGAAATGAATACATTTTAATGGATTTTTAGGACATATGAAAGAAAGATGTCCTTATTATAAATGAACAACGAACTTTAATAAATTTTGTCATGTCGCCTAAAAAGTGCACATTCGACGAAAATATACAAAATTAATGAAAGTCAACAAACATGGCGGAAGAATATCTACGAATTATTTTACGGCGAATATAGCATTCTATACAAATTCTTGCAAAATTGCAATATTCATCATACTCAAAATAAAAAACGTAGTACTTACTCTCCTTTTAGCATATGAAAAGAAACCGATTGGCGGATTTGGCATTGTGTTTTTTCAGTTTTTTTTAATATCACTACAAAAACGTTTCGTTCGTTATTAAGGAGAGTATTTGATTGTAGCAATTTATTATTATTTTTTATTATTATTTATTTTTTTTTTCTAGGCCACACAGTTTCATAAAATTTTGTACCGATAACAACACTATAACACAAATCGTTGTAGTTGAAGCCACAGGCGACTTGATAAACTTGATCACCGCCGTCTGACGGGTAACTAACGACTTGTCGAATCAACGTACACGTATAAACTGAAAATTTTTAAAAATCATTTGTAGAACTTACAAGCTTAAAAGAAGAATATATATATATATATATACATATAGAAGAATATATATATACATATCAAACGTTGATGTTTAAAGTTGGAATCGAAGAGAAATATAAATAAAAGTTAGGATGAATTAACATAAATTTACTGCCAAAAGGCAAATACCGTCAGACAGACATGCAGGCTTTCAGAGTTGTAGATTCTATGAACTCAAATGCAGAACAGAACAGAAATGTAGTCAAAAGAACGCACAAAGAAGCAACATCATTATCTACCAAGAAGAAGCACAGTTACACATATGTGTGTCAATAAATGTTTCTTAAATATGTACATTTATTTGCACATATGTGTGCCCATATAGAGACCACGACCTCTGTTAAGAGAGTCAGCAACTATTGGACACGTTTCCAATTGTACATTAAGGGTCTCAGAAATGTTAGAGTGGAGATCCAGCATCACAAGTAAAACTACATAAATATGGTATTTCTTTTTATGAAAATGAAAGACGATTTTATTATAATACATAAATATTGTATTGTTCATTCTGGTCCATAACCTTTGCCAATTTTTTGACGGTAGCATGATTCTACACTCATAAGCATATCCATTAAGGATATTCAGGAATTCAATAAATCGGCGATTCAAAACATTATGCTGGGCATAATTTGTGGAATGGCATGTTACAGTAAATATATAATGATATCTAAGTGATCTCGGCGGAACATAAAACGGTATAAGCGATAATAATTCAGGGCAATCAATTATACCGGCTATTATATCGAATACAAATAACAAGGTATGAAAAATACGGCAATATCGCAATGGCTATAAGAATCTGGAAATATAAGGAGGCACAATGTCGCCAAAGTTAATTGAGAAGAGAACAAATTCCAAAAAGACCCGCCAAATTCTTTCTATGCGTGATATATTGACTTGGCAAAGGGGACTCCAAACAATAGAGGCATATTCCAACTTTGATCTTACATAGTATGTATACACTATTTTAAGGTATGTGGATCAGTGAAATCTGAACAATTTCTTCTAATATACGCTAGCATAGAATAAGCTTCAGGGAAAATACAAATTATATGCGAGGTAAAGCATCAAAAACAACACCTAAATCTATTGTACTTTCAGCAGTGAGGAGCATGTAATCACCAATTTTGAAAACCACTTGAATTGAGTTACGAAAATAAAATGAAAGTTTGTTTAGGGAACACCAATCAAAAAGATTATCTAAATCATTCTGAAGATGTAGAGCCTCAAAAATATTAGAGATTTTGTGATATATTTTTAAGTCATCTGCATATAAAAGAAAATTTACTTTTTTAATAAAACAGTAAAAATAAACAGTTAAAAATATAATTTATAAATAAATTAAACAACTATGGTCCCCAAAATACTGCCTTGCGGCAGGCCAGATGATTGCAAATATGAAAGGGATTCATAAACACTAATAACGAATTTGCATATTCGATTTGGTAAATATGATTTTAACCACTTCAATATAAAGGAATGAATTCCCATAGATTGCAACTTAGTACAAAGTATACTATGAGATACTTTATCGAATGCTTTGGCGAAATCAGTTTAAACTGTTTAAACTTAATGTCCAAGTTGTTGAACCCTACATCTTTCCTATTGATCAATTATGGCCTTTCTGTTTAAGTGAATCTATTCAATTTGTTCAGTTGATGATAGTACATTACAGAATTGATCGATGTGTTCCCGTAAAAGCTCAAAAAAATACTTTTCTTAAAATCCCACCAGATAGCACCACGTACTTCTTAACCTGTTCCATGTTTTATACTCCGTGATCTCTTGCGTTTAACATTATTGTAGATAAACCATTTTCCATCCTTAGTGATGGCGGATCATTTTTCTAACATTTGAGAATCAAATCACAGATGTTACCGCTACTGCATAAATTTCTGCCCGTAAAAACATGATGAGATTAAACCTATGTGTGAACTACGCTTAAACTTTATTACACTGAGGAATATAGTTCTCCGCAATCAAAGCGTTTCACGAAAATCCTAACGATGGTTCCGCGAGGAAAAAACGAGACATTGTTTGATCTTGAAAAAATTTACCGGCATTGCTACCTTTTCTTATATTGATTTACAACACCGAAATCGGAACAGCTGATGTCATAATATGTTCGATAATATATTTGTAGAATTGTTAAGTTGCGTCTTTATTAATATTTCACTTTCAAGTCTACAAATGTATTATCCAACATATTGCGCTGTATACATGCACATTAATCCGACTTCAGTATTGGAAATTAACCAAAATAAATTGTTTGGCGGTATCACATAACAAAATTCTGCTCGTGGAAAAAACTTAGTATTATCTGGTGCAAAAATTTAGCTTCAAATTCCATGACCGTTTTTTTATATGGACTTTCACCGTGAAAATCCAGTATAGTACCAGTCTTTATAACGAACATTTATTTTATTATTTATTTTTGAGTTCTTCCATTGATATATTAAAACATAAACATACTACAGGGTTAGTAAGTTTGTACTTTTTTGATATTTCTTTAATCTTCAAAAAATTGATGATAGACGATAATTTATTTATTTAATAACCGAAAGTATTCCCAGTAACTATAAAGTAAAATATTTTGGGAGAAGTTAGCTAATCAACATTTCTAATCTCCGAAGGAACCTTGATACAGGGTGCCCGTCGGGAAGGTATACTACTTTGCTTCGCCGCCATTTTGATAAACATTAGTCTTGACAGTTCACAATTGGCAGTCGTGAAGTAGAGACGTGGCAAATTTATTATGGAAAAATATTCAATAAACCAACATGTTTTAATCGTTTATCAAAATCATTACTGTGACGATGAGAAAGTTACGTGAAATTTTTGGGAGGAACAATGTGCCAACAAGACCACTATTTATCGTGTAGTGAATGATTTCGAAGAAAGAGGGTCTGTAGCTGATAGGACTAAGCGTGGACCACAACGTACTGCAAGATGGGCTGAAAACATTACTGCTGCTCAAGAAAGTGTTCAAAACAATCTATCAACCTCAATTCGACGCCGTTCTCAGGAGCTTGGTTTTCAAAGAACAACTTTGGGCACAATTTTGCACAAGGATTTGCATTTGCTTCAATTTAAGATTCAGTTTGCACAAGAGCTTCTTCCACAAGACCATTTACGCTGCCGTACATATGCCAATGGAATAGTCGATCTTGGGCAATGGAAAACCCTCAAATTATTCATCAGTCACCTTTGCATCCAGTGTGTCATTTGGTCAAGAGAAGAGACAGTCTGGTGTGTCATTTGGTCAAGAGAAATCATTGGACCTTACTTCGTTGAAACTGAATACGGCGTAACCGTAACTGTCAATGGGAAGAGATATCGTGATATGATTGAAAACTTTTTAATGCCACAACTGCATGCTTTGGGCTTGATTAACTTGTGGTATCAACAAGACGGTGCCACATTGCATACAGCCAGGATTACAATGGAATTACTGCGAGAACTCTTTCCACAACAAGTTATTTCAAGAAATGGTGCTGTTAATTGGCCTCCACAGTCGCCTGATTTGACTGCACCGGACTTCTTTTTGTGGGGATATCTGAAAAGCAAGGTTTATGCAAACAAACCAGAAACGCTTGAGCAACTCAAACAAAATATTCGTGATGAAATTATATTGTACTCCATACATAATTGTCGACATTAAATAAAATATTTATCAATACAAGATCCATTCTCTTTTATTTAATCGAAAATTATAAACAAACAAAGTAGTACACCTTCCCGACGGACACCCTGTATTAAAGAAATGCTGGTCAAATGTAACCATTTATTTTTGTTTAAAATTAAAATTTATTATACACACAATTGTACACATCTTTTTTGCCTTAGAGCTTTAACATCCAAACAAAATTTGAGAAGTACATAAATATGTTTTTTACTTTACTTTTTTTAAATTTCCATAGAATTTATCACCTTTTTATGGCAAGAATGTTTCGGAAAGTTTAGTGAAAATTATTGTTATTATTCCCAACATAATATTACACAACAGGTGAATTCACATCCAAACATTCTTCTCTAGAGAACGATAATTAAAAAATGTAGTGTTACAACTTTCATGGATAGAATTTTTTACACAAATTCCCATAATGCGAATTCCATTAATGCCAATTACTCCAGAAAATTATACACAGATGTCGCCTTTAATAATATTATCGTTTTTTCAACATTCATTTTAAAAATTGTCAACTCTCAAACGACACCTCTCAACTGTTCTTATCAAATCGCATCATTTATGGTTGAGTTAAAACATTTGAAGTCATACTAGTTTTGCTTTTTTGTGTACAATTAATGATTAAAAATTAGTTTTGATGAAGAAAAATACCTTTCAAACTCAGCAATGTATTGCAATTTTTTCTTTTCGTTGGAAAAAATCATTTGCTGAAGGCAGCGGATGTACAAAACAGATGATTGCAAAATATACAAAAAATCCTAAAAATTATTATCGGTAATCGAAAAGTGCAGTTGCGTGTATATATCAATAGTAGTATATTTACTATTTTACATGAAAGTTTGGACAAAAGAAATGTGTTACTAATCCGTAGGGCTGTTTGAAGCATTTTGAAGCCAATAAAATCAATTTTCCATGCTTTAAGAGACAATGGGCACATGGACCTCAGGTAACACAGAATGAATCACCGACATTTTAATTTGTTAAAATAACATTGTTTTTATATTTTCCAATTTATTTGTCACAATCATTCCAAAATTACATAGATGGAGAACTGTTTCATTATCAGCCGTTGTTCTGTAGGTTGATCACCTTTGCAATTTTTTATTTAAACAAATACCACATTTCGATCAAACTAAATTACTTCAGCAGCTGTTAATAAATAACTTACCGTTTCCATACATTGCTCATGATTTTGATGGCATTCTCCCTCATTGTTGTTGTTATTGTTATTATTATTACTGCCGAAATCAATATTATTTAAAAGCCACGAACGTTTGGCAAACATTTTGTGTGAAACTGAAATTTCCTTTGCTAGTCTGCCCAAAAAACAAAAAACAGAAGTGATAATTAACAATCTCTATGAAGACTTTAAAAACAAAAGCGTTTAACAACTAATCACGACCACGACCACGACCAAACCCAATACACAGAATTGTACGTTGTAGTTCGAAGAAGCAAAGAAGAAAAACTTTCACAAAAACCAACAACTTTGCTACAGATTGTACTGCTCAATATGCCCAATCAGGTTACTTGATGATCGGTCGGACGTCTCGTGAAATTAAAAATTAAATTTCTCGTTTGTTTACAATTCGTTTATGCAACTTGTGTACACTTCCGTACACGATCGGACAAATGCTGAGAGCGAGGAGAGCGTTTTCTGTCACTGAAAGGCAGAGATACTCAAAGCTACGCACGGGGCGAAATACTAAAGATGCGGATGGAAATGACTGCAACTTAAATTGAAATTATGAATCGAATGGAAGGCGTGAAAAAGAGTCTACTTTTTGGAACGGCTGGATTTCAAATGTGCAAGTATTCGGCTTGTAAAGCCATAATATCTCTGAATTATTTAAAAAAATTTAATGAGATTTGGCGGATATACTAATAAGTTGTTGGAAAAATATCGCAGGGCACACATTTTGCTGATGCGAATTAATTTTTATTTCCCAACATAGTCTCTTTTCCATCTCCAAACGTATGATTTTAAGATTCTCCAACTATTTCAAATATACTCATATTAGAGCCCTGCAGGCAATTATTCTTATTCGAATACATACATTTGTATCGAAATAAAGATAGAACAGTACAGCGTAAAAACACATTTAAACAGGAATGGGCACTTCATTACCATCTACTACTATATTGTTCAAATATCCGACATTTTCAAATTATTCGAAAAATCACTTTTTAGAGTATCTAAATTTCAAATATCTCATCAATATTTTAATAATTAAATATTATTGACACTTATAAATATATATTATAAATTCTACACTAAATATTAGTGTCTCTTCATCCAAGAGAATTTCTGCAATGAGTACAATTGGATAATTTTAACGTAGAGTAATTTCGATAATAAAAATTTGTGCCTCCTCGTCCAAGTATGGCTAACAAATCTTAACGTTGTACAGCAACGGATGTGTCACCAAATACCCTTTAAGTGATTTTCATGACTGGAGGTTTTGGTGGTTCTCCTAATTGTTCCATATTTCCCTATATTGGTGTTATTGTTTTCTTTGCATACAATTTTCATTTTGAAGTATTCGTGTGAACAACAATGAACGACACTACTCGTTTACACTCTCTTCAACAAAGAGAGTACAAAAACAGACACGCAATGCTGCGTTTGCAAAAGTATAAGCAGTGAAATAAAGTGAAGCAAAAACGATTGAAGCACTCGAGTATCCAAAAATGCTGTTTGTGCGGATCTTTACAAATTAATTCTCTATGTTGTAGATTAACGATTCTTTCTCTTCCATTTATGTATACATATATACATACATATGCATGTATAACATGTTAAAATATGAATAGATGTAATTAGTCGGAAGAGTTTAATCTGGCGAATATGCTGGATGAGGGAGCAATTTGTAGTGGAATTCGTTGACTTTAGTCATCGGTTTTAGAAATGTGTGAACCGGTGTAATGTAAGGGTACTCTTTTCTTCGCCCAATCAAAATGTTTTTTCTTTGCAGTGTTGCAGAAATGCTCAAATAAGTAAGTATGATGCTTAAGAATAAAATAATATTTTATAACATATTATGTTATTTTAGGCATGATACCTACCAATACATCCAAAATTACTTAACCCAACTGAATACCAAGGAACTAAATTTTTGACTTGCAACACGATTGTTTTGCATATAATTGATCATATATAATTCTCATTATGTTCACGTAACAATTTTCCTATAATGTTCACTTTAGGTTAGTTACTTCGTTCGTTCCAACTAAAGTGACTGTGCAACATTTCCTAATTAAAGTAAATTCCTGCATCAAAGTTGGCTTTGTGCATCACTTTCAAATAATGTGAATTTTTGCGTCGTTTTCAACTAAAGTGACTATGTGAAATAATTACACCCCAGGTGACTTTGTGTAGCCTTCCCAACTAAGGTAACCTGTGCAACATTTCCATCAAAAGGTAAAGGCAACTTTTATAAAAGATGGTATTAATTGATAGTAATATGTTATTACAGTCGCCTTCATACTTAGACCTATTTTTGAGGTTAACAAACCCGTCTTTCAGCCTCTAAGCCATAATCGATATACTTGACTTGTTGATATTGTTACCTTAAGGAATCCTAATTGTAAACCCAAAGAAAGTATTTGAATAAAGAATTATATTAATAATAGGTGTATTCAATTGCATTCTCATTCCGGAAGATTTATGATTCCTGACAAATATCCTGGAGATGACTAAATCTATCTCAGCCTTTGGCGAAACGATATTGCACATGTTATTAGAAACATGTTGTGTTTTTTGAGATATTTAAATTTTCAGACTATATTAATATTTTATTAATATTTGATGCTCTAGATCACTATCCTTAACGTTTAACAAACTAATCAGCCCATTCAAATGTTTCTATTGCCTAAAAAATGCTACATATTAAAGGCAGCTCATTCTGAATCGAAACAAAAAATTGCACACAAAATTAGTTTGGTTTAAGGAATATTGGAGAGTGAAAATTATCAAATAGTGGAAGAAATCTTTTCGAAAAATGTTGGTTTTACTCATCATTAGAATATGGAAATAATCAGTTAATTTTTATTACACTTATGTTTATAACTGCTCAAATATTATTTGTTCCTCTTGCAGCACCCTTTTCTAACAATTGTTTACAGTAAAGTATACAGTCTATATAACGTACTTAATTATAAAGATCTACAAGTCTATTTTTTTATATTCTATGATAAGGAAAAGAAAGGTGGCAAAGACGGATGGTGATCTGGTTGTGATGACAGAGTATATTTCTAAAATAAAAACATGGTAAGCAGTTATAAACAGAATCAGCATACGTACAGTACAGTATCAGGTTACGCTACATTTATGGTGCTCTCGTGGCATATAGATCAATTATTATATTCGTATTGGTCTTTAGAGGTAACCCCTTTAGTTAAATTAGTGAACACAACCATATCTTAATTATTTGACAAATGTTTACATATCTGTGACGCTGATGTTGCCTTGCAAAAGCCTCAAGTAATACATATATTTTTAAAGATATCGTTCTTATACAGCTGAATAAATATTGAAATAAAACATGGAATTACTCTTTAAATTTAAAACGTGTCTTTCAATAACTTTGTCTTTCATATTTTTTTTTTTTTTTTTTTTTTGATATTTTCGAAACTTTTATATAAGACATGGTATTATAAAAAGAAATCCACTACTTTCCCAATAGAAGGCTGTAGTAACGTGTATCCCATTTTGTACAAATGCGATCCGGTAACGCTAGATGGCGTTAGAAAGCTACGGTATCGTACCAAAAAAATTGAAAATGTGAACAGTTAGTATGATCATGTGTGATTTCGACCGATATTTTGATTTCGTCGATTCCGTTCCGGTAATTTTGATGTCAAAAATGCATCATACTCTGGAAATCTGATTGTCGAAAATGTCGGCAGAATAATGCAAATCGTCCGATCGTCATGAAAGCACTATTTCGATTGCCCAAAAGCCAAACATTGCACAAAAAGCCTTTTGGAACCACTTGAATACAACTGGAAAGAATATCTATCGAGTTAACTAAAAAAACGTCAATGGATGATAACTGGTGATAAAAGTGGTTCGCTTACGACAACGTCAAGCAAAAATGGTTGTGGTCAAATTGCGATGGGCCAAGCGAGAATTGAAGGTCAGGAAAATTTTGTTTGGTGTTTTTGAAGGAGAATCATTTAATATGAGCTGCTCCACTCTTAATTGAAACCTAATTCAAACCTAAATGAAACAATCGAACAGAAGCGGTCTACTTTAGCCAATAGAAGAGAAATCGTTCTGTATCAGGACAAAGCCGCGGCATACACATCGATAGTGATTTGCCAAAAGCTCCGGAAACGTGATTAGGAGTTCCTTATGCATCCAAACGATTACCATCTATTACTGTCAATGGTAAGTAATTTTGACAGAGATAATCGACTGTCGCAATTTTTTCCCAATAGAGACGAGGTTTTTTATGAGAAAGGCTTAATGGAGAAAATTCCCTGAATCACATTATTCTAAATATTCTAAACAAATGCATGCACAAATAATGGATTTATTTTTACTACACCTTACATTTGAAATCAAACTCAAAGCGCCGTGTGGCAAGCATTTAATAAATTCATTTAATATCATTCGCATGTTTTCTAAATGGCAAAATGTTGTCTAGAATAGAAAAGTTTTAATCAGCCTTAGTCAAGTTCATAAAAAACTAACAGGGTCGCTCACAATGCAACTTCACATTTCTTTTAGACAGGTAGCAAGCTGTGACGGTTCTATAGCTGATTAATGGGTACAACAACAATAACGTTATTTGCAAAATGGAAAAATAATTATTGTGCAGTTGTGGGACATACTTTAATTTGCCAACTAAAAGCCAAATGCGACGTAACTAACGAATACTTCAAATCTACTTTTTTTGTTGTTTATGGTACTTAGTACACTGAAAATGAAAATGTATTCTATTAATGAAAGTGTTCCTTATTATAGTGAGAGATTCACTAATATTATGAGTTTACAACAAACTCCTTTCCATCTCTTGAATGAGATATGGAAGGGCTTCTTACATTCATTAAGCTTACACGCACTCTATTTTTAGACTCAGTAAACGGGAACTACATTCTAAACATCACAGTTTGAGAGAAGTGTGCGTCAGGTACATCGAGGTGACCGCCACTCAAATAATTATTGGGTTGAACCCGCGATCACACGAACACTAGTTGCGTCCACCAACCCAAGTAAATTACGCTTCTCCAAATACCCAAGTAAATTAGACATTTTATGAATAGCTGCATAAATTTTATTGTCCATAAAAATAAGATTAAGTGAGCCACATTAAGGTTTATGAACTTATTTAATTGCCCGTTAACAAACAGTTTGTGGATCACTTCATTAAATTTACGAAATAGTTCATGTCATTAATGAACATTTGCAAAAATATACTAAATATGTGATACACGTAATCAAAATTAAAAAAAAAAAAAACATGAACTTTTAGATGTGACGTATTTAGGTCAAAGGTCATGGATTGTGCGGGTTTTCTTGAAGAAATGACTAATAGTTGTAGTTTAATGTCAATAAAAAAGAGTAGTTTTCTGACTCAGCAGTCAACAAAGATACTTAATTTTGAAGAAAATGAGAAACTTGTTTTTTCCGAGGATGCAAAAATATTGATATCGAATATAAGCACTTTTAATTAGAAGTATTAGTATATACGCTTCTAATGAAAATTGTTTGTGGAACAATGACTCACATTCGGTGGTCTCGACAAAAATTGACGCATATAAAATCCGCATGGCTCAGAAATGTACAGACGAAAAATCTAACAATTTAACATCAAACATTTCAAAACATCTTTAATATCACCTCTGGTACAATCCTCATTAAAGAACAAATAATTCGTTAATTTCTTTCTTCATTTCCATATGTGGGTCGATATCTTCTCACTACTTTTTAATCAAACTTTCGCCAAAGCTTCTCTTTCAAACCATTATCGATAAACCATTAACAAATAATACAGCGACAGCAATATAAATTCATCGGCATCATTTGGTCATTCAACCAGATCTGCAAACATCATTATGCGATTTCAAGTTCCTCAAGTTAAAATATTTTTTCTTACCTTAAGAGGTGTTTCTTAACGTGGGGGTTTTGTATAGAGTGTAAAAGAACGTAATAAATAGTTTTAGCCTTTTCCATTATTTCAGTTTTATTTATTCAATCTAACATTTTATTAATTCTATATAATATATAATACATAACATGCAAAAGGCATTGTAAAAAAATGTAGCGCTTTTAATGATTTCAGCACCCAGTTTCATTTATTATAAATAAATATAACTATAAATATATTATAATATAATATAATTAAATAAATATAAATGTTATAAATAAATTTCGTCTTGATGTCGAATTAGCCGTTATTTGAAATACAAAACTGCGATTTTACTCAATTCGTCTATCAGGGTCTTGCAAAATTCACACCCACCGGTTTAAACTCAACGTAATAGACTACCCCCCATATTTACAATTGGGTTCAAATTCGGAGAACGTGATGATGGGCAGTCTGAAAGCCCTGTTCGGCTATACCGAAACTATTCGTAACTGGTCCGTATCATGTCTATGCTGGTGAAGATTGATATCTGAAGTAGATTTATGTTCGAAAACTTTATCCAAAAATAATAAAAAAAAACATTTGAAACCTCAACAATCTTCTATTTGTCAGTCCGTGAAATGCTTTTTTTTTGCAAATTTCAGTCTTATCACCTTATGGTTATCCTTTACCGCAGGTTTTGATTTGATTTGCCCAAATCGCAAAACACACTTGAGATGAACTGACAAAATTGAACACTAAACAATTTACCGATCACGCTCAAGCTACATGCCAGTACAGAGGATAAAATTGAGCCAACTAAGCCATAAGAGGGACTTTTAAATGATCAATACACGATACTGCTTTGCTTTTCTTCTTTGACAGAATGTAAATATTTTTCCCTTTGCAAATAGAAAATTGTCATAAATAGAAGTAGCAAAAAAATCCAAGCATCATCACCTTTTAATTGCATTTCGCATCAAAATAACCAAGCTATCGCGTAACCTGGTGCTACGATTTGCATTCCGTATTTGAAAAAAATATAATGTAAAAGCTAAAAACAAAATCCCTAATACAAGAACAACGAACGAAATACAACGTTTTGGCAGTCATACAATAACCAACACATCAGCCAAAGAGGGAAATGGAAAATCTGGAGAATGCTCCTTTGATTGCGATTAGACAATGCAGAACAACATAGAGTATGCCAGCTCCGAGAACTCTGATGATGAAAACGGAGTCGATTTCAAAGGACGTATTGAATTTATGCCTATTTATTCTGCAATCAAAATCTGAACATATATGTAAAAAACGATTTTGCCGAAATTTCAGCGTTGAGTAACAAGGAAGCATTAAAGTATTAGATCAATCGCCGGAATTATGTATGTCGTAGTCACTCAAAATCTATGTCACTTCACTAAAATGGTATCATGTAAGTCACTTTTCGACAGAAATGCGACCCTGTTGAAAATCTATTACAAATAATGGTATTACGTATGTCGCATTCGACTCCAAAATTTGGCAGAAACAGTCGTTATATATTTTCTTGGTGACAGGTCAGAAAAAAGATTCAAACGGAAAATGGATGATAAGAAGTAAGTTTGGCTTCAAACTTTTACCATGTATTTCAGCTAACATGTCTGTTTTTATATAAGGTTAAAAGTTACAACACCAAAACAATTTGCAACCCTTGTCCAATTTATGAAAGCAAGCGTAAAAAAGAAGCTTATGCACAACAAAATGGAAAGTCGTGCAACTGGAGGAGGTATATTTAAACAAAGGTGCAGTTGAAGACACAGTTGCAGCACTTTTGCAAATGGATTCAATAATTAATCCAGAAGGACCAACTTTTGGTGTTGCAAATGCTTCAGTGGTGGACTTGAGAGAGGAAACGTATGAAGAACTAATTACTGACATTAGTATGGAAGATTTGCCTCTGAGCTCCAATTGCAATCCTCGACCATCAAAGGCAAAAGAACAGGCCAAATCAGTGCAAAAATATACACTTCTCGAGCAACAATTAAAAGTCCAAACTGATTTATACAACGATGTAAAGAAAAGCTTGGCAGAAATCGAAAGATATAGCCGTAAAACTTTTAAGTTGCAAGAAGAGCAGTTAAAGTTATAAAAAGTAATAGTATTTATATTGCTCCGATAGGCTTGGAGCCAAAATCTTTATGTGTGTCCCATCGACGCAACCGATAACGCCCGGGAAACCATTTTTTTGGTAAAAATGTTCCTTGATTTCATTTTTTCCCGACTTTGTCATAATGAAAGATCCAGTTCGGACAAAGTTGTGTAAACATGGCATTTATACATTCATGAAACACACCACTGACTGTTGGTTGGGCTAGCCCAACATTAAAGTCGTTTCCAGCTTCTTTTTGATAACTTCCTTCAGCTAAGATTCTCATCGTTACTGCAAGCCGCAATGTTTTGGTCACTTGTGTTGACCTGGAGCCATCTTGGAACAAGAGTGATATTTCTCTCAGAACATACCGTAAAGCATCTTTATTCAATCTAAAATTTGCAATAAATCTAAGAAAGTCTTCATAAAAAGCTTCATAGTAACAATTAACCTAACTTACATGGAAGTTGGTAGTAAAAGTATGTTCGAGCGATTTCTCAATTGTCTTCTAAAATTTCTAAGTTCTCTTACACTGCGTTCATCTTCATTCTCATCAGAAGATGAGAATATAGCCAAACTTATCATTTTTAGTTGTTTGCTTAGGAATTATTTCAAAAAATCAGCACAACGCGGGAAAAATTAAATGGAAATTGTGTCAACATATCAGCAGGTATTTTGTTTTGTTTATTTATCAGCTGATCTGTTTTGTGAGAGAAATCTATTACAAAACTAAACTCACGTCGAGAAAGTTACATGATACCGATAAAATGTAAATTCGACAGTGACTACGAGAGTTGTCACTTTTCGACTACGACATACATAATTCCGGCGAATATTTCGCATATGTTTCTTGACACCACGTGACACAGTTTTCATGGGCTGTATTAGAAATTTTCCCCCACTCGAATATTTTGGTAAAATGTATAAAATACATTAAAGAAGTTTTTGATCTAATGACAAATTTTACGACAGTTATTACAAACTTTCCTTATAGCGAACTAAAATGTTCAGTCCCTTCGTTACAACCATATTCGTATGTATTCGAATTGTCGTATGCCATTAATCTAATATTTAACAACATGGTAATAAGTTGTATAGGCTGATATAGTTCAAGGGAAGAGATTAACCTATCGTAAAACTCATAAATTTTTAAATTATCGAACATGTTTACAACATCTAAGTCCTTATCTCTCATAATAATGTATGTATAATAATTATGAGTTAAACAAAAACTGAGTAAAATTCAGGAAATAAATGCAACAAAATAAAAGAAAGCCCCACAATTGGGCCAAAAACTTATTTGTCTATTGTTGGTACAGGATGGCGCACCAACTGTGCTAAAATAAGAAATTCAAATAACTTTCTTTTAATCAATTCTTTTAATTTATTTTGATCAGAAAATTATTGATCGCGGCCTGAAGGATTGAAATCGGGATCGCTTCAATTATTGTTTTAGTAGACTGCTTCAATTCAGTCAAATTTCTTGGTTTCAATTTTGTACACCTCTTGCTTAACATAACCCCATAAAAAAATCTAGTGCAGTCAGGTCAGGAGACTTTGAGAACCAATGGAAAGAGGACTTTCTGGGAATTAATCTGTTTGGGAGCGTTTCGTTGGAGCTCCGGCATAACCAGTGCGTGCGTCTATGTGTGCGTTTGCTCCATCTTGCTGGAACCAAATGCTGTTGAAACAGGAACGTCTTCTGCGCAGTTCTGCGTAAAAAAACTCCTTTAACATTTTAAAATAACATTTTATATTTGCAGAACAATTCGTGCGCCACCCTGTATTTGCTTGAAACTTGTAAACATCACATAAGCCTTAATCGTATGAGGTAAGTTCAATACGCGCACTGAACTGAACTACTAAATAGCAATGAAAATAATGATACTTCTATCAGAATTATTCTTTTGTACCACAAGAATCATATCTCCATAACAAAAGACGGCACAACCACTATGTTTTATTAGTTGAAATTGGCATTGCAAAACGTCATATTATAAGCTTATGCATCTGGTAACGCTATAACCCTAAAATATTTGGGTTTGAGCGAAATACCGATTTTCTCGTCGGTTTTTATTTACTTCTTCAGTTTGAAGAAATCTGCATCTGAAGCAAGTCGATTAAATGAGGGAAGTTATCGTGAGTGGACAAATCTGAACATTTTATCTTTAAGGCCTGTCTACATCGCACAATAAATGTACGGTAGCCCAATTTTTTGCTTCACAAATTAGGAAAGATGTTCGACTACTCTCTTTAGAAAATTGCTGCCACTTTTACGTTTCCAACACCTAGCACAATTATATAGCCAGTTTTTTGTTTGCAGGTACCTAAACTAGCGCAGAAAACAAAATTTTAAGTTAAATCAACGTTTAAAATACTGTTACTTCTTAAAAAAAAACACACACACACACATGACATAACGATCTACATAGAAATGGTCAGGGATCATTGAGTTTTAATGCCGATAAGTAATGTTGCTTCATTACTACAACAACTAAATTAATTTCTTGTAAATTGATAACTTTTATTGAATAGTTGTAAATTCCAATTAAAGACGAAAGACATACAAAATGAAAAATTCTAATAAGTGAAGTAGATCGCCATTGTAAATCATATTTTTCTGCATTCTTATTGGTATTAAGACATGCGTGATGTTTATAACTTTAGTATTGTAGAACTTAATAAGTACTTGTTATTGAATTATGAAAAAGATATGTTGCAATATTGTAAATTTCTATCCTTTATAAAAAATAAATTAATTTAAACTATTGCTTTAAGAATTTCCTCACCGTTTGGCCTATATTATACGGAAACATTAGACTCTCATCAAAAACGTTACTTGTGCCAAAAAAATCGAATCTCACAAACAGCAGGTCTCCAATCAAAATATACTAGTAATAATTCCGAAAAATGGAGAATTTTTTAGGTTAGATCAAATATACAAATATATATATATAAACTAGCCGTCCCGGCAAACGTTGCTTTGCCTTCAAATTTTATTTTTATTGGAAATGTTTCATGCCAATCGGACTCAACAGAAATACAAAATTCTGTTTAAATACCGTTAGCAGGAGCAGAAATAATTGCTTTTTAATTTGTGGTTTGTATAGGAGGTACCACTCCCCATTGTCCAATCTCGCCCATATTTGCAGCAGCACTTAAGATATGCACACCAAACCGATGTACCAAATTTTGTTCAAATACCGTAAACAGGAGCAGAAATAATTGCTTTTTAATTTGTGGTTTGTATAGGAGGTACCACGCCCCATTGTCCAATCCCGCCCATATTTGCAGTAGCACTTAAGATATGTACACCAAACCTACGCACCAAATTTTGTTCAAATACCGTAAGCAAGAGCAGAAATAATTGATTATTAATTTTTTGTTTGTATGGGAGGTACCACGCCCCTTTGTCCAATTGGACCGAATTGTAAATCTAAACCATCCCGGGCACCACCCAGACGCATATACAAAAATTTATGCAAAGCGGTCCAGCCGTTTAGGAGGAGTTCACTGACAACGCCCGTACAGTAGAATTATATATGTAAAGATTTAAAAAATTGTAGGTAGCACAGGCATCTTAAAGAATCAGATACCACAGGCAGCTTGAAAAATCATGTTAAAAATAAAAAGGAAGAAACGGACATTACCTCTAAAGAATGTATGATTTTAAGTACATATTCGAAAAAAATAATAAATACTAGCAAATAATCGAATTAATAAGGTAATGAGGCAGAAAAGAGAGTTGTTCTAACAACAACATACAGAATTATTTAAATTCACCCGATCAATTCGCACTAATCAATTGATTATTCATAACACAAAATATTACATATATATGAGCAGATCTTTCCAAACACATTAAAAATTTTTTCTTCAACAATACTCCTCATCTAAAATTATGCGCTTGACCCCTTTTTTTCTTTGATATTGGCATCACATAGTTTGCTGTCCATCTTTCTTTTCATTCTGAACGGGGAAATGATTATCGCTAAACTAATTTTTTTCTTCCTTCTTATTTGTTTTGAGCCATTACTTGCATAGCTTCTCAGTTACTTAGTTAAGTAAATCTTAAACAAATTACTTGAAGTTACTAATTTTAACCATTTAATCTGTTATTAAATTTTACGTTATATTATGGAGTAGCCCTAAATTCCAATTAAAGTTATAATTCCGTATTTTAGGACGAAGAACATACATAGTGAAAAATTCTAATAAGTGAAGTAGATCGTCATATTGTAAATCATATTTTTCTGGTATTAAGATACTTTTTTATAACATTAGTATTGTAAAGTTGTATAATGGATTTGTTATTGAACTATGGAGAAGATACGTTCTAATATTGTAATTTAATCAAATCGGCCTTACGGCATAAAATTACAATACTGAATAAATAAATTAAATTAAACAACATCCACCTGCTATAGGAATTATAAAAACTTCTGGGCCCATATAGATTTTTAATTGATCAGCTAATTGTGGGAGCGATTATTTGAAAAATTCTAAAATACGCTTAGTTTCACTGTAAAAATATACCAAAGTTCCACGATGTACATCTTTTGTAATTTACAACATCTCTTTAGAACAAGTTAAATTGCATCGGCAATCAATAACATACGAGTATTTTCTATCGTGAATGATTTTACAAAATTGCATCAAATGTATAAAAGCGCTGGAAAACTTGGTTCGAATAACACGTAATGGTCTCCAAAACTTATAAATTTAAATATTGCGCATGTGGCTTCATTTAATGCTGAGCTATAGTATTATTTCATAAAACACAAACCTGATAGCATGCAGAACAAATATATTTTAAAATGTTTAAAGAAATGGCAACTATAACAGAACTATCGGATCGGATGTTAAGATTCTCTCCCAATTAGTCGTAGCGTATCTAACGCACATTAATTTCCTGTTTGTTTTACGTTTATAAGTGCAAAATTTTCGGTTCGTGTATTTCCTTTGATAAAATTTTTAGAAAAGCAAATTCTGTTCACAGAATTGGTATGCAGGGTTTATCGGAAAACGAATTACGTTTGACGTCAACACCAGATTTATAGTCCAACTTAAAGAGGACGAAGCCGAGCCAAAGTTCGCTGGCTGATAGTCGGGAGGTCATCCACATCGTCTCGAAGTTGTCGCGGAAAGAACGTTGTTTCTTCCGAAAATTATAACAAATACTTTAAAATCGAAAGCTTGATGAATAATTTTCAAGCTGCTTCCCCGTCCTCATTCCACAAAAACATCACCCAAATCTAACTTTTACCTTGTGACAGTTGGCATCACTGATGACAAATGAAACTAATTCGTAAAACACCGTGACAACAAGAACACTATGTTTAAGAAAACTGGCAACAATATGTGTAAACAAAAGCTGGCAAATGTCAATAAAAAATTATCTTGTAAAAAGATACTACTTTAGTAGAAGAAAATAGATGCCGTATTTGGGTCAGCAGCTGTTTCCAGTGGAACCGCTGCCTAGTTATTTGCTAAAGATCAAAATATCACCATTTGTGTTTAACAAACACAAAAAATACTAAACCAAAAAAAGGTAGTAATATCGTTACTGATATAAATTTTTTCTTACCGTTTTCTGCCGTTTTTTACTTGTCTCCGGTAGATCACTCATTTTTCTAATTTGTATTACGCTATTTTTTTAATTTATATCGTTTAGTACCGGATGTTTAGTCGTTTCAAGCCACAAAATCTCGGATAACTTACTTCAACAAATGCACTTGTAATACTAATTATGATGTTTGCTTTTGTGATTTGAATGGTTCAATTTCGGGTGACTGCCGTGTACATGAATTAGCAAACAACAATAAAGCAAGAGTTAAATTGAAGGCATTCCAACACACACTTAACTGCACGTATTCAAAGATACTCTGTACACACACTCACACCAATGCTAGATAGCACTCAATAACATATGTTTAGCTTTAGATGTGATATGAAAGATTGCACATTCTTGGTTTTTTCAATGATAGTACAAAGGTATGAAGGTTTGACGCTCTTAGTCAATTACTACGTTTTCTGCCACACATTCTTTTAACCGCCTGGCTGAAAAGTGCTCTTTTCATTGATAAACAAAACAAATTGTCAAAATTTCTATATTATCTTCCGCACGAATTCAGGAAAACTTACAAATTGAGATGGTAAGCGCTAATAATACTTCTGCGAGTTATCGATAACAACGGTAAAATGCTAATGACAAATGGGTAGCATTTCATAGCAGCCAACTTGTGATATGACATTAGTTTTTTCACGGCAAAGTTCAAATAGTCAAATACTTACAGTTACATTTATAGTAAGGGAATTTAACTTTCAATAATTTAAGTTCAATACTTTAGTTTAAATAACCGAGGCAATAAAACAACGTACTGAACTAATTGAATTATATAGTACTATAGTGATAAAATTTTGTAAACAAAATAGTTAACAATTTCTTAAATTTTATATTTTTTTCGAACAAAATAAATAAACGCTAAGACAGTTCAGTTCCCCACATCAAAATTGTTTATTTACAATTGTTCCTTTGTAACTTACAATACCTTGTCATTGCGCACTTGTTGAATGTATGTTATAGTGATTGCACAGTGAGAATCCATTATTTGAAACCGCCGGTATTCTTTACCACTACCATTTAGATTTCGTTCCAAATAAACTAACCATTTCCATAGATTCATTTCTTAAATCTATTCAGTGCTTTCTACTTTTTATGGTACAAATTTTAAGAACATTTTGCTACGTTTAAAAAACAGGCATCTTATTATTATTTAATTGAATACAATTAACAAAGATTCCAATGTGTATAATTCAAAGCCAAAATTTTTTTTATTAAACCCCAGAACGCCTAACAGTCTTATGCAGTAGCCTACTATTCCAAAGTACCTGTCAGCTAACTGCGCAGCAATTTTTCTAAATTTCTCTCAAAATGTTAATTTAGCACACTCCGCTTTGTGTACAATTGGCTGCATTGCCATGTATGCAGTATGCTTTTTTTTATAAAACAGAGAGCGACTTTTTCCATCATATCAAAAGTTGTTCCGAATGTAGTTTTTCATATTAAAGCATGGTTTTCACGGCTATGTTGCGGGTCAGGGTTCGCTAGCATTCACGTTAGACCGATATAACCGCCCACCGTAAAGACAGCTGTCGTTGGGCATCAGTGCAGTGTGGATTTGATACCACAGAAACTGAACACACATGGCAGGGGTTTCCCAGGAGCCCCATCCATTGAATTTCAAGGGTGGGGAGATCCATAGTGGAGTCAGCCAGCCCAACGTTACCGTCCACATACGGTGCTTTCCGGCTGCAGATGCTGTCACATTGGGTGACTAGCAAGTAGGAGGTGCAGTTAGCCTAGGTAAACGTTCCATAGAATCTGGAAAGAGAACGAAAAAGTGATGAACATTATTCAGATAAAATAAAATCGTACCTACCGTATATATGTTTTATGGCTTGTCCTCTCTCATTTGTTTACAAATGAAAATTGACGGTTGTAGATCACGTCGATAAAATGGTTGCACAGACTTGTTGTTGTTGGGAGCAAATAAGGTCGACAAGACGGGGCCATTCATAAATGTAGTGTTGGCCAGGGGAAATTTTCTCAAAATGTAGATTTTAACGGGGCCAACGGTTATTCGTTTCCAATAAGAAAGAGAGAAGTTCCACTAGGCAGATGAAATGTAAGATGTGCTGAATAAGTACTAAATATTGAAGAAAAGGAAAAAAAAATAAAGATGTCTGAAGAATTTAAAAATGGCCAGGTCTGGAAAATCCAGGTTATAAAAGAGGGCAATAGCTAGAGACGCGCGACAGTTTAAATTTGAACCTAGTGTGATGCGGGTAGAATATCCAGTTGGCGCAAGAAGATAGCACAAAGTAAGACAGTGTAGTGCGGTCTAGTGAAGAAAATAATAAAAAAAAAAGTCTTAAATTTAAGATTGGCAGAGTGCGTCCGTCGGTATCAAAAAGAAAGAGTGAACGCTGGAGAACAGCAGCACAATCGATAAAGCGGCAGTAGAGACGAAAAACTAGGTGGAGATTGGAAGACAGAGGCTGTAGAAGGAGGGTTTCATCAAAAAAATAAGGTAGGATGTAACTATATTAAGTCAGTGCCGGGATTTTAAAAAATTGAAATCGGCAGATCTGGATTGACGATTAGCAGCAGTTTCATCTGTCAAAAGAAATCAGTCCAAGAGTCGATAAGCCCGAACTAGTGACCGACGTTATCAGCTGAGTATGAGCCGGAAACGGTCTGGATAGTGGACAGGATCCGCACCGTGGTCAAGAACCCGCATCACACCACATTTTATGGCGCGGGCTAAGTGGTAGTTGCATTATTATTGCAAACGCTATAACGGCGTAGAGCATAGAAAATCAGGAAGACATTACTGTCAGCCGCTGAAAAGCTATTTTTGAAACATACAAATTGAACGAAATTAGAAGAATTATTGAATTTATTAAAAAGAGAGAATCGGCAATAGGAAAAAGGCCCTAAAAAACCCCTGACCTAAATTATTCAAAATACTAGAACAAATAATCAAAACTTGCTAATAACGTAAAAAGATAGAAAAAAATTGAATGACATAAAATAACATAACACCTAACCGATAAGAAAATAAATAACACTCACTGTAGACAATAGTTAGTTTTAAGTTAGTATCTTTAAGTTATATGTAACCTTTTTTTGTGAACATATGTAATTTTTTTTGTTTGCATTGTTAGAGACTTACAAAGTTTTCTTTTTTAGTATCTAACTAAATAAATTACTTACCTTTGCGTTTTGTCTATTCATTTTAAATTATTTTTATTTTATTTTTATTTTTTTTTTTTTTTTTTTGTAGTCGTTGAACAATTGACGCTTTGTTGTTTATAATAAAACAGCTGACGGCGATGCGGTTTACATACAAAAATAGAGCACGCTCTATTTCAAAAATTTACATATGTACTGCATGATGCATGGTGCATATGGCATGTTTGACAGGGGCCACACGGCATGTATAATTTTTTGGTATGTAAAAGTGACATGCGATATGTAAAATACATGTCGTGTATTCCCACCTTAAGTAATTTATCCTGATGCCTATTATGAACTGTTGTTCTAGCTGTAAAATGTCACTCACATTGTGAAGAAACTTCTGTTCTAAAGAAACTATACGAAAGTAGTTGCTGTAGTCGTAAATATCAGATTCGCAATTCGCAAACAGTTTGGACTGGCAATCTTATTGAGATTGCCGAGCTTCTCGGGAAAATACATTGGAAAATAAAAATTTTGAAAAATACGCTGGAAAATACTTTATTATCTTGGCGGACACTTTTAATGTTGAAAGTATTTCACTTAGGATAAAATAACGTCATCTTTCTTATTGATGAAGGTGTCTTCAATGTGATTTTCGATATAAAAATCTTGCTCATTCATCAACATATTGATTACTTTAATATCATTTACTTATAAAATATACTCAGTATATTTTACACATTAATTTACAATTTGTATTTTAATTTAATTTATTTATTCAGGATTGTAATTTTAAGCCTTAAGGTCGATTTGATTAAATTACAGTACTACAACATATCTTCTCAATAATTCAATAAGAAATGCATTATACAACGTTACAATACTAATGTTATAAAAATGTTGTGTACCTAGTAGAAAAATATGATTTACTTTATGACAGTCTATTTCACTTATTAGAATTTTTCACTTTGTATGTTTTTCGTCCTTATAACTGTAATTAGAATTCACAGCTACAACAACGAAGTTTATTTACATGAATTAGATACCCACGGGCTTTTCTTTCGGCTTGTGCAGAAGAAAGCGAAAATATTTGATAAAAAGTATAAAACCGCGAGTAAAATCCCAAACACACATATTTTTTATATCCCATTCGTGAAAATTCGTCTTATATTGTTCTCATAGCTCCTTTATGTTTCAGAGTATAAACAATAATTTTTATTGGGAGACTACAAGTACTGCCTGTATGTTTTGGCAGACATTATTGAAAACGTAGAAACTGCACATATTATTTTGTGAATTCTACATAACGGCGTCACATTCTGCTTTCAAAGCGACGCGAAGGAATTTGCTTCATGCCGGCTTCGCTCTCTGCTCGTTTCTCAGTTGTTTCTCAGAGTTTTTCAAACATAAATGGGTTTTGTGTAAATTTGGTTTTGTGCAAAACAAACAATAAACAAATCATATAGCATAAGTGGTTAAAAGAATACAAAGAACACACCCACAATGCTTTCCTTGCTACAGGAAAAGCGACCACTCAAACGTTCGCGTTTGGGGCCGCCCGACGTTTATCCCCAAGAGGCCAAACAACGCGAAGATGAACTAACTCCATCCAATGTTAAACATGGATTTGCCACTATGCCACCGCTGAACGATGAATTCGGCACGGCGCACACCTCCAATGTGACCAGCAGCAAGGTGGCCCTATACTTTAACGCCATACTGGCCAAAAAGGAAGAGTTAATGACCCTTCAAGATACAGTAAGAAAAAAGCAACAAATCAATTTTAAAGACAACTTTTGGCCCGTCTCGCCGCGCACGAAGGGGGCACTCGATGCTTGGTTTAAAGATTTAGCCGGCAACAAACCACTGCTTAGTTTAGCCAAAAAGGCGCCCTCGTTCAATAAAAAGGAAGAGATACTTATCACTCTGTGTGACCATCAGGTGAACATGCAAAGAGCCACCTGGTTCATTAAATTGAGTGCAGCCTATACAGCCAGTGTGTCCGAATCGAAAAATAAAAAAAGAAATTTAGTTGACCCGGTAACAGAGTGGACGGGTATTATGGTGAAATTTATGAAGGATCTACTGCCGAAATTGCAGGAATATTATTTGCTAAGTGAGAAATGTAAGTAAGTTCTAGAATTGTGTAATAGTTAACGGAGGAATGTCAACCTAGACAAAAATTAGTGGAATGGGGCTGACAGTTCTAAAACAGTTACAATGAATAAATTTAGCTAATAGAACATTAGCATTTGGGAAAGATGAATTTGTTATTGAGATTGGTGTAACTGTTACTTTCATACAAGTTTATGTACCTTAATTGCTTTCGTGGGTCTCTTCGAGACACTGTTGTTAGCGTAAATATATTTGCTGAAATAAATAATACTTCCCGTCTTTTTTCCCAGGCACTCCTGCTGAAAAGGCTTTATTCAGTGGCCATGGTGCTCCTACCGCCCAGAATAATATTGCTCATCAACAGAGTAACAACACAACCCCACATGCTCCGAATTCTCTGACAACTGTTCCCTCCATGGCTAGCCCAGTGCCCATGTTAAGTCCCGCAAACAGCCAATCATCGACGGGGGGTGGTCTTAATTCATTAAATACTCCAAATACTCCAAATATTAGCAGTTCCAACAGTCAGAGCGGCATGCCCGGATCTAATAATATACCTGGCTCTGGCTCATCTATATCGGGGGTTGGCAGCAATTTTGAAGATAGTCGTAATGCCCTAAAATATTGGAATTATTGTGCCCAGTTAAGTAAATACATGCATGAAGAATCTCTACTGGATCGACAAGAATTCCTTAATTGGATACTCGAATTATTGGATAAAATGCGCACGCAAGTTGCTTTCGACGAGTCGCTACAAAAATTAATTTTGACTTTTGCCCTGCAATACATGAATGACTTTGTGCAATCCGAAAGGCTGTGTCGTAAAATGGCCTATACAGTTGCTAAGAAGTTAGCGATTCTCCTGAATAATGCTATTGATCAACAGCAGCTGCTAAATGGCACGCAAAAACCATTATTATCTTTGGGTGCAACTCCTATGGACGTAGATGACGATGCGGAGAAAAAGAAACCGGCCACAGATCCTTATGAATCAGCTTTAGCCGAATACCTCAATTGTCCACATCATCGCGATATTATTTTGTATTTGAGTACGATACTGCAGATAATAACCATAGAGTGTCCCACAGCTATGGTCTGGTGTGGAATTGGAGAAAATCGAATACCAGCGGCCTTATGCGGCAGCCCTTTAGATCATTTGCCCTTGGCTCCCTCGGCATTGCCTATGCCCAACAAATGTGCCATAACAAATGGTGAAATACGTCGCCAATTGCGAGCAACCGAATCGGAAATAGTTTTACGTTCAAAACATGCCGAAGCCCGATGGTTTGCCGAAAAATGGCAAAATGCCAATAAGAACTCCTATACTAGTGTTTTGACCATTTTGGACCATTTGGACACCCACTGTTTTGATGTAATGGATCAATCTAATTCCATAGATATACTATATGGACATATTTTTCAACCTTTTGTAAGTGTAAGAAAGGAAATGGGTGCCAATGGCGAAATGAAAGAGATACGACAGGAATATGACGCGAATATTGTGGATGGCACAACGGTAAAAATTCTCTGTGAATGGGCGGTGTCTAATCAGAGGTAAGAAGAATTTCAATTTCTCAAACTTTTCTATGGTAAAGGAAATAATATATATCTGTAGCTTATGTAAGGAAGGGATTAAAAAGCTCTAAATTGTCGGCAATTGACATAAGTTTTACCATATATTTAATGTATGTGCGCTACTACATAGCAAAAAATGTGCAGCAAAGTAGTAGAAGAATTACAATTACTGACCTCCTTAATAGTTGGGAAATCATTAACAGTTGTATCACTGACTTTTCTTGTGGGGCAGGACTTATAATATGGCCACTTCATTTAAAGCAGAAATGGGAACTTTAAAATTTTCGGGATTCTACGGCTGTCCCACTAAGATGGGAAATCTTAGTAGGCCAGTTGGACGAAACCGCTTTTGTCTTATTTCATGGGAAAATAATACAAGAGGTACATAGGTATAGACCATTATACGAAGTATAGTGTATTACACAAGGTCCAAAACTGCAGATGATTTCTTTCTAAAATATTCTAAATTGGAATAAAATTATTCCGATAGTCGATCTTTATTTAAAATCACTGTTGCTAAGGACAAAGATACCGTCCTGTGCTTTATATTTTTGTTTTGTTTTTTTGAAAAAGTAATTGCTTACAGGGTGCCAAAACCAAGTGGATTTTTTATTGCTGTCAGAAATCCCCTGCCTCCCGTTGATGGTGTAGGTGATATTGAGTTTATGGCTGTTGTATTTATGCCGGGTTATATCAAGATATTTGTTGCAACTCGAACGTGAACGATCGATCGCCTGGGTAACTTTAGTTTTTGGTTTTTTCCTAAATGCATTTTACAAAATCTTTGACTGCCCCTCTCCATACCAACTTGATCAGTTATCACGTAAAGTATACCAATCTACCACTCTTTTTTGTCTTCCAGATGGGGGGAACATCGCGCTATTGCTGTCGCAATTCTACTGGACAAGCGGCAAATCGAGGTTACCACACCGTCGCCTGAGGACAATGGTACTGGTCAAAGCAACGGTAATAACGCTAACGATGATAAAGATTCAATAGCTTCGGGAGCCGGACTGATAGGCGGTTTACCCGTGTTCCAATCGGTTTTAATGAATTTTCTTGACCATCACGCTCCAGTACTTGATGAGAATGGCTCTGCTTCTAATCGTACACAATTCATTAATTTGGTCCATCTTTTTAGTGCACTAATACGCCATGACGTGTTTTCTCATAACGCCTACATGCATACGTTAATATCGCGTGGAGATTTGTTGGAGGGTGCCAACGGCGTTGTTACCAATATTAGCACTAACAAGACCAACATAGTGTCCAACAGTGTGACGGGGCCAGTGTCTAATAAACCTGTTTCTCCACCTGTTAATCATGGTTTTGATGATGAGTTCACCGGTGGTCTAGACTTCAAAAACAACGAATATGACGATTCGAATGTCGACGACGACCTAGATAAGCTGTTGCAAAATATTAAAGAAAAGGGACAAGTAGAGGCACCCGATAGTCCAAAGATACCCGATCACAATAACAGCGCGGGATGTAATGAGAACAACTCCTCTATATCGCGTCATTATATTTACACAAAACACTTTCCTATACCACAACAAGATGATCCCTCAATGTCCTATAGCAGTGAGTCGAATCAGAGATATATTCTTCTGTTCGGTGTGAGTAAGGAAAGGGACGAAAAGAAACATGCTGTCAAGAAAATGTCTAAGGAGATTGGTAAATTATTTACTAAAAAATTTAGTATTGATGTGGCTGAAGGTGGCAAAGTTAAGAAACATTCACGCAATGAATTCAATTTCGAGGCGACGACAAGTAAATGTCAAAATATGGCTTATTTTGACCAACATGTGGTCACATCGCAATGTGCTGCTACAGTTTTAGAGCAACTTAATGTGTTTGCTGCGGGAAATAATAATTATCTACCCGTCCAAGAGCACGTAGCGTTTCTATTTGACCTTATGGAAATGGCTTTAAATATACACAGTCTTTTGGAATTGTGTGATCAGATTTTGAAAGAACTGCCCGAAGTGGAGAATCAATTACAAGCCAAGAAATCCAATATGGTTAGAAGTTACACCACGTCGTTGGGCTTATATATTGTGGGGATATTAAGGCGTTACCATAGTTGTTTGCTGTTATCACCTGAGCAAACAATTTCCGTCTTTGAGGGTCTCTGCCGCATTATTAAACATGTGGTTAATCCCACTGAATGTAGTTCAGCCGAACGTTGTATACTGGCGTATCTGAGCGATCTCTATGACTGGTGTCACATATTGCGCTCCAAAGATCAGGAAGCAGAGTTTTTCACCCAAATTTCACATGTGAAAAAGTTCAAAAACATTTTTAATCAACCCGAGCAACCGGGAATGGTACCCCAATCATACAATCGTCAATTTATGCAAGAATTTTTCGCTTCGCCAAAACGAGGAGGAAAGATAGATCCTCTGTGGCTGCGTCTATTACATGAGTCTTCCGCCAATATCTACAATTTTGTGTCGAATGTTATATACGCCGTTTGTCATGAAACAGACAATGATCGTTTGAATGATATAGCTATAGCATGCGCTGAATTAACGGCTGGCTGCAACGCTTTGTCGGAGGAATGGATAGCAGCGTTACAGAGTATATGCCATGCGAAAAAGACACATTATTCTCATCTGTGTCAAATTGATATACAAAATAATAAGATACACAATTCGTTGGCTGTGTTCATTTGCATTTTGGTGGCCAGAGATTGTTTTTCATTGTCGGAATTTGTGACGAAAATTGCATTGCCTACTTTGGCTAACGCTTATCCGGTGGGCGGAGAGATAACAGCGGACGCTGAATCGGGTGAGTATAAGAATATTTATGAAATCTGGCCAGTGAGAAGAATGGCGCAATCAAAGCGAAGGATGTTGTGTCTAACGGAACAAGTATCTCTAACATAATGCAGATAATTTTAGAGTTTCGCGTAAATAAATAAATTAATTTTAAAATTTCTTCTGGATGTATTTCTACAACTGAATGTTTTGAAATAGCATTGGATATTTTCATCATCTTTAATATTTTGAAAATGAGAGTATCATATTGATTACCACCTATAGGCGTTACTTTTCGGTGTTCTGCTTTACAATGTTGGATAGTATTGCAACTTTAGATATATATATTTTTATATAAAAAATAGAGGGATCTCACCACAAGTGAAACAACCAACCAAATTGTATATATTTTGCATTTATTCGCCTTATGTTGTGAAAATGGGTAAGGGTAGACGTCTTCGAATGGCTATTTGGTTATAAATAATATCATTGATAACTTTGCAAACTACATTATTCAACAAAAACTATGTTAAGTGTCCAAAAAGTGATGTAGAAATGTTATAAGCGCAATTTACAGCTTCAAATGGTATACCGCAATTTACATAAGAAATTGTAAACTTTCCGGACACATATCCGAGTTACAAGAGCCAAAAGCCCCTTTTGAAACTCAGTACTTTAGATACTATGAACGTTTTTATGTTTCCGAGGGTTTGTTTTGATTATTGTTATTTTTCACTTTTACGATTCGTAAAAATATATTTTGAATAATTTTCAAAAGATTTTGAAAGACTGTGTACGTAGCGGAATAGATTCTAAAATAGTACAATTAATTTACGATAGGTGCCACTTGATTTAAAATAATGCGTTATAACACTGCTGCCATACTTTATGGAAACAAATTATTATTACATTATTGCACTATAACTATTAAATTATTCAAACGATTATTCCACTCTTTCCCTTAATTCTAGGTGCCCGTTTAACTTGTCATTTGGTTTTGAAACTTTTCAAAACCATTGAAATACCACAACCCGGCATGTACTCTGTTAGTACTTCGCCAAACCCGTTGAATGCCGTTAGCAGTTCTTCAAACATCAAGCTAAGCTGTGACCGTCATCTTCTGATAGCAGCCCATAAAAGTATACCCCTGGAAGCTGTTCTGGCAGTTCTTAAAGCCATTTTAATAGTTGTGGATACGACAGCGCTCAAAACTCCCACCATGACTGGCAGTAACTCAACAGGAGCCTTTGGTAGTGGAGGTAAACGTGGAAGCGGTTTTAATACACCGGTCCATCCTGGTAGTACACCAAAAAGTAGTGATCGACCTGTAGATATCAGTCAAATATTGGGTACAAGTGATTTAACCAGTTTAACGAGTGACCATGACCACGACATGTCCCAATCTCTGTCTTCGACACCTTTGAATCCATCTCAAGGTACTGTGGGAGAGCAAATTTCTCTTTTGGAATTTGCACAGCATGTCCTCAAACAGATTTGCGCTCAGGAACACGTTTTAGAACGTTGTCTTAAAAACTCCGCTAAGCTATGTGACATTGTTATCGATGATATGTTAACTCCCAAGCAATCGCAATCGATACTGCATATGATTTGTTACTCCGAAGCTGAGTATAATATAATATCTGAAATGGATCAAAGATCGATGATTGTTAGGATTCTAGAGAACCTTGGGCAATGGACTTTACGCATTTCATGGCTAGACTTACAATTGATGCATAAGCAGAGTATGAATAATCCCTCTGAACTAACTGCTTGGCTGGATACAGTGGCGAGAGCGGCTATTGATGTTTTTCTCATGGAAGAAGTGATCAATCCCCATGGTGGCAAATCAGAGCATCGTCCTAAACCCTCAACTTGGCTAGTGGCACCATTAGTATCATCACTAACACCTGCTGTGCAGGGACGTATCTTAAAAGTGGCAGGCCAAGTTTTGGAGAGCATGAACTACTTTTCCAAAACATCTAAATCGGATAATAACAGCTCTTGCAGCGGCGATGAGCGTGAAAAGAGTAACAGTTGTGGCAGTGCCAGCAGCAGTTATAGTGGTTCAAACAGTGGGTCACGCAGTAAAAAGATGCCCTTAAATTATCAACCGTTTTTGGGTTTAATATTGACGTGCCTCAAGGGACAAGACGAATATAAAGAGGGATTGCTGGTGTCCTTATACTCGCAATTATCACAATGTTTGCAATCATATGCGGAGGTAAGTTTCGAGATGTAAATGTACAGTAAAAAGAAACAAAGATGTATGTGCATCGGGTATGTTTTCCTTTCCAGTTTGATACTATGGGCGGAGTGGATGATCCTCAGGGCAGAGCGGAGATGTTAGATGCTTTACAGCTACGCTTCTCTTTGGTGGGCGGTATGTTTGATTCCATACAAAAGAACGGTACCTCCATAATGGATTGGGCTATACTACTGGCTCAACTGGTGTGTCAAGGTGTGATTGATTTAAGTACAAATAGGTGAGTACCGGAAGACAAAAACAGAAATAAAACATAGAATAACATAAACATAAACCTAAAATGTCGAAGGGTTCTATACCTTCATATAAAAGAGTTATATGCAAACAAATAAGTGCATATATAATACGAGTACTTCGAAACAGTCCTTATTAAAACCAAAATATTAGACTATCGGAAATAGAGCGGATATAAGACTATGTTGGGATTTCTTGTTTCAAAAAAAAAAAAATAAATAAATAAAATAAAAAAATAAACATTAATTGGAAAATCTCCGAATCCGAAAGTTTCATTATTTAACTGATTTTTTTTTTGTGGTTTTATAATAAACTTATACTGTTCTTAATTGTAGAGAACTTTTCACCACTGTGGTTGACATGTTAACCACGTTAGTGCATTCCACTTTAGTCTCCGATGGTCAATCTGAAAGAGACGAAAAATTATATTCCAACTTAATGAAGAAGCTGAAGAAAGAAATAGGCGAAAAGAATAATGCTTCCATAAAAGTAATACGTCAACTTTTACCTTTATACAAACAGCCAACAGAGGTGAGTTTCGGATGTGCTTAATAGGCTTATGAAATTCATCATTTTCTTTCCTAATTTATCAGGTCGTTTCATGCGAGCCTGCTGGCATTGATCAAAAAGGCAATAAAATCAACGACATGGATAAGAAACAATTGCGTGTATCCGACAAGCAACGCATTTCGGTATGGGATATTCTGGAAGGCCACAAAAATCCAGCTCCTTTGTCGTGGGTGTGGTTTGGTGCCGTTAAACTGGAGAGAAAAGCTTTAACCTATGAAGATGCTCACAGAAATCTCAAGTATCATACACATAGTTTGGTAAAACCCAGCAGTTATTATTACGAGCCTCTGCCACTGCCACCCGAAGAAGTGGAACCAGTGCCCGAAAAGATACCGGTACATATTTCGATATATATTTAGAGCTTTGTTCTCTTTGAGTTGCGTGTTTTGGTTTTTATAATTTTTCTTTTTGTTTTGTTTTCTTTATGACATTTGGTTTCGTTATTAATTTTGACGTCGCCTCTCCCCACAAAAGACACCAACTCCTCCCTTCTTACAGAAGGATGAAAAGGCCGATACGCCCTCCTCAGTGGATCAATCACCAAGTGCTGTTGTTACAGGTAGTGGCCGTGGTCGTGGCAAGGGTACAACACGTAAGCGTAAGCCGAAGAATGCTAAAACACCTCCTGTAAATGCTCAGCAACAACCGCCACAATTACCTGGGCAGCCTGTAGGACAAGGTAATCAACAGCAAGGACAACAGCAACCACCACAACAGCAACAGCAAGCACAAATGGCCCAACAGCAACAGCAGCAAGTCCAACAAGTGCCGCAGCAGCAACAACAACAAATGAACCCGCAGCAACAAATGGGACAGATGCAAATGAATATGCAGATGGGAACGAATGTAAGTAGGAATAATGGGAATTTCGGGATGGTTGGTGGGAAATCTAGACATTCAATTAGTTCATGCTAAAGCTTGAGAAACTTTTGAAATTAAAACAAAAATTATTAAATAGAAAAAAAACATTGTCGATGTTCCTAACCTAAATGAAAGATTGGTTCCTTACGAAAATGTTATATTTTGCAAAAGCAGTTATAAAATTGAAATTTTTTAAAATAATCTGAAAAAAATCAGAGATTTGTTAAATTAAATTAATTCTGTTGATGTCTTTGCAAAAAAAAAAAAAAAAAACAGCTAATTACTGAACCTCGACTGAAACTTATTAAATTATATGAAAGAATTGCAGCACACCCCAATATAAGGGTTAATTTTTACTGATTTTATTGACATTTTTGATGAAATTCTTGCAAAACCTTTAACAACTTCTATATTTTTATGAACTCATTAAGAAGGTACTGATTTTTATATATCGAAACAAAATGCGAGTAATAGCAAGACATATATATATCCACTTTATTAAAAGTAAGTGCAGAAAGAAATAATAGAAGAAAGAAATTGTTTAAGACGAAACTCTGTGAATATTAACGGTTTCCCTCTTCTCTTTCGGCTATTCCTAACAGCATACATTACTGATGATATCCGATATTCTTCATGATATCAGAGCCTGTCTGAGCGTAGGTTTTCATATTCAAATTCGGGGCTAGCAGTCGCATGTGTGTCAAAAATTTGAAGACTAAAGGCATCATGTCATGGCAATTGTAATAATTTGTTAAAATAGGATTTGGATTTCTCGGTAGTATGTTGGTATGCCATGTCTCGCTTTTATACAACAGTTGTTCCAACATAAAATTCCAATAATTTCTACCGTAAAAACCACTAAGTCGAAAATGTTACGAGAAATACATTTTAAATTTATGCCTGATTATGGCCATAATCACAATTCGCTTACGGCATACTAAGTGGTTTAAATTGGACAGGAAAACGGACCCGATATAACTGTAATATTTACTATATGAACGTCTTTTTTGGAGTATCAGAAAATCATTTTAAAATACCCGATTCGGCGTTTAGACTAAAATTAAGAAAGATATTCAGATTTTATAATTTAGCATGGCAAAGGTCCGGTCACAGCATTACCATCTGCTTATTTCTCAAAACTATCAAGACAGTCAACCTGGGAAATCCGTGGCTTTGGAATTTTAGATTGTGAGGAAATGTGTAACATTTTGAGAATTTTAGTTAAATTAACTGAACTCTGAAATCCTTCCAATTTTTTAGAGATTCGGCGATATTATAGATTTATTGCATTATCCTGGTATACATGTGTTCAGTACGATAAATTTTCGCTTATGGAGCGCTGGAATAATGGACTGCCATAAATACAACAATAAACGTGAAACAACTACTCAACTACGCATCAGTGCCCTAAGAACTCGCGACGCATTACGGTTCTCTAATATAGGATGATCATGAAGACGCAACACAACGGACCTTACTTGTAGCCTTGACCATCCAACTAACTTGCGGCAAAATACTAAGTGGAACATCACTATCATGACGTTTGAAGTTATTAGTAATTCCGTTTCCCAACGATAAACATTTAGATAAAAGGAGAACAATCCAACAATTACAGCATTCAAGTCTGCTCGGATGGCTTCAAAGTGGCACGGGATCCAAAGTATTTTTTTTATTGCCGCCAAACTGGCCCTCTGACGAATCAAACGAAAGTCTTCGCAATTAGGAGGATGGACAAGTCTGCTGTCCATGTAAAAGTGACAAGCTCATCGGTCAACAGTGAAGAAATCCATTGTAAGGGTGGCAGTCGCAGGGAACTTTTGTTTTGATAGCCAGATTGTTTTGGTTAGTTCAATGTTCGCACTGTACAGAATTCGGGGTTTCAAAAATTTCCATTCTATAGATCTTCGAAACGAATAAGCAGAACGTAGGATGGGAAAAATTCTATTATTAAGGTTATAGCATAATTGCCAGCAATACTAAATTTCCTGTTATTGTTCTTATATTCGGTAAGGTCGGTATGCAGCAGTTTAATCCCAACCAAATTATGCAACAGAATCCTAATGCAATCATGCAACAACAGCAGCAAATGCAGAATGTTCCGGGTGGCATGCAACAACAAATGAATGTAGGCAATCCCCAACAAAATCAACAAATGAATTTCATGGGACCTGGCGGCCCACAAGGAATGCAACAAGGTGGCATAAATCCTCAGCAGCAGCAATGGCAGGGACAAAATCAATTCCATCCTATGCAGCAACAGCAACAACAACAATTCTATCAACAGCAACAAGGAATGCAAAGTGAGTATACCATCATTAGAAATGTTGTTTCTATTCGTAGAAAATTTGAAAATATTTCCAACCAATTAAGGGTTTTAATAAAATATCAATGGTTGGTCCTTACCAACTGTCCATATACCATTAGTTACACAAACTCGGACACAAAAAGTGATCCAAAGATCTTGGACTCCACTTTCCTGCCAACATTGTCGTCTTCAGTTCTTAGAAACGGGACAGATAGACTGAACCTTATAGTTCAATTTTCTTTTAAAATATTGTAACTGATTTCTTCCCTTCTAGTGAATCGCTTCGAACGTCCACAAATTAATAATCCCAAACAAGCTCTGCATAATATGCTGCGACAACGTCAACCCACATTCAACCAAAATAATCCTGGGTTCAATGCTATGCAGCAGCAACAGCAACAGAGGCAACCTCAAGGTATGCCCACGCAGCAACAACCTGGCGGCATTAATCCCATGCAACAGCAACAATTGCAGCAACAGCAATTCGGCCGTGCAGGCATGCGAGGCCTAGCGCCTAACCAATTGTCCGGAGTGGCTCCCAACCAAATTGCTCCAGGTATGGGAAATCAAGTGGGTGTGGGCGCCCAGAGCATGGGTGGACAGAATCCTATGATGCAGCAACAAATGTCCGCTCAGGGCATGAATCCTCAGGCTAATGCACAAATGGGTATGAATCAAAATGCCGCCATGATGGGTGGCGGTGCGGGCAATAATCCCAATATGATGGGTGCTCAAAATAATAGTGGTATGGTAAACACTGGCGGTATGATGCAACAGAATGTGGGTGTTGGCGGCGTAGGTGTAGGAGGCGTGGGCAATAGTGCCGTCAATCAGGGCATGGTTAGTCAGGGTGGACCGGGTCAGTTCCAAAATTTCAATCAGTATCAACAGCAGGGTATGAACCAAGCATCAGGACCAAATCAACAAGCCAGCCTAATGAGTGGATTCAACCAAATGAGTCAGCGTAACAATCCTGGAGATTTTATGGCCCAGCAGCAGCAAAGGGGTCCTGGATCAATGCCCGGCAATCGGGGGCAGTATATGAACCAAGCGCCAAATGTAACCATGAATAATATGATGGGTCAGGGCAATGTGCCGCCATATCAGAGGCAGCAGTCAACAGGCGGTAAACCAGGAGTGACACAGCAACAATTCCAGCAGCAACAACAACGTATGCAACATCAAATGATGCAAATGCAAGGTACAATACGAACAACTATTTCCTTTTCTAGTATTTTTTTTTATGTTCAAAGTCCCTCCATGTTTTACTTTAGGTATGGGTCCCCAAAATTCTGGTGGCGGCGGCATGGGTCAACCGCAAAATCAAAATGTAGCCCAACAGCAAAACCCAAATCTTGTAGCCCAACTGCAGCGTCAAATGCCCAATCAGCCCAATATAATGGGTCAACAGTACCAACACCAGCCTCCATTTTAGGCGTAACCGACTCCACCTGCCCACTCTCCTTTTTTCAACTAACTATTCAAACATATGCATCGTACGTAATTTAAGTTCACTTATTTAGTTTTTCTTTTTTAGGGTTTAAATTAAAAAAAAAATATATTGTTTTTGATCAAATTATACATAGTATTATATCAAAATGTGTTTGGATTTATTATTTATATTGTAATAAGAAAATATATATGGAAAATATTTACAAGAAAAAAATAATGTAAAAGTGTGATTTGGGAAGTTATAAATAAAATGATGCGGTGGAAATGAAGCATTTATAGTAAATAGTGGAGGGAGAGACTGAGATGAAGCCTAGATACTAATGTCGAACAAATCAATTTCTAAAAATGTTTGCAATTTTTCGGTTTTCGATTAAAGTGACTTAAAGTCAAGTAAACAAGATTTTAATCTATGCCATACCGCTGTTCAATTTCTACTTTCCAGACGATGGGTTCGGTTAAACCAATAATACTGCCCTGTCAAGTGATAGATAATGAATGATTCAATAAATCCGTAAGTATTGGGATAATATCATATTTGTACCTTAATCTGTGCAAAATCAGGAACGAGTTCTTCGTGATAACAAGAGGTAATTTAAACTTGAATTTATTCAGCATAGTATTACTATCTGTTAGTTTCAAATCAGTGATTAGTATAAAGAATAATGGAGAATAATTCAAAAAAAGTGAGAATACTGAGTGAAATTTCATAACGGTTGGCAATATTTAATGAATATTTTTTCTAATTTTTCCAAAAAAAAAGTTTACTTTTTGCGAACCGAAATATCTATTTTTCATATGAAGTGTCTTTTATTTAAAAGTGTCATTTTATTTAAAAAAACTGAATAAAATAGTTGTGTTTTATTTGTTTTTTTGCTTCAACAACTACTAGCTAAACACGAAAATCCCATCTCTGCATTAAATATTTATATGTACACGAAACGAGGCATGAAAGGCGTACGTAAAAAATACGTAAGAGAAACACCTCCCTCTTGTCGTTACCTTTTGTTTTTACCCCTCCACCAGAAGCACAGATGACACAGAAAATCTACAGACAACAACGTTTTGAAGAAAAGAAGGCCAAACAAAAATAATAAAGCAAAAAAACAAAAACCAGAATATAACGTCAGATCAAGTAAGTGGTGGTGGCTTTTGCCACGTTCTCCCCTCACTGGCTGTTCCATCATATTGTACAATATTAATGTTAGAGCGCGCCGCCGCACTGAGCTCCCAGAGAGGCATTTGTCGGAACAGGGCAGAGGCAGAAAAACTGGCAGCAGTCAGCAACGACGAAGGCTTCGACCACGAATTTGAAGATACAACAAAATACTAAATTTGAAACAAAATAGTCTCGAAATTCAACGGCGAGAGCTGCACGTTTAATGAAGAAAAAAGTGAGTAGAATTGTGTGCGAATTCAATCAGTAGAGCACAATTTTGTGAAAAGAACGTTTAGAGTAGTATACTAGAAAAATATCTAAGAAACAAGAGAAAAAAAAAACGATTGTAAAATACAACAATTTTGTTAAAGTAAGTCAAGGAAAATGTGTTAAAATACACAAAGAAATCCAACAGAATCAGGAACCATCGCTGGCAAATGTTAAAGAACACACACCTAACAACAATAGCAAACCATAAAAAGAAATTATATGAAAATTGCGTAATATTTGTCGTTCGCCCAACTCAATGAATGTAAGTGAAATTGAAAGGAAAATAGAATTTCCATAAAAAATGTAAAGTAAAAGATAAGTTAAGACACTGATTAAAAACAAAACCAGTTCCCAAAAACAGAAAAAAAATTCGGACAACAAAGAGGATAATTCTATATTACAGAATAAATTGTTGATTTTAAACAAATAAATAATTTAATGGCACCACACTGTCAACGTCGTCGTACACACTTTCAATTTTTCGATTGTTTTTGTGTAGTCATCGTATGCAGATTTTGAAAAACCTTAAACAAAATAGTGAATTTTTTCGGTCCCAATTTTGATGGGCTTACAAATTTTGTTCCATAATAAAGATTTCCACGTACTTATACAATGTATGCATTTACATACCTCTTACGTTCATATATTTCTAAATATATGTACGTTTATTCACCCTTGGCATGGTCTCTCCACCATCCTTTGCTTCTTTTTTTCTCCTTTCCCATAAATCGGTTTGTTTTATTCTTTCATTTGTTGTTCTCGTCTACAAGTATTTTTCCATTGTCAGATCATAAAAATAAAAAAGTAACCCTCCGTCCAGTTTGTTTTTTTTTTTTTTTTTTTCTTTATTTTTATTTGTCTTACCCATTGCTGGCGATATTATGGCCTCCAACCAACAAAAAAAAAAAAAAAAAAAGAAATCGAAATCAAATTGTTGAACAACAATTGCTGTTGTTGCGGTTGTTCGCTGTCATTTCTAGTAAGCTTAACCCATTTGGAGTTCAATTATGAAATTATGATAAATTCCCAGCAACGACATTCGTAAATGTCAAAGCGATATGCAAATGCTGTATGTATGTGGGAGTAAGAACGGATGGATCAATTACATAATTGAGTATCTAGTACATTAACATCTAAATAAACGCTGTAAACGGGCACCAATGCGGCTCACGTTTACCGCATTGGTCTTCCGATTCAATCGCTCGCCACGTGTAACATCTACATATGTTGATTCTATTAAGAACAGGGTCCCAAATACCGGTCTCGTGACCGAATGCCAAGATATTGAATCACAACAATTGTTTATCGGCCAAAATATACATATACAAAATCTTGCGCGGCACCTAATTGCAATCGAAAGAAGTCAAGTGAACAGGTTTTCACAAAACAACAGTTCAAGGCAACTAAACACCTGTCTTGTTAAAAAAAAAAAAGTTTGAAATAATTTCACAAAAGTTGGCGCCTGTGACATCCAGTTTCATCGTAAGCGAATCAGGACTCCTGTCACCACAATTGTTAATGAGACATAGAAATATAAGAAAAATTTAAAATTTCCTGAAATCTGGGGATAAAATATACCAATTTTCTTCAAAGCGACATTTATTTATTATATGTATTTATTTGTAATTCATTACATAATACAAATTCCCTATGTGAAATGTCTATATATTTTTGTCCTCAGGATTGTAGATGAACGACGTTTAATAGATGGAGCAAATGAGAAGAATTTTGTTAACATGAATTGAAGATAATTTTCCAGATGGCGCTGTAGAATTTCTAATGATTTTATTCAAACCAAAGCCAAAATTGGGAGTTTCAAAGAATTAATATTTGTTAAGGATATAAAACTGATTCATTCGCAAATAAATCACATTTTTATTGCTACAATCAAATTTGTAATATTTTTTTTTATCAGTTCAAACGGGTACTTTTTCGTTTATTCCGCAAAATATTAATACTGCACGGGGGAGTTGGCAATTAAAGATACTTAGAATTTCTACCAGTATTTAAATCCATCATCAAATGTTCAGGTTTTGGTTGGATTAACATAATAAGAAAAATACTCGTCTAGCTGCTATCCAATACTAAAGAATTTACTCTCATTCACACAAATAGAAATTGTATAATTTTGTAAAGATAAGTGATTGATTTGTTAATCAAACTTGTTAATTAATACGAATTTTGGTTAGTCGGTTAATTGATTAGTCGACAGTTCTGATTATTTAGATTTATGGTTATTAAAATAATTTGAATTTTGATTAGTCAAATTTAAATAATTTATTCAAAATTCAAGCATTTTATGTATAGGAATAATAAGAAAGAAATATCTAAGGAAACATTTTCTTATGTGCCAAAAATTTACATTTTTTCTGAGTGGCTCACCATATAAAATGTGAAATACAACATATTCAGTTATTGAAGTTGTTATTCAATTGTTCGACTACTCAAGTAAACATGGGGTTTGAATAATCAAAACAACGATTAATCGTAAATGTAATTAATCCAAATCCATGATTAATCAATTAATAGATTATTACGGATTTTGGCTATCTGGATTGACTAATTTTAATCAACTCATCGTACATCATTAATAATTTGTGATTTCAAGTCAAAAATAATTTCCCGCCATCTACAAAATCATACCGAAGCATATCAATGACAGCATGCTATGTATTGATTTCATCCACAAAATATCCCAACTTTATTTTCTCCTATTTAATTCATTATTTGTCTATTTAAAAACGGAAATAGTTGATAGATATGGGACAAAACCGCTAAATTTAAATCGCGTACATTTGTGAGGAATTACTATAGTTGATAGATTTTTTCGTAGATAAATGAAATTAATTTGGTGTATATAAGAAGCCATTTCTGCCCACTTATGGACGATATGTCGGTACATTGTCCTCAATATTACGGACTGCACGTGTCGTAACAAAAATTTCTATGTATGTCCTTATGTCTACTATATATAAGTATTATTAATATTATTATATTATTATTATATATTATAAATGTAATCATAAAAGGTTGGAATTATCTAAATTTTGCTAAAGTTTCCAGATTTCACAATATTTTCCAGAAATTTCCTAGATTTCAAACAAATTTCTAAAAGGCTATTGGAAATGTATGGAAATTTTAATTTTTTTTATATATATATGTACTAGCCGACCCGGCAAACGTTGCTTTGCCTTCAAATTTTAGCAGGAGCAGAAATAATTGCTTTTTAATTTGTGTGTATAGGAGGTACCACTTCCCATTGTCCAATCCCGCCCATATTTGCAGCAGCACTTAAGATATGTACACCAAACCGATGTACCAAATTTTGTTCAAATACCGTAAACAGGAACAGAAATATTGGATATTTAATTTATGGTTTGTATAGGAGGTACCACGCCCCATTGTCCAATCCCGCCCATATTTGCAGTAGCACTTAAGATATGTACACCAAACCTACGCACCAAATTCTGTTCAAATACCGTAAGCAGAAGCAGAAATAATTGATTTTTAATTTTTTGTTTGTATGGGAGGTACCACGCTCCTCTGTCCAATTGGACCGAATTGTAAATCTAAACCATCCCGGGCACCACCCAGACGCATATACAAACATTTATGCAAAACGGTCCAGCCGTTTAGGAGGAGTTCACTGACAACGGCCGTACAGTAGAATTATATATATAAAGATATAAAGAGCAAGAGAAGAGTTTTTACATTTCCGTAAAATGCATTGGTTTCGTCAAAAACAATTAAAGCGACTAAATTTTGAACTAAAACTCGCAAGTACTTGGCTTAAACATTTCTAAATATTTCAGCCTTGCTGTAGATAACAGTGAGAGAAATAGCCGTAAGAATGACATCAAAATTGTATTAACCAGTAAAAAAGGCGATAGGTTGCGGAGAAATTGAGTAGCGTCATATAAGCCCATGTACCAAAAAATATATAATTGCATATACCAGTTTTAGCATGACTTTAAAATCCTACCAAGAACGCGTTGTTTGCTTAAGAAACCATTCTAGGAATTTTCAGCCAATCATATTCTTGTTAGTTATTTGTAAAAGATAAGACATGTGGATTGTCCAATGAAATTCACTTGCATGTTCTTATCAGTGTACACCAGAAACAAATACCATGTTATTGGTTTAGCTTCTTGTTGAATTGATAAGATGATGTAATTGGAGAACTTCTCGGTACTATGTCGGCTAGCATACTATATTAAATGATTTAAAAATTTAAAGCAATTAAATATCGATGAAACTTAAAAATTCCATTATGGAACAAATTAACAGATGTTCAAATGCACGTAACAAATTTTATAAAACCGCAGTTGAAGCTATTTTCCGACATTCCGACATTCTTTAAAAAAAAGGAATCCACCGCTAACGACGAGAAATGTGCCATTTTAGTTTATGATATACCACCAAACTGTTTTAGTCTAATGTTAACTTTTATACCCAATAATATATGCTATAAATATGAATGCGATTTGTAAATTACAAAGTTGCCACTTTTTTCTCAAATAGACCTACAACTTTCAAAATGGAATGTCACAAAAAAATATGAAATTAAATTCTGTATCCAAGTCCCTGCAGTCAATTCGATTCCATATTTTTATTTAGAATATATCACAAAATTATTATTTTATATAAATTTTGTATATAAATCAACTAAAATACATAAAAACTAAGCTTTAAAAAATTATAAAATCTCAATGTCTTATTCATAATAAATTATTGAAGACTGTTTTTACTAGTCAAATTTGAGTTTCAAAAGTCTATGATTGATATACTAACAATATTAATGTTAAAAAGCGGCAAAATATACCAAGAGGAAAATATAAACCGTCTGGCAAAATATAAAACTTTAAACAGGCAGGGATTAAGTCCACTTTTTTTAATAGAGCACAAAAGGCGCCTTTTCTACTTCGAAAGCGGATTAAGTTCGCTTTTTTTTTTAATAGCACATAAAAGTCTTTTTTAAAGGCATTTAAATAACTTATTTCTTAATATTTATCAATATTAGAAATAAAATAAAAATATGACTCTGCACTCTCGTGGGACAACAGCTATCCAGTGATTTTTGGGTGCATTAAACAATGTAAATAGAACTACAGAATTCTTTTTTTTATTATAATGATTTACTGAGGAGTTACAAGTTAAGATATATGCAAATAACAAATCGCTGACGTGAATCTAGTTGCAAATTGCCATTATTGTTAAGATATGCAAATGTTATTCATCTTCGCATCGTCGCATAACTAATAAGTGGCTTTAATTTGTGTTAATTTTCCTAATTCGGAATGCTTACAATTCAATAATAACAGTTTGACAGCAATTAGGAAATCAAAAAGAAAGACTTTATAATATTTATGGTAAAGTTTAATATTCATAATATTTGAGTAATTTATTATTTCAAATATATTTTAAAGAAATGGCGTAGTTGAATGATTGTATGGTTTTAAAAAAACTGGTTAGTTAATTGAATGAAAGATTATTTAAGACTAATCAATGGAGAAAGTTGTTTTGAAGATGCAGGGTTAACATAACGACGATATCCAATAACAAAATTAGTGTTCTCATATTCAATCTAAACGACCACACTGAACTTGGCATACCATAACAACTTGGCATATACATAACAAATCTATGATGGTGGTACATAGAATTATCTGTATGTATCATCGTTTAATTCTTCTCATTATATTAAATTGTCATATCGATGCATATGAACAATACACACATGTCTGCAAGAAATTTGTACCCACATATTCGTATACTGCTGATATTAGTAATAACTAAATGAAATGGCAACATTAAACGAGGAATACAAATGCCCCCTATTGTCATATTATAAAAAGTCTTAGGAGCTTCATATCCTCTCTGCACACAGGGTGGCAAAAATATGACGATACATAAAGGACAGGAGAAGTGCGAAAGCATTATTTTATACCCATATGTAACGGTCGCTCACTAAAAAAGAGTTTTATCAAATGAATGAAAATGTATCATCAATTGCACTTTTTTTTATATAAATTTTTACAATCCGACCTGTCATATACATATACACAATATCAATACACACCATCAATAGAGAGGTTTTCCACCGGAAGGAAAAGCTACAAAGATTAATATCACAAAAATATCAACAAATATTTTCAGTCCTCTAATTACGTGCCGGTTATTTGAAAAACGGCTTCAACGACCCAACAGTCCTCGTATGTATATCCATTACTCGTCGTCGAATAGGTGGACGTGTCAAAAAGGGCAGTTAAATCTCCATGAATTCTGTGACGAAAAATTAAGCAAGGAATGAAAAACAACTATTTTGCTGAAATCAGATTGTTTTTGGGACCCATACAAGTATTGTGTAGCTGCGGGTTTTCTATTCTCTACATTTTATTCTCTTGTAGAAAATTTAATTAATGAACCCGTTCTTTAAGAAAAAAATTTTTGCCTTATTTCTTGGTTGAAGATTTCCCAATTTTCCTGCATTTTACGAAATTTATCAAAACTTTTCACCGTTGTTTTTCATCAGCTTTACCTGTTTTTACCAGTGAATCCTATGCTCCTTAAGGCAATATAACTTGAATATCAAATATATTAGCTGTTACATTTAAAATCCATATGCAAATTAGTATGTAACGAGTAAAATTTAGAAAAGATTTTTGAGGATAATCTCATAAATATGGTAACAGCATCACGTTATGACGTTTTCGTTGTTCGGTTGAAAATAGTTTCCAAAATAATAATTTAAAAATATTCTCTATAAATCTATAAATTTCAATGAAATGTTGTTTGATCAACTTTAAACATATTTTGGGTTAATCAATTGTTCTAGGATCGTCTTCAGATTTTGCAGATGTTTTTCTTCATAAGATAGGAATATTTTCAGCCCGGCGCTCACTGATCCCAAGCGGTATTACTACACAAAGTAATACATGCACATGCCACACTGTACGCTCTTGTACCACATACGATACATACGTGGACATTTCACCATTCACCTTAAGTTATTTTAACTGGTATAAATTATTATTGGGTATTTAGTTAATTGAATTCAACAAGTGCTTTGTGTTTTTGGATACCCTAAAACCAATTTAATATACATAGACAATGAATGGGTCATTATACATACACGTATAGGGAAATACATTTAAACACAACATATGTTTATTGTGTTGAGATGGGACCACTCTCTCAAACAATCTAATACGATGCTAGAAACAATGATTTCTGTATTGTCAAAAACTTGTTGATCGCGGAAAAGGAATTACGTACAATCACCCAGATAAATATTGTGTGGATTAAACCAAATTATTGCGCAAACTTTTAAGAGACATAGGAAAACAGTATCTAAGGTAGTAAGATTTTATTCTCGGCGAGAAAAGTAAAATCAATTACTCAAATATAAGACAGAAGTTATTAAATTTCTAATACGATTTAAAAACTTTAGCGTCCTGAATGAGGTCTTTTGCAACTTCTTTTGGTTACTGCCTCTATAGATCTTGAATGATTCAATTTCTCAACTTTGATTGACTTAACTACGTGATAATTCTTAGCATCAACAAATGTTTTGGAATTTATTTTCACCGTTTAAACATTTTGTGACCGTTTGGATCCCGTCCAATTGCATTGTTTTTCAATCTTTTGTAAGTATGCGAAAAATCATTTTCGGACGAGATGCCAAGATCCCCCACCCCAACAAAACAAAGCAAAGTGAAACTTGGCACAAGTAAACATCTGTGCTCATTTTAATCATCTACTCTATGCACAGATGCGAACATTTTGTACCTCTTGTAATTTGGTAACTCCTTTTTAATATAAGTGAAACCCTGGCTTCTACGGGTTGATAATCTATGGACAGAGATAGAACAGATCTCATCATTATGCAGTTTTGTTATGAACATCTGTCTTTACAGCGCAGAAGGCAGAAGACCTTAAGGAACAGCTTTGTCGATAATCTGCTAGTCTCCTCCACCCATAATTTTACTTATTTTGAAGATTATATTAATTATTAACAGAAACTTACAGATTTATATACCAAAGTGTCAACTAATATTAATGCAAATTTAATTTTTCTTTCCTTTTTCTCTTTCAGGTTTCCATTTAAATTTTTAAACCTAAGCTCAAAGACAAAAAGAAACATGTTAAGTCTAGCTCGTACCGTCGCCACACAAACTAGTGTTAAGCCACAATTGGCGACCACACTCGTCAAAAACTCATTCAGTAGCCCACAGAATCTCATGATTCGTTGCATTAGTTCCGTAGTACCCAACACGAATTTGAAAGACTTCGAAACCCAAAACGAACCAATACTCGAATATAAAAAGGGCTCTGCGGAACGTAAAGCTTTGGAAGATGCTCTCAAACGCACCGCAGCGACATGCGAGGAAATACCCATTGTCATTGGTGGCAAGGAAATTCGCACGGATAAGGTAGTGCATCAGGTTATGCCCCATAATCACCAGCATAAATTGGCCAAATTCTACTATGCCGATAGCAATACAATTAAGAGTGCCATTAAGACAGCGGTGGAAACACAACCCAAATGGGATCGTACACCATTGAGTGAACGTTTGAAGATTTGGGAAAAGGCTGCAGATTTAATGGCTGGGAAATATCGGCAAGAATTGAATGCTTCGACTATGTTGGGTCAAGCGAAAACAGTTATTCAGGCTGAAATAGATTCAGCAGCGGAATTAATCGATTTCATACGGTTAGTTCATCAGAGTGCCTTATGGAAACATTTAGGCAAAAGGAAAGTGACGATTATTTTTTGAAATTCTCCGTTTAATTTTTTTCAGATTAAACGCATATTTTTTGAAGGAATGTGCTAAATATCAGCCTATTAGTGAAAATGTGAAGGTAACTAAGAATTCAATGCGTTATCGTGGTATTGACGGTTTCATTGCCGCTGTAAGTCCATTCAACTTTACCGCCATTGGGGGCAACTTGGCATATACACCAGCTTTGATGGTAAGTAATTAAATGAAAAATCTGGCATGACTTTTAGCATAATCAAACACAACCATATTGGTATGGTTGCTTCTTTATGTTTCACAAATTTAATTTTTAAGAAGCAGCATCGATTAGCATTCCGTAGTCGTCAGTTTATATTTTTCAATAGATAGATAATAAACGTTGAATAGCATTTATTTATACTAATTTGAATATAAGGAAAGGGTTTGATCGATGACTGTAAACGAGGGCCATTCGTTAGTCTAGCTTTGAAGTCCTTAATGTCCCTGCCACAACAGGCCAAATCATCAAATTTTCTGGAACTCGAAATGACGTCCTTCAAGTTAGTAGCAGACCACCTATCTTATTCTATTGAGCAACATAGTGGTTTTATAGTAGTCAAATGGAAATTTGCGGATCGTTTAGAAGGGAGGAAAAAGGTCTTACAACATGCTTTCTTTAAGGAACGAACATGGAAACACGCAATCACTTCTCAGGTTATTTTCTAAAAGAAAATCTGCTCAAAACATCCTAAAAGAAACAAATAATACTCGTGCCAGATGTTTTAAAAATCAATAAGAAATTCTTATAGCATGCATTTTCTGCTCTCTATTAACTTAAACCGCCTTCTACAATTAAGTGTACTGAATTTTTAGAAGAGAATAATGGAGTAAGGTTGTCTTTTAGCAAGCTTTCTCCGAAAGGACCATGTCTTGCATATATATATAGCGGCAGGATCAATGATCACGGCTAGGAAATGGGATATTTTGCATGTATATCGAGAAATTATTTCCTTCACAAATTGTCTACTAAGTGTTATGATGCTTCATCTATTCTTTTATTTACAGGGTAATGCTGTCTTATGGAAACCTTCCGACACCGCTATGCTTTCTAACTGGCGTATATTCAATATTATGCGTGAGGCTGGTGTGCCTGACGGTGTAGTGAATTTCGTACCCGCCGATGGTCCAGTCTTTGGTGACACCGTTACCGCTTCACCTCACTTTGCAGGCCTCAATTTTACTGGCTCAGTTCCGTATGTTTGTTATTTATATGAGTAGTCAGAGAGTTTGAATGAATATTTCATTTTCTCTCCCAGCACATTCAATCGTTTATGGAAACAAGTTGGCAATAACATCGACAAGTATATTAATTTCCCACGATTGATTGGGGAATGTGGTGGTAAAAATTTCCATTTCATTCATCCTTCGGCTGATGTCCAAACTGTTGTTACTGCTAGTATTCGTTCGGCTTTTGAGTTCTGTGGCCAGAAATGCTCAGCTTGTTCGCGAATGTATGTGCCGGAGTCGTTATGGCCAAAGGTAAGTTGCAATGTGGCGAAAAGTAACTGAATTTGTTGTCTTAATTGAGCGGGAATTATAATTAGGCTGTCATATATTGACAACTTAAAGAAATTGAGTACAAAGACATCTTGTTTCCACTCTTTTCACGTTAAGATAAATCCTATTCGGAATATAAGTACGATTATAATTTATTTTATTATATTGCAGATTAAGGATGGCCTCATTGCTGAAGCTGGTAGTTTGAAAATCGATGATGTTCAAGATTTCTCAACATTTACATCAGCAGTGATTGATGATAAAGCATTTAAACGTATTACTTCCTACATTGAGCACGCCAAAAATAGTCCAAATCTGACTATATTAGCTGGTGGTACCTATTCCGATGCCAAGGGTTATTTCATTAATCCTACCATTGTGCAAACAACCGATCCCAAAGAAAAAATTATGACTGAGGAAATATTTGGACCGGTGTTAACCGTGTACGTGTATAAGGATGCCGATTTGCAGAAAGCCATGGAATTAGTGCATACATCAACTAAATTTGCCTTAACGGGAGCTGTTTTCGCACAAGATGAGTAAGTGTACAAAATAACGATTTTGCGAGGAAATTTATTATTTTCCTTAATTTCTTTACATTCAGATCATTCTTGCATCGCGCTTTAGAGGAATTCAAAATGGCTGCTGGTAACTTTTATATTAATGATAAGTCTACTGGGTCAGTTGTAGGTCAACAGCCATTCGGTGGTGGTCGTATGTCTGGTAAGTGTTTACTATTTAACAATCAGGATCAGAATTGGGTATTTGAAGGGGATTAGATGTATCGGGGAAAACAAATTTTCATTTATTTTCCGAAAGAAAATCGTTGATAGACAATTTGTTCCGAAATTTTGGCATGAGGATCAGATTGTAGAACTGTGCCAAACAACTCTGCACACAACAAATGTCTAGTTTGGTTTTCAAAGAAGTCTCAAACAAATCAGTTCGAATATTACTATGTTCTTTCTTAAATAGGTGGTTTACATATTTACGAATTGTTCTAAGTAAACTGGTTTGAAATTTAATTACTTAGAAAGGACAAGAGCGTAAAAAATTCTACTTAAATTATTTTACGAACCGGGTTAAGAAGTTAATGTGACAATCAAACTTTTAATGAGCTCAACTTAGGTAAATTTGAAAAAAACCATTTTATATTTATTGTGGGATTAAAGCTTTAAAAATGCGCAACTAGATAGAGACTACGCAATCATTTTTTAATCAATTGAAATTTAATAAAATGTATATGCATCTCTTTAGGAACTAACGACAAAGCTGGTGGTCCTCACTATATTTTACGCTGGACTTCTCCCCAAGCTATTAAGGAAACGTTTGTACCGTTGCGTGATATTACCTATCCTTACATGAATCAATAAATAGTGAATGCAGCAACAAATAATTGATTTGAATTCAAATATATCTCAACAAAAACAAAATCACATTGGAAACAATAATAATTTTAATAAGTGTCTGAGAATAACGCAAAAAAAAACTGATATATTGCTATCCTATTCGAAGAATCTCAAGAAAAAAAGGAAAAAATAAAAAACGTTTAAGTTTTAAAAAATAGTTTTGAACCTAAAAACAAAAGAATTTTTAAACATTGTACTAAGTAAATATGTGTTTGTATTTATATATATGTATATGTTTGAAAATATGTTATATATTCAAACGACAAACAGCAAATAATAAGCAATTAGTCAGTTGAAAAAAGCAAAAACACTGATTTAAAAAAACAAAAACTAAATTACGAATATACACTTAGTTGAATATTAAAGACTATTTGCATAATATTTTCGTTATGTATAGGTATTAAAGAAAAAGTATTTTGTTAAATTTTATTTATCATAAATTCCAGGAAAGATATGCTGATTTCATAGCTAATGCACCAACCATCATCCCTATTCAAGTTTGTGTAAATGTTCCAAATTATCTGAAATAATTTTAATTTCTCTCTCTCTCCTTAGTTTGTTATTAATTTTTATAATCCCTCTTTTATATATATATATAATGTACTACAATCTACCTAAACTGATTGTTTATTTAAAGTTTTGTTATGTTTAAATTGTTTTTTTTTCAAATATTTTTTAAATTGTTTTTATTATTGTTTATACGAAAATATATATAAATAAACCACGTAATGAAAGTATGGAAACCGAAAGACAAATGATGCAAACTAATCTATAAACACGAGACATACATTTTGACAATACACTTGATGATATAAGTAATTAAAAAATAAATACTTGTTTATTTGTTAAAGCATTCACCAAATGGCATAGGAACAAATACTACATATAGAAGAACAAAACAGAAACGTGCTATACGTATGAATAAGTATCTCTGTAATTCGTTAATGCAATTCGAATATATTTGTCGAAAACTCTTCTCATTAAATGTTTTTGTTTATTGTTTTTTTTTTTTTTTTGCTTTAAACTATATACGATCAAGTTGTTTTGCTTTATAATGGGAATATTACAAATAGGAAAGTCATATTGCATTTCTTTTGACTGACATTTTTGTGTAATGGAGTGAAAAAAAAACAAATACAATACACAATTCATTAAAATTGACGTGTTTCATTAAGTTACATATCTAATGAATATCTTTTAAATCTGGCTGTGGTCTTTGAATCAAAGAGGTATGAACAGATATTTGTATCAGCAAGTGACCTTTACTTCACAAGAGTAAATTTACCTTCTAAATTCGATTGAAATTGACAGTTAATATTCGCTACTTTATTAATATTTCTATTTTGTTAACATTGGCTACTCCTACTTCAACCGCTTAACACTTTATTATCTGTTTTATCATCTAAAAATAAGAGTTGTCGAGAATTGATCTCCATCGCATGAGTACTTTCACAGCTTAACTTGAATTTCACGACATTAACTTCAGCTGTTTATTCCATATTAGTGTGCCACTTTTGCCTCCTTTCTTAAATTTACTCCCCTGAAAGTAGGTATTTTGAAAAAATCATTCCTATCGCACACCTATGTTTGCATTAATTTTGGTAATTGCAGTTTAAGCGGTTCTATTCCATAAAGGCATGTATTTGTAAAAAGGTCTTTCCACGAATAACCTAAAATCTTTCGAAAGCCCTCGCCTAAATCCCAGGTTTGGTTTTGGTTTAGTTGGGTTTGTTTCCCATTTTCCCTGCTTCACCTAAACATAAAAATCTAAAGTAAAAGCATGAATTTTAAAAAACCCCCTTCCGGTCTCCTGGATGCTGTGATAATTCCTTGATCTCAAAATTTTTCTTTAAGTTGATTGTTCTATATGATGATTTATTCCCTAAAAGTACAAATTCCAAAACTTTCGGTAGGTGAATGTTCACCCCTAATCTCATGAACATCTCATGTTAATTTTCTCCACATTTTTATTCTCTAAATTAATATATTTTTTTAAAAATCACTTTCCTACGTGCCTACCATCTCAAAGGATTGTACACACCTAATTTATTATCATCTTCAGATGACATAGTCGGAACAATGGCCTGCAATTATATATACGCAATCTCTTCTTTTAACTGCACCATTTTATGTTGGATTGAAATATTATTACAAAATTGAAGCATATAGAAAAAAGGTGTTAGTTTATGAGCATCTTTTTTATAAATTAGACATTTTTGATAATTCCATTTGTAATTTGTGCAAGGAACTGTAACTGTTCTACTTTTGCAAATTATATTAAAAACCGTCAAAATTATTTGCCACTTATCTCTCTGTAAGCTAAAAACTAGTTTACTTATAATAATCCATGATCATTTTTTGTGTTATAGACGCTGTTATATCACATGCCGAAAAATTTGTAAATTCTGCTGCTGCTGTTGATTGTTTTACTATCACTGTCTAGAGGCAGACAAAAAATATATTGCTGATGTGTTGCGCGATGATATTTCAAAGGACGTGTTTACAAGTTTTCGATTTAAAAAGATTAAAACTATAGTTTCAGGGCCAATATGAAGAAAACTGCCATGAAATGGAAATATATGCAACTAACTTTTTCAAGGCATCCAAATTTGAGACGAATTCAGAGTTAGAAGGCAAAACTCCTGTCAAATGTTTAGAATAATTTTTTAGTAATGAAATTATTCGTCTGATCACCGAGAAAAAAAAACGAAATATCTTTTCCAACACAATAATTTTCATTTCGGTGCAGAACTTCTTAGGAAGTTCATTGCCTAGAGATCGCATATACTAGCAGTTGGACGAATATGTCCTTATGTCCATTATTGATAGCAATATGTCGCTAATCAGTTTCAAGAAATTAACCAGTTTTTTATACCTTGCTGATAATCTAAACCTTGACTTGAAGGAAAAAATTAGTAAGCTAAGACCACTTTATAACATTTTATGCTAACATTTTGACCGTTCGTAATAAAAACCCATAATTTGGTCTCGAAATTTGAATGATGAAACTAATTGCGTTGCTAAAACAGGGAACTCTCAAAAGCAGAACATGTATTCAAATTCAAAAGTCATCTTTGATCTCTTACGAAATGTCACCAAATCTACAAATCTTATTTAAAAGTACAGATATGTATGTCGATTTAGTAAGAAATATTATCTTTTCGTCAGCCGTCCCGCTGATACCGAAGAATTTTGTAGAGCGATTGGATTTAATAATCCACACTATAGTATTTTTAATTCAAATCATGTAGCGCCATTATATACTACCAACTTCGACGAAAAGAAGATAATGATTTTCATCCACCTGCGCATCTGACATACCATCATCACGCACCAACAAATGCAAATATGGTGATCATGTCCACAACTATTTTACTTGCAAACAAACTTTGTGAAGAACAAAAAACTGGATATCGTTAAATCAACTAGCTTGGAAAATATCAACATGGTATACAAATTCATTTGTCATGTTAGTGTCATGTTGGTCATATAATCAGCTTAAAATATAAAACTAAAGTCATTTATATACAAATACATTATTACAACACATTGTAGCTGATGACCTTAGCTGCTAATGCTACGTCATCTTTATAAATTGATTTTACGTTTACTATAAGCTTAATATAACACAAATAAGTAAATAAATAAAAATGGCGGATTTAGCCCTTGTTTAAGCAAATTCTTACCTGCTGAACGTGTTAGTGTCAATTTGAACATCTGCAGGCCATGGAATATAACCCAACGTACCGGGTCATCCCCAAATAGGTAAAAACGTCCCTATTTCCATCCATAATTCGCATTAAATGATCCAATATTTACCAACTATCACCAAATATTGCCTTTAGTTAACGAGTTAATGTTACAATTGTTTATGAAAATATTGAAAATGCCCTTCATTTCAAAGATAGATTCGCTACTAGTGTAGGCAAGTTTTTCCTACCAGTTGGTTTGATTTCGACCGTTTGTGACGCCTGAGTGACAAATTGATGTTAAACTCTCTCCTTTTAATACCAAATATGTCGATACAGCTTCTTTTTCAGTGAAAATAGGTTTTATATAATAATTTTCATTAACCACAATCACAATTAAGCCGATATCTTAAAAAGCATACGAATTGGGATGGATAATATGTAATAAATGGATAATAATAATAACATTTCAAGCAAGTCAGCTTTATAATCGTTTTTACTTCCTTATATTATATCTTATTAAAAATTGTTTGTTTACAGAGATGTAAATCTCTTGTCTTTCTTTAAACTCTTAAATATTTATATATCTACATCTTCTAATAATAATCTGGCGATATCCTCTAGTAGAATCCCAAACGATTAATTATTATTTATTTTTCCCTTTTTCATTTCCGCTGTGTATCCTACCCGTAGGCCATACGTGCAAGTGCAAATTCGAAAAACACAACATTACCACTAATCAATGAAACCACTTACTGCTGGTTTTCACCTTTTTTTGCAAATAATACGTACACTCCAGTAACAAATAGCTAAACGGTCATATTCCGCTTGGTTTATGTTAACTTATATTTACTTCATCAACTACTTGACAGTATAGATAATGTTTTGAGAGTGTTATTGTACTGATGCCACTATCATCATCAAGAACTCCAGAATCTAACTTTCAAATCGCTGCTACTTGTTCTATACATCAGGGTTTAACAAATAATATTAAACTAACAGTAATTAAAATTGTTCAATAGTTCTTGCTGATCGTAGGTTGACTCTACAACAAAAATATGTAAAGAAAATTGTACTCACCTGAAGGTATTAGGATCTAGTCAAAACATATCACTATGTATATCCAGGTACGCCACGAAGTCCGTTCTCGCATCAACCTGTGATTGTCAATTATTTCGAAAATGTCCCCATTTTCCCGTGCTCAACTGTTATCATGTTGTAACAACTCTGTTTTCCACCAATTTGGAATAGATTAAGGCAATACCATAAAAAGTCAGAGCCTTGCCACATGTTTAATATATTTGCAACGAATCAAATATTATTGAAATATTTGCTAATATAAACATAAAATTCTACGTTATAACGCAACAAAGTTTACTGGTGATAGTAAGTTTCACTCACTTTGCTGTACGTGTTAATATTTCTGTCATAGTTTTCTTTTATATTCGTACCACCTGGCAACCCTAGCGTTGAGGTTAGAATTTTGACTATGGCTGTGGACGGCGTTTCTCCTGCCCTTGCAAGTAAATAAATCATTTAATATCATAAATAATACTTACAATTCAACAAACTATGTGTTTGGAGCAACTAGAGACGCTAAAGATTATGAAGACATAAAAGTGTTGTGGTGAAATCGTTAACATCCTTGGAAAATAGTGTTTAAAGTTTTTCCATTACTCATCCTCCAATGATTTGCGTGAGATTTGTGTGTGCTTTCTTTTTTTGTGAAGTGTCTTTGGTTGCATGTTGTTTTTGTTAATTCTTTTGTTCATTATTTGCTCTCTTTTTTTTCATTGTGTGGGTTCTTTGTTCTTTCCCCGTCATTTTTTTTTTTTTTCTTTTTAGTTCGCTCTAGCGTGGGAATAGAACTTTGGGCATCGTCGGGCTCCAAGCAACCCTACGAGCACAAGTCGAATTTGCCACGAGAGGAGACGAAAAATTCTCGATCAATTTCATTCAGCCCAGATGGTCGCTACTTTGCCTACTCGAATGGTCAAGAGGTAAAGGTTTTGCAAACCGATAACTGGCAATTACAATGTACATTGCCACGTCCCAAGGCTTTTTATTTGAAATTCTCTCCGCGTGGCAATTATCTAAGCACATGGGAGCTGTATGTGATCACCAAGGACATACCGGAGGGTTCCCCCAATATGTTCGTGTATGAGACGGCCACCGGCAAGGAGGTATTTGGCATTGTGCAGAAGAAACAAACTGATTGGGAGCCCTCATGGTCATCGGATGAGAGTATTTTCGCCACGGTCATTGGTGGCGAAGCGTTATTCTACGACTTGTCACAGGGTGTAGAGGGTTTCGCGACTACCGCTAAAAAAATTGGTGGTAGTCGTGGTGGTATACTTTCCGTTGGTCCCGGCAGTAGCCCACCCTTCATAGCAGTTTATACTCCGGGAGCGAAGGATGCCCCGTCGATGTGTAAATTGTACAAGTATCCAGCATTGGGGCAAAATCAAAAGGTGGCCTGTAAAAGTTTCTTAAATGCCGATCGTGTTGAATTGATGTGGAATAGGCGCGGTACCGGTCTATTGCTGTTGACAAGCACGGAGGTGGATAAGACGGGAGCCTCGTACTACGGTAATCAAGCATTGCATTTCTTGAATACAAAAGGAGATTCCTGCTCGGTGCCTTTATGTAAGTAGATGCAAAAAATTCTAGCTATGGCAGGAAATTTTTGTGTGACAGAAATGTTGTATAACTTTGCTTATTTTAGAAATTAGCGGATTCTTTTCATGCGTAAAAATATTTGGAAATTATGTCTCCCACAATACTTTCCAATAGGGAAAATACCTTCCAAGATATCTTTTTACGGAGAGTGTTTTCCAAGACAATTATCTATACGGAAAGTGATCTTTTTATATCATTTATAAGCAAAGTGTTTTCCAATACAACTTGTAAGCAGAGAGTGTATTTGAATATAATTTTTGTTTTTGTTTTATAAGGAAAGCGTCTTCCAAGAAATATTTTCAAACGGAGTGTCTATCATAGCGACTATCAACAGATTTTTGTGAGGAAAAAATGTATTGCAAGACACTTTTCTATAGGAAAAGGCAAGTGTTATCCAAGACAGCTCTTATGGAAAATTTCATTCAAAGCACTTTTCTTTATGGTAGATTTTATCGTAAGCAGTTTTTTCCGTGGAAGGTATCTTCGAAAACACTTTATGGGAAGTGTCATCTAAGACACTTTTCTGACTGGAAGGCGTCCTTTAATATTACATTCAGGGCTTTGTGGGACATATCTTTCAAATAAAGCATCTTTCGATGCTACTGTACGGCTTTGGAAAACCAACGCATTCACTATACAGAAAGAAGATGTCTTCCTAGATAATTTTCAACATGGAAACTTTCTACCCATGTACTTTTAGAGTGGGTATTGCTGATTATTTTACAATCGTGTTAATCTGTAGTTACTTTCTGTTGTCTATATACTGGGGTACAAACGATGATTTTAAATCAGTGATATGCAGAACAATTTGAAACTAGTTTTTAACTGTTAGTTTCTCGTTTTGCACATCGTGAATGGCTAATCTTTATTACCCTTCTTTCTCATTTCTTTCTAGCTAAAGAAGGTCCTGTTCATTGCGTTAAGTGGAGTCCCAAGGCTACGGAATTTGTAGTTGTTTACGGCTATATGCCCTCAAAGGCGGCTTTGTACAATTTGAAGTGTGATGTCATCTTTAATTTTAACGAAGGACCACGCAATTGTGCCTATTTTAGTCCATTTGGAAATCATATCCTTTACAAACTCAATGCTTTGGATTAAACCAAATATTGTTTTTTGCCTCGTCTTATTTTTATTATTGTCTTAATTTTTTTTCTGTTTTATATGGGTTTTCCCTAACTCCTTTGCACTAGTCGTTTTAGCTGGTTTTGGTAACTTGCCAGGTAATGTCGAGATCTGGGACGTAAAGAAGAAGGAAATGTTAGCCAATATTAAATGTCCCGACACCACACATTTCGAATGGAATCCCAACGGCGAATATTTTGTTGCGGCTACGACGGCTCCAAGATTGCGCATTGGAAATGGGTAAGTGAATCTTTTGAAATAAGAAAGAGAAACAAATATATTATATGTATACAAAAAAATCCACAAATTCGAATACAATCTTGGTTTTCGAATTCTTTATGTGATAATATTTTTAAAGGGACTTTTCTTACAAAGTCCCTTTCCATAGTGTTTTTAATGGAAAGTTGTATTGCAATAGAAATCTAACTATTCATAATATTAAAGAAAAAGATGATTTTAAGGCATAGGGGAATTAAATTTGTTCATCTTGTTCTTTAATTACAGCTTATTAAAAAGACCTGATTTCTTTATGGTTCTTTTTTTTTTAATAGAAATTCATTACGTGAACAAGTTCTTACAATCAATATGCTATCCCATTTATTTATCGGGCAATTTTAAATTGAGGACTGTGCACCGGCAGTCGGATAGACATTGATTGACTAGTAGAAATTCAGTTTCAGAAAATTATATTCGAATAACCTTTTATGTTTTACAAAACCTTTCCATTCTATTGTATCATTTTATATTTCCGTAATATTTTTTCCCCCATAACAGCTTCAAAATTTATCACTATTCGGGTGCTCTAATGCACGAAACTATCTGGCCACAGGGTCAAGAACTATTGGGCGTAGAATGGCAACAATTTGCTGAGAATACTTTTGAGGAACCTGTTATAACCAAGATCAAACAAGAGGGCATCAAGTCAAGTCAACCAGAAGCAAGTAAAAATGTTTACACGCCACCACATTTGCGCGGAGGAAAGGACGCAGATAAAATGATACCACAGCCGCAGAGCACTATACCAGGTCTACCGCCAGGTAATGAAAGAAAATTTTGGCACAGAAAATATGATTTAGATAAACCTTTAATGCGACCGGGTTCGTGGAGGCAAGCTAATAAAGAGGACGGCAGAGACTCTCTCAATCAGTCGGCCAGCGGTAGCGCTTGTATACAAAGAAATACTTTTTACAAAGGAAACAATAGATTTAAACCATACAATCAGCAAAAAAGGCGTTTCTAGACTCAGTGATCGTTCATACTGTAAATAATAGGCTTTGAAGATGAAATAAAGTTATGTCATTCATTTCTAATGATAATAATGGGTGTTTTTCTATTTAATTTCCAGGTTATTCTTCCTCACAAGCCAAAAGGCAGGGTGCTCAAAAATCATTCAATCAACAGCAAAACCATCAGCAGCAGCAAAATCAGAAGGGTAACAGGCAACACAATAATCGAAACAACCAAAAGAAGAATAACGATCAGAACAACGAAGCCAATGGCCCTAATAATAACAATAATAGGGCTAGGGGAGGAGGCAATAACAACGCATCGGCTGCAGGAGGTGCCGCGAACAACAACTCGCTTCATTTCAATAAGAACCATAACAATACCATTCTTAAAGGTGAAGGTATTGATGGGTCCGGTCAAGACGCTAATGAGGCAGGTAATGAGCAGCAGCAACAACACCAGCGCCCGCCAAACAAGCGCAACCCCAATAATCGTCGTCAGCAGCCGCAATCCCAGCAATATCAGAAGAGGCAAGACAACCAACAACTATTGCAGCCAAATGATGATGTTAACGCTGAAAATGTTTCCCAAGAAGGTCAACAACAAGACAATAAGGTCTCTAACCAACAACAGGAGCAGCAACAGCAACAGCCATCAAAAAAAACTGCCAATCCCGGAAAAGAGAAGAAAATCCGTAACGTTGCCAAAAAGTTATCGGACATAAAAAAACTCAAGTTGCGTCAAGAACAGGGCGAAGTGTTGGAATTGAATCAACTCAACAAAATCTCGAGGGAAGCCCGGTTTCTTGAAGAACTTAAGGCTCTTAAATTATCCGACTAATTCGAAAAAAGAAACGTTCTCCCTTTTTTCTATTTAATATAGTAATGTAATGATGTTACATGCGTGCTCTTGGGATGTTCCAGCGCCAAAGTCATCTAATTTGTATTGGTGTAACTCTATCTCTCTACGCAATGTACTTTGTTTCCATAGTAAAGGCCCAGCATCCCAGTTTTTGTTTTATCCCAAATTTCGTTGCATGTTTTAGAAATTCATTTCATTTCTCGGCTATAAAACTTCTTGTCTATGTTTCAGCAATATTTAATCAAAATTTGAAAAGTCACTATCCATCGATCAAACAAAACGTTTAGAAAGAAGACATGCCAAAAATATGAACTTTCTTCAAATAACTAAATATTGTGGTTACTTTTAATTTTGGCTCTAAATAACGCTTTTACAATAAAGTAACCGAATAAATTTCATGGATTGAAATCTAATGACCCAAACTTCCTTGGTACACAATCAATCTCTACTGTATGTCTGCCCTTCCGGTAGTGGAATTAAGTTTGCTTTGACTTATCACTGTCTCACCTTTTTTTTATTATTTAGTGTCATTCTCCTCTTTTTTTACAAAAAAAAAAAATACAAATTCCAAGTTATATTTTTTAATTTATAATCATTGTTTTTAATTCAACGCTTTTTTTAATCTACTACATAAAAATCAAACAGCAGCAAGTTAAAGCAGTAACGGAAATAATTGTGATTTATCCTATAAAACGAAAATAACAATATATTTACAACAAAAAAGCGTTTGAAAAAAAGATCATTGCAAAAGAAGAATAAAGAAAACAAAATCATAATAAAAAGAAAATCACATTTTGGTAAAAAAAGGAAAACTGTTGAATTTCACTATTGAATTTAAGGGAGGTGGCATATTTGGTGAGTAAACTGCATTATCATTCCCATTTTGCCTTTCGATTCGGTCGATCCAATTTGCTAAGCTTCAGGCAGGTGAGATGTTATGATGAGTAAACGGTGCGATAATTCCCGGTTCGGTTTAGAAATTTATCTTACAGAAAATTTCGGCGAATTAAAAGACGTAATATATCAATTGCGCAGAAACTGATTTGGAGATATAAAAATAAAATTGTGGTAACATATATTTTGAAACTGATTCGAATTCCACAATATGAAAAAGTATTTTTTTTCCTGATCTCTGAATGTACTATAATTTTTTTATAGCTTGTTTTCTCAAAATTTATTATCTTATACTCGTATATGCTTAAATAAACTTGCATTTTTATTCCTTAATAAAATGTACTTTAGAAGTGTCTTTGGCGATGTAAAATTTGACTGAATCTTAGTATCTGGCACAGACGACCGAAGTGAAAACAATGTGTGCTCCGGAACAATGCACTCTTAGAGCGCTGCTTTTTCACTCTATTGTAGCTGCTCAAGCAGTAATTCTCGAAACGGATACCAAGTAATCAGGTTTTGACCTTCCAATATTAGCCGGACCATAGTTAATTGAATTTTTAGAAGTGCTTAGAACGAAAAGTGCGTGCGTGGTTTCTCAAATTGAAAGCGTTTTATTGATTAATTAAAAAAAAATATTTTCTTAAAATTCTTTTTAAATGTTCAAAAAACAGCAAAATTTAAAGAATATTTTTTCACATTTTTTGACTTTAAAAAAAAAATTTAAATTTTTTTAAATATCTGGAAAATTATTTTTGGTAAAAAATATTTTTCAACAAAAAGTTTTGATTTTCACAGAAATCTTTTACAAAAAAAAATCGCTTTTTCCACAAAACATCTATTTATTCAAGGTATTTTTTGTATTTTTGTTTCAAATGTTCCACATTTCGACATTTCGACAAAATTTTACTTCCTTTTTTCAAATCAAAAAAGGATGTATTTGGGATATGCTTGCAAATGTCCTTAGTTTAAGGACCAAAGTAACTCAACAAATCCTCCAAATTGACTCAAACAGTTGCCCTGGTCTGGAAGATCACAGGGACATAAAAATTGAATTTTTGCTAAGAACTTTCGTTTGAGAATTCATACAAAGCCACAAAACCGTAGAGTTTCATAAGCCTCGCTCCCACTTAGACTGCGTAGATTTTCGCAGTAATATATTTTTTTACTTATTTTAAAAATTGACAAATTTTGATGTTATGATAGTTTCAAAGAGAAACGGCTTTCACGAACTTGCTTGCTCTTAATCCCATTTAGACTTTTTCTTCATAAACACCTCACGGCCATCATCTTGCACGGCAGTGTAATATCCCATATTCTCGTACTTCATCCGCATGTAGGTTATGTAGCCAAAAACGCCGGTGATGCATACCAAACCTATACCCATAATAACTTTATTCTGAAGGAAAAAAAATTCCACTAGTAATTATATGCTTCGTTGAGATATATTTCCTTAAACTCACTGGTTTCGCGTACAATTCAAAATTTAACACCCGGAATACATTCGTCGTCTTGATCTGACGTATACCATCACCAGATGTCGTTGTTACTTCCTTTCCTGCGTTGTCCTTATTACTCATTTTGGTTTTGGATACAGCTCTCTGTGAAAACATTTGGAACACAATAAGTTTATTCAAATAAACGTACTTTTATTACATATAATACTAACTTTCCTCTATTTCGTTTGTTTTGATAAAGTTTGTTTTGTAATACATTTGCAGAGTTGCCAGTAACACGAAAGGTTTTGCACCTGTTCATTGGAAATTGTCAAATGGTCAGTAAGGGCATTCACGTTAACAAGTATATACCTATATACCCTATCATGGTTTCTTATAAGATATGT
>JAHXMU010000136.1:6653840-6678588 GCA_019455685.1 Philornis downsi | reverse complement strand
ACAAGTATATACCTATATACCCTATCATGGTTTCTTATAAGATATGTGTAATTACAATGCACGCATTGCACACGTTTTTCTTCATTGAAAATTAAATCTCTGCATGACTTTGCATATCTGCTACTGTTACTGATTAGGACTGCAATTACGGCTGGGGCGTCAATGTTCATGAAGTAACTATTATACATTATATACTTATGTATATATACATATACATTTTATATACTCAGAAATGTATTGCTGTGTAATACATATTTTTGGCCTTAAAGGCCAAACATTGCTATTTTATTGGAAATTAAAAGTTCACATTTCAAGCGAATAAATTTGTTTGTTTGGAAACGACGAACTGTCAAGTAAAACGTAAATAATTCGGTGGATTCAATTTGGAATATTCAAGAATATCAATGTTTTAAAATATCCGCCTTATAAATGTTAAAAAATTACACACATAGGTTCTTATGAAAACACACACAGGCGAACGACATCGAATCAGCAGAGCCAAATGCCCAAATAAATATTTTGTTTGTATATGTAAACATGAATAAATTGAGCAAAAGAAAGTAAATTAAAATTGCAATTCAAATTTAAGTTATAAAAACATTTAAAAACTTTAAAATATTGAATTTTGATGTTCAATGACAAACGATAGCTATAAAAAATGCTTAAATCTTTTATACTAATAATTTTTATTTTCTTTAAAAAAAAATTAACTTTGGAATAATTGAAATCTGGAACAAAATATTGGGGGTTTAAATTGATTTTATCGAGCAACCAAAGGAGCCATTTTTTGTGCACATCATCATTTTTTTTCAAGCACATCAAAAATATATTTTGTTGAAGAATTCCATTCCCTTCAAAAATTATAATTACTTTTCAGAAAAAATCAAAATATTATTATTTGAACAATATTAGATTTATATTATGTTAAATTTCGAATGAAAAAGAAGAGGCATTGACTGAAATTGTTCAAAATTTACTTAGACCCCATTTTTTGAGATTTTCCTACAAATATTTTAATTTTACTGTAGATATTTTGCATGTAAGTTTAATTCCTTCCTTGGTGCTTCAATTTCTTATTCATAGAATCGGACTTAATTATTTTGATTTGTAAACAAAAGGCTTTCAGGATAAAATGGAGTATCTCGGAACCCTTAAATACGCGTATTTGAATGGCTTATGAAGATGACAGGATCAGTTAAAAGAAAGAAAAATTATGGATATTTAATATGACTATCAAATTAAATCACACAAAAATGGGGCTACGGTTTTCAGATCGATTTGTTAAAGTGCCATCCTATTTATATTTCTATAATCTTTTTGCAGAAATCTCGTATATGTGAACAGAGTATTGTTAAAAAAAATGAACTATTTTAGCATTCGCACAGTTTTGTTCCACAAAATATCATCACTGTTCACGTTGTGCATTTTATGGTAAATTATACAACACTGGTTCTTTACAAAACGTTCCCACATCCAGCCAACACGTGTTTTCGGTCGCCGTGCAAGGAAGCCGTGAAATAATTGTAAAATTTATTAAAAAAAAGTTGAGGCAGTAGCTAAAAAGGAGAAAAGTTTAGAATGGCAACGAGTGGCCAGTTAATAGATGCGATTGTTTATGAATATCTGCTGAAAAAAGATAAAAATTTGGCCGAAGTTTTCCAGCATAAAACAAAAGCGGTACGTAGTCCGAATCGTAGAGCAACAAAAACAATACGGTTGTCGGATATTCACGGGAGGCATTCTCCGCATGCCAATGGCGTATGTTTTTTGTATACATGTGTGTGAGACCTGCTCCATTGTGTGTATCACATCACGTTTGTCTAGCGAAAAAGAAAATCACATGTGTTTTTATCAGCTCACAATTTATGTATATATTTCTGTATTCCCCATCTTAGGCATGTGTTGGCAAAGGATCCCCCAAATTGGAAGATATTATTAAGTACTTTCAGCAGAATAGTAAGACAAAACTCCCCGCAGTAAAGCAGTCGAATGACAGCTCCAGCGATAGTGACGATTCCGATGAGGAGGAGAAGGCGACCAAAAAGCCAACCCCAGTAGTAAATGGTAAAGTAGGCGCCCCTAAGAAAAACGCTGGATCTAGTTCAGATGACTCTTCCGAAGATAGCAGCGAGGAAGAAAAGAAGCCACCTGCTAAGATTGCTGCCCCTAAAACAAATGGCGCAGCCAAGAAACAGGATTCCTCAGATGATAGTAGTGAAGATGAGAAGCCTGCCACCAAAACAGCACCAAAGACGGCAGCTACTCCCGCTAAGCCGACTGCCAAGAAAGCAGCATCGTCCGATGAATCGTCTGAAGATAGTAGCGAAGATGAAAAAGCAGCTCCGAAACCTGCTGTTACAGTTGCAAAACCTGTAGTCAAGAAAGCCGATTCTTCAGAGGATTCCTCTGATGACAGCGAAGAAGAAAAACCAGCAGTAAAAGCCCCAGTTAAGCCAGCTGCGAAGAAAGCCGACTCTTCTGATGATTCATCTGACGACAGTAGTGATGATGAAAAGGCCGCTGCAAAGGTTCCATCTAAACCGGTTGCTCCCGCTAAGCCAGCTGCAAAGAAAACTGCATCCTCTGATGATTCATCTGACGACAGCAGTGATGATGAAAAGTCCGCAACAAAAACCCCATCTAAAGTAGCTGCTCCTGCTAAATCTGTGATGGGAAAACATGATTCCTCAGACGACTCAAGTGAGGACGAGAAGCCGGCGGCCAAACCTATTGCTAAAACAGCAGCTGCCAGGCCTGCACCTAAAAAGGCTGAATCTTCAAGTGAAGATGATAGTTCCTCTGAGGAGGAAGATGTGAAACCCAAGGCGGCCACACCAACCGCCAAGAAACCAGTTGCGGCAGCCAAAGAATCAAGTAGTGACGATTCGTCTAGTGATGAAGATGAAAAACCAGCTGTGAAACCAGTAGTCAATAAAACACCCATGATGGCTAAGAAGCGAGCTGAATCAAGCTCCGAAGATTCTTCATCTGAGGATGAAAAACCAGCATCTAAGAAGCCAGCAGTAGCCGCTAAGCCAACAGCTACGCCAGCCAAAAAACCCGCTGCCTCTTCAGATGACTCTTCGTCTGAGGAAGAGGCGGAGAAACCAGCTACAAAATCGGCGAAACCCGCCGTGCCTAAAAAAGCCGCTTCAAGTTCAGACGATTCATCAGATTCTGATGATGAGCCACCAGCTAAAAAAGCAAACATAACAGCTACTGCAGCTAAAGGGGCCGCCGAATCTTCAGATGACGATTCTTCCTCCAGTGAAGAAAAAGCAGTGCCTGCTGTAACAGAGCCGTTAATCAAGCCGGGAAAAAAGAGAAAGTTCAGTGAAACGAATGCCACAACAAATCAGCCTGAAAATAAAAAATACAGTAATTTTGTTAAAGCTGGGCAAAACAAGGTAAGAATTCGTTGTAAACCTACGACTGATATTTAAAATTTTCATACACAAAACATAGCAACAGAAAGAGATATCAAATTTGCTTAATTTTATAGATATTTTTAATTTTTGAAGGGAGGCATAAAATGTAGTGTCCCAAATTCGCTTTTATTATTGACAAATGGTCTTCTTTTTGCAATTAGGTTAGTAAAAATTATGCCCGTTTTAACAATTTGTTAAAGTGTCCATAGATTTTCATTTATTAAAATAAAAATTTTCCATATCATTAAAGCAGTTACGAAATAGTTTCAGGGGAGAATAAAAAATGTTTAATCGCTACCTATAGTTAACGCTAGTTACCATATTCAATTTTCTCCGTTAATTGTTCACATAAATCTGCATTCTTAAGAACGTAAAACACAGGAAGTAACACAGTGCAGTATTTTCCAATTTGAAATCGTACCGATATTTCGATTCGTAGTTCTCAAATTTGTTATTTTTCGCTTCAACAGACGAGTGTGTTGAATGTTGTGTGAATGTTTGCAAACTTCTAAACACTTCTATAAAAAGTGTTTCGACAGACACCACAGAAAAGTGTATTCTTTCATTACAACTATTTATTTTAATTTCAATTAATTTATAAATTCAATTCATTTATTGTCAGTGAAAAAAACAAGAAGAAAACAGATCAGAACGAATCTTAGTGCTCATGAAGAGTATTGCCTTAACTTTCATTTAAAACTTGCAGGAATAACTGAAAAATCCTTCAGCTCAGCAGGCAGAGTATTCTACAATCGCGCTGCGCGAACAACAAATGATCTTTCCATGAGAGAGCTGTGGAAAGATTCGGTACAAATTTGTGCATTTCTGCTAGAACGCAAAGAATAAAATGATCTTACTTATGATATAATCCGGTTCACCAAATTTAATAATACAGAAGAATGTGTACAAGCATCTTAGATGCAAATAATTTTCAAAAGTGCAGCTTAAGAAATACGAGTATATTTATAAGTTTGTTTTTGTATGATCTGGCAAAGTATTTTAAACGGAATGTTTTAATGTTTTTATTTAATAATTGTCTGCATACAAATTAAGATGTCTTCAAGAAACAAACGTTTTCTATGTAAACAGCTTTCCCCATTTTTACAAAAAAAAAAAAAAAATCCTGGACAAACTTGACACAAATATTTGATCCATAATCGTCATCACAACTTGGAACTTGGTATTTAGTTTAGGCAATATATAAAAGTTGTTGGCCTTTTTGGACATTTTGTACATTTTTACTAATGATTTATCCACATAAAATTTATCACAGAATATTTTCTGCAAAAATATCCGCATCATTTTTTTCCCCAGAAAAGTTTCTGCTTTTCTCTGACAACAAATTAGGTTTGTTGAAACTTTTCCAAGGGCATCCCTGATACAGAAAGGTTTTCTTCTAAAATAGTTTTCTTCACTGCCTGAAAAAAGAAACACTTTTGTCTTCTCAGGGCTTTATTTAAATTGGTCTGACAATATTCATTACAAATTTGGACAATTTTTTAAGAGGGTAGCTGGCTTACCAAAGATATTCCTATATGTTGTGATGCTTTTAATTATTATTTGGATATATTTTGCTATTTCTCAAATATCACAAAATTCTATTTAGTCCAATGGATTTGCTTCGACGCCAGCTCATGGAAAATTCCCGAATAATAAGAACAAAAAGATTCCTCAAGCCGATGGTGTTAAGAAGAATACTCCATTCAGACGTGTGCGTGAAGAAGAAGTAGAAATAGATGAAAGAATCAAAGATATGTCTTTCGAAGCGAAGGTAAGTGCCTCAAATGTTAATAAACGCTATGGACTCGTTGAAATGTTTGCTTCAATGGATTGTGGCAGAGAAGACAACAAATCAAGAGAAAGAAGAAGGAACAAGAGTTACAAATTAGCTACATATGACTACAATTTGAATTTGGAAAAAGTTTGAGGCACGAGCTACGAAAGATTTGTTTTGTGTATGAATTTGAATTTTAAAAACCTATAATTGTGAACGTTGCTAATTTGTATTTCTCATCTTTTTCCTTCTTCTCTCTTTTTCATGGGCATATTGATGACACAATAGGATGGCGGAGAAGAAAATGCTAATGGCAATGGAGGCTTCAAGAAGTTTGGGGATCGCAAATCTTTTGGAGGTTTTGAAAATGGCGGTCGTGGTGGTGGTAGAGGAGGCGGCCGTGGAGGCTTCGGCGATAAAGGAGGTCGCGCAGGCTTTGGTGACAAAGGAGGTCGTGGTGGCAAAGGAGGCGGCGGTGGTGGTTTCGGTGATAAGGGAGGTCGAAGTGGTTTTGGTGATAAGGGAGGACGTGGTGGGCGCGGTGGCGATCGAGGTGGTCGAGGTCGTGGTGGTGGCAACGATAAAGGAGGCCGCGGTCGTGGCGGTTTCGGAGGTTCCAATAAACCATTCAACAAATCCTTTGACGGTTCAACGACGCAAAACAAAAAAATCACTTTTGATGACTAAAATGCACAGAGTGTAAATTCTCACCCCACCTCCCAAATAACAAAAATTTAGATTTAGTTCGCTTTACTTTAGTTGAACAACGCTAATAGTTTGTCGATATTATATCCAGTTCTGCAAACACTTCATCCTGTTGTCCTAGCATTTGTTTTGAATTCGTTTCTTTTATGTTCTTGTTTAACCCCCCTAAACAATTGTTTTCAGAAAAATGCCGCTGGTTCCTGGGGTGATAAGGCCAACAGAGATTTAAAGTACACACGCGGTAAATCTTTCAAGCATGAGAAAACCAAGAAAAAACGGGGCAGTTATCGTGGCGGACAGATTGATATGGGCATTAATTCTATTAAATTTGATGAATAATTGTAAAAAGCATTATACAACAGCAGATTGCAGTATACAATTGGAAATTACAAAAAAAACAATACAATTAAATATCTTGGGGTAGTTGACGTGATTGGAACACAAGAACAACCCATTTACAGAGGTAAAAATAAGATTCATTCTTATATTTGACAATTTGTTTTTACTTTACAAAACAATACAACATGTTCTGCATTATTCTTAATGCATTAAATGTGCTATTCTTAATTAAACTTGAGGATTTTCAAATGAAATACAAAAACCGAAACTAATATTTTTATAATATTAAGAGCAAATTATATTAAACGTATATGTAAATGTATTTTTAATGTAAAAATAAATAGTAGTATTTAGTATTAAATAACAATAAACAAATATTTTATAAAAACATAAAATAACTTCTTCATGTGAACGTTTTTTTCTTTTCCATATTTATGCTGAATGTGCCTTTTTCTATTAGCTAGTAACAGAATTTATAAAGTCATTAGAGAAGATAAACAATGTTTACTGAAATTGTTAATCAAAATCAAAATTTTGAAAATTTATTGTTGTTAAGTAGTTTTTACTCAAAAGCTTATATGTATGTCGGCATTGGCTCAAATATTATTATTATTATTGTTCTTTCGTTAATCAGGTCGTGAGCAAGGAATAAATTGAAAAACTTGATACACAGATATGACGAAAATGTCGTTATTGTTGTAAACTGGATTGACAGCGTTGATGTCGGTATAAAGCTCATGTCTTAGAAGTAATTCGTCCACTTGTGCTATAACCCAAGATTCTGTGGTGCAGGACTATTGTCTGATAAAGTTAAAATTTTGGTTCGTCGAGAGAGTGCTTTGTCATTAAATCGCTTCTTAAACTCATATTTATAGCCTGACACTATTTTGTTACAGCGCAGTCGAAATTGATGGATTCGTTTACCACTCCAAAGTTGTTGTTGTCAACGTTCGCGTAGTGTTTCAAATGAATCCATTCTTTATTCATTAAAACAAATGCTTTCTTTTTGACTTTGTTTTACGCTAGAGTCTCATTTACTTACACCTTAATGCTTAGGAAGACTGGAGTACCATTTTGCAGTTATCGGCTAATGATTGTCTATATTATCATGGTACACAATTTACATATGGCTATTGTATTGATAATGCATCTTTCCTCAATCATGTCCAAACGTATGTTGGAGAGGTTGTACGATTAGGGAAAATGGTTCACTAAGATTTTTTGCTACTCATGCCATGCCGTGTTGTTCTACAAAGAAAGTATGCATTCTGCAGGAATGCCAAAGTCTGTCATGGTATTGAATTGTCGAAGATAGCTCCATAGTCAATAAACTGGGTTTCTTGTGCCTTCTCTAGGATTTGCCATGGTATGCTTATCTGGTCAATCAAACAGAATAGGCTTTAGTTGTTCACATACAACATTCGGCAGAACCTTGTAACAGATAAAAGACTCATACCGCGATAGTTGGTGTGCACACTTGGAACTCCTTTTTTAACCACGGGATATAATACACATAGATTACAATCAATGGACATGCATGAATTCATTCAGTTAAATAGTGTTTAACAGCCCGCAATTTTATTCTTAAAGGGAATGACACAATCGGACCGATCGGCTAGATTTAACCCTATGTGTGGATAATTTAGTTAAATTTGTAAACGAAACATTTGCCAAGTTTCTCAAATATAGTTAAATCTGTTAAACCATTTTGTCCCAATAAAGGACGACAGAATTCCAAAACGGTTAGAATGTCGTTTGTTTACAACTACCGTAAACTGTCCTGTATCCTGTAAGTTGTCATACCTAATGGAATGCATAATATAACTACATACATATATTGTTAATATATAAATTTATCTATACATGCCTGTTTTAAACGCAATTTCGAAATTGAAATTCCGCTTTCGTTTTCCTTTAACAATAACCGTTTCTACTATCAATGAAAATCCGGTTGTCACATGACATTTTGCATTCGACATTACGACAGAAGAAAAAAAACCAAGAAAAAAATAAAACTCTACGGAACAGGTGAAAAAGAGTACAATAATACCATTTAATTGGCATCGTCCGTAATTTTGTTGTTTCGTTGTAATTTTTTGGCAACTAATAACTATTGTTGGTGGAAGGAAGGTCTACCTCTGTGCTATGCATAAATGGACGGATTTTAACGTACATATGTAGTATTTTGTTTACATTTAATAATTTAAAAAAGGTATGTATATAAATTATTGACTGACAAAAAAAAAAAAAAAAAAAAAAAAAACTAAAAGACGACAACCAATAAAAAACTGGTCTAGTGACTTTCGCTGCAATTGCAAGTGAATGGAAAAATCATACGTTACGTTTTTTGTTGAACGACTATTCGAGTACGTTGGGATACGAACGCTACACATGTGTAACTGTAACTGTGGTTCGTTCGTATGGTATGCAGTTTTGAACGAAAACATAGTTGTGCTGCCATTAAATACCCGGTAAATAAACATGATCTTCATCAACAAAAACACCTTAAGGCAAGGCAATAACATTTTACAACAATATATTTTCTTTTTTATATTTCCCTGCGTCTCTCTCTATCAGCAGATGATTTAAAAGCTGGAAATGCCTACAGAAAGGTAGGCGGCCATGTTAGACGGCCGAACGCATATGTTGAGGTAATGTTGCTTTCGGCGGCGTTTTCCTAAACAATTTGTTAATTTGAAGATTATTGCATAGCATAATTCTTGTTTCTGTTTTCGCTCTTTTAACAATACCACTTCATTTTCAAGACCAAAATTACAAATTATTGGTGTGAAAAAAAACGTGTGTCTATGATACACCCAAAGGAAAGTTACTGGTGGAATAGGGAACTTTGTCTGGACGGTATTTCTACAAAAGTTTTCATAGCTGGCCAAACTTAATTCGATCATAATTTTGCCAACTTTTTGGCTGCATAATCTGATCTGATAAAGAATTTAAAAGGTTTGGCTTTCTGCTCTGTTTTTGAAATTAATGTCTCGTCGTTTTGGGTGTGAACCGAGAAACTGCCCAGTCATTGTGTTGGTCTTCGCTGACTAGGTGATCAATAACAGTTATAAGAACATGTTATGTTATAAAAATTTGTGGAAGCTTCTAAATTTTATTTTCATTTAAATCAAACGTTTTCATTGTAATGAGATCTCAAGCAAGTCGAACAGATGCATATCGACTTTTACTACGATTCATCAAGAAAAGGGTTCATTTAGCCATATGAAATTTAAATGAAAGTAAAATGATGCCCTACAATTTTTATACTAACAGAGTCAAAAGAAATGAAAATTTTATAACCGTTTCGGTATATTCATCGTTGAATATCTCGCAACGCCGAATTTCATGGTCTCTTTTCTTATATACCTATAGAGTATTATGTTGAAAACTTAGCACAGTATCTATCCTTAACCTATAAAAATGGGAAGTTTCTGTAAAAATATACCTAGGCCCTTATTCGTACGATTGAATGTTCAAAGAACATTTTTACTATGAAAATTTGATTTATAATTCTTCATTGGAAATTTATGAATATAGTCCTCAGAACTTTATGAAATACCTATTTTTTCTGCTTTATTTATTTTATTGGATCGCTCACGTAGGTAACCTAACAATAAGTAGTTGAATCTTAGATCTAATTGTCGACGAGTATGTACTCGTATCTTTCCCGAATTGTGTTTTTTTTAGCTGCATGCTTTTTTGTTTATACGTTCCTCTGAGATCGCCAGGGATTAGTTTGATATATAAAAGCTCACGGCAGCTTCTGAGTTAGCTGATCTAATGGTGTAGTTTAGCGCAATATTCGTACAAATCATCATAGATTTAAACTACGTGAAAAAAGAGGCCACGGCCCGGAATACATGAGCGGAGAGTCTTCAGGCGTAATGCCGCAAACTCAAGTATTACTCTTCGTAATGTGGACTATGTGAGTGATGGGGCCAAGCACCGAACACGTGGTAAGTGGTTCAATAGCAAATACCTATAAAGATAAAAATTATGCACTCTCAAAGTATCTGAAAATGTCAAGATTTTAACTAAAAAAAGAGGATTTTGCTTGTCTTTTTGTTAATGTCTAGAAATCGACAGGAAATTTAAAATACGGAAGAAATTACATATCTTTCTGTGTAGGCCGTCTTTAACTATTAACTTGTTTTTAAAGTAAAAATATACGTGATCCTTAACCGATCGAAATACATTTCTGTGTGACATACAATAAATAAAAATGTATATTCTAGTCGCCACCTAAGTAAATATTTACATTCGACAACTACAATTTGTTCTCGAGTGTAGTTCACAGATTTAATAAATTGTCCAGTTTGGTATGAAAAGAAAAAGTTTCGTAAACTTCAATTTTATTTCAAACACTGGTGTTAATGTAATGTAAAGACCTTCTCTTCAACATTGTCGCTGCCGTCGCCGCGATGATGTGTTTGTTTGCTTATGAAATGGTGAGACATTTTATTTTTCACAAAATAAACGATAATTACCCGATATCTTCTGTCTTTTTTTTTCAATTTAAGCTGATTTCATTTAAACGCAACAAAACTACAAAAAAACAACTTAAATGACAACAAAGTGGGAAAAAACTTTCTCGATTTCATATTTGTTAATAATTAGAGACGGTACTCCATGGAATACTATGCTATGACGGCTCGGTAGTTAATGTGTTTAGAAGGGATTGGTCAAAACAAAGCTAATTGGCTTCCGATTTCGGGGAACGGTGTTGATAACGTTATAGCAGAAGAGGGAATGAAAGGTATGGAAAGGGTTTTGTAAGTGATAATAGTTGAAATATAATAAATGGTAATTGGATAATAAAGTAATTGAACAATTGTACAAAAGTATTAATATAAGCCATGTTTTAAGTTTGTATCCAGCCTCCATAGAGCATGGTATCGATAATAAATTAAGTTTATTTTGAATTCGGCAAATTTTCGTTTCGAATTTGAGTGAAATAAACACCTAGTGGACAAGGCAAAATAATTGAACTCGCAGTACTAGTTTTTTCATAGCCATCATCTCATATCATTCTATTGAGCCAATGAGAAGCATATTTTAATTAAAAAAACTAAGACATTGAACGTCAAGTCCAATTACAGCTAATTCATATTGCAGCAGAAATCCAATGTTCCAATGCTTTGCCAAAGGAATATCAACTGATTTTAGTTATAATGTTTTTATATATTTAAAAAGCAATTGCAAAGTTTTATAAATGATAGTGAGTGCATTTTTTATCAGTTTTGTTAGTATTCTTGCAAATGCACTTTGCAAGGGCTAGGTTTTAGTTAAAAACGATTTTATTTTCCTTCCTATGTTTTTTATTCGATTTTCTTCTATTATCGCTTTTATCTTAACTTTTGAGAAACTGAAATGCAATAATAATATAATAAGATAATAATAAAAGTAATTAAATTGTTTGAAAGTATCAGAGTTGCACACATTTTACCCATAGCAAAATAAAACTTTAGCAGTTTGATATTGCAAAAGTGCAATACTATTGCAAGTCTAATATTTGCACATTCGATTAGAGCATTAATTTCTTATCGAAACGATAGAAAATGTCCTCAATATTTACTTCAAGCAATTATGTATTAGTTTGAATGGAAAGGTAAAGATAATTTTTCTTTTGCAGAATTTACACTCATTTTATGTAGAAAAAAGAATATCGTTTTAGTTTAACACCATCCTTTTTCATTCAGCGCATTCCGATTGAAGCTAACATTGCAAAACGGCAGCCTGGGCAAAACTTGTGCACATGGATTTCCGTTCGATATCATCACCAATCTTCTATTTTTTTGATAAATGAAATTTCGAAAGAAGAAATTTCGAGACAATATGGATACCGTATAAATTAATTATCCTGATTATATAAAATAATAGATTTAGTGATTAATCAGCCAACCTAATTAACCAAAATCTGGATTAATCAATTAAATGATTAGTCATGCATTTGCTTAATCATATTTATGATTAATCCATTACTCGTTATTTTGATTATTTAAAACTCATAATTAATCGATTAATCGAACAATTGAATAATAAAAACTTGAATAACTATATATGTATGTTGTATTTCACATTTTATATTGTGTGCTACTCAAAAAGAGTTACTACATTTTATTGCACATAAAAAAATATGTTCCGTGGATTTTTCTTGCTTATTGTTCCCTTTTATACAAAATATTAGAATTTTTGCAAATTTGATTAATTAAAATTCAAATTATTTGATAGATCTGAATAATCAGAACTCTGGGTTAACTGATTAACAGAAATATGGCTTAATCATCCAGCACAATTATCCAATTAATCGCACATCCCAATAAACTATGCTAATAATGTATTACTATTACAATATTACAGGTGTGCCTCAATTCATGACCCCTTCATTCTAGATTTGATTCGGCGAAACAACTGATATTTAAGTGGACAGACGCTAAAAGTCCGCGCGGGCCGAAGCTTACAGTGTACAGTATTATGGACGATGAAATGTCACATTCTCGTACATAATATATAAACTTAGCTCATTTTTATAAAGAAATATTTTCGAAAATATGTATTTATTTTTAATATTTTTTATTTAATTAATGTATAAACCCGTAGATATTGTCTTTAATTGTAAATTAAATTGAATTAATTTTGATTTTAAATTAAATTTACGAATAAATGAAAAAAATATTAGAAACCTGTTTGCCAAATTTCTTCAGATTCGTGCTTATATAGCAGTTGTATGATCAAGGCTAAGTAATTCAATATTTTCAACTGTTGTACCTGCGGGTGTAGACTTCGTAGATGATGTGTCGACCCACCAACAGGTAAGTGGAGGCGTGTCATGAATGCTCTCTTCTAATACGTTTTTTGCCGACTAATCTTGTTCTTTCAGTGAATATTAATATTTCTTATTGTTTTTCAGCTGCCATGTTTATTTATTGTCACGGTACATTTCTGTTAAGTACCTAATAAATTCTAAAAATATTAGAAAAATTCTGAGAAAGCCCATTTTTCGAGAGGTGACTTTAGACCTTATATGGGAAAGAAGTCGAATGATTATTAGATAAATGGGTATATCAAGAACAACCTCTTCTCACACATAAAATAAATGAAATTTTTCCAATAAAAATTTGCATATTTTTAGAATTTTTCGAAACCATGGCCTCCTTGATGGTCGTCTTTTAAAAAATATGCATGAGATTAGATAGTTTTTTCTTTGTATATCAACTACCGTCATATTTTTCTTTAAGTAACAAATAAATGATGTTAATATTAAGCAAAATTCTACAATTGGAGTCAGTTCGTAGTAACTATTTTCCAACTGGCCAGAGTTCACCGACTTTCGAAATTAACCTGGCCGCAGTTATGAGGCTTTTTTGTGCAAAATTGTATCTTTACAGATTTTTCAATCAGCTTCATCCCATGATGGAGAATATTTGTTAATACAAATGGTTCAATTACTATTACACTTCACATATAAGGTTTCAGTTGCAGTGTAAATTCTCAACTTGATTTTAAAAAACAATATAAACATAATATAATTTGAGTAGTTGTGTTTAACTGAAGAGCTATGTGTACGAGTATAGCGATGTTGGCAATGTAATATATATAGTTGTTGTATCTGTCACAGTACTAACAAACGATCCAATGATTTACTATCAACTTTCGTTTACGAACTTTAAAGACTATGTAACGGCCAGTTACAACCATTAACGCATTATTCCGCCCTACATTACAGTAAAAGCATCATATATCATCCAGTGCCCAAGCTAGATTTTATACTCGTATAATTAACAACGTTTGTGTAAATTATATAACATCTGGTAACATCTGGTATTAGGCACGGGTTAATAGCCGTTAATAATTTAATAAAGAAAATAATTTTTTCTTCATATAGTTTTCGGAAGAAATGTTATTGTATCCACTAATAGTCAACAAGATTTGGAATAATAAATGACGTACTAACAATTATGTCAATTAATTAACAGTAGTAGTTTGCGATTATTCAGTGTAAATTTTCAATAATTATTCATGCTGTCAAATAATTAAATTTGGTTTAATTAAGCGTGCGTGAATATATATTCAGATGTACACTACAGTTGTGGGCAGTTAAGAAGCAGTTGTAAATTTTCATGAGCAATGCTTTACGTAATAAAATTGTTTAGATATTTTACATTAATGTGCTGCGTGAATAAGTAATCATCGTGTCTCTAGCGCCTGTGCAACAAAAAAAAAAAAAATAACTAAATCAATTTTTTGTTATTAATATAACTTTTTTTCCAAGTCGGATGAACAATTGTTTATTTAATTCATACATGTTATAATGAAATTGTGTATCCAGTTAATAACAAACAAATGTATTTGAATCTAAAAATTTTAATTTTTTTCGTTAGCTTTTTGTTTTTTATGCGGTCATGAAAATGTAACTAAGTGCCACTTCAAAAGCCAAATTTGTCAATGTCATAATAATACATATTTACCCAGTTTGTCAGACATATAATGTTAATATTTTTACCAAAAATCGCAAAGTTTTTTATTTGCCAAAAAAAAAAAAGCGTTTCAATTATAAAATGTTGAAATGCACTTTGATTCCGGATTCTTTCCCGGTTGGCTGATGTCCTTGACGAATATAAATTTGACATATCCTCCATCCATGAGATACGATGGATAGGACAAATATACTATATATTTATCTATACTGCCCCTACATGATTGGGCTTTGCCAAAGCGGTTTTGAGCTGGCAGTGATCACACATTTTTCGCCACCATTCCGTTTTGCAGTATTGACTTCTAAACGAATTCCGTTTGCACAAGTTTTTCTTCAATAATCGGTTTTGTTGTGATAACCTCACACGGAAAGCGGAAACGGAAATTTTGCATTTGAGGCTAATGCAGTATTGTTCGGAATAAACCTTGGATATTTTATTTGCTTGGAAACAGAATGAATCTTCTGGGAATGTTTTGGAAGAAGAGTATTGAATTATACATCAAATTTCATAGAAGACATTAAAACGAAATGGGGTAAGTTAAGTCATGGCCGATTTTAAAACTTCTGCTAAGCTTATACGCCTTGTAGGATTGCACTAACCGATAAGAAGTCTTCGGAGAAGAACATTTTACTGAGCCATTATACACCAAACGAGTCTTTAGAAAATGTGAGTGCAACCACTTGAACATGCTTTTGGGAGGATTATGAAGAAAGCATGTCTGGCGATAAACGCGGGCAAAATTACGTGGTTTGTTTCGGCGACCAAAGAGCCTGCGATGTGTAAATGTTAGCAACTACACAAACAACAACAGTAAATTTAATGATGTCAGCCAGGAAATTAGAGGAAGAATATGGCTTGCAAAAAGAGACGATATCATGGACTTAGTAAGCGATTTAATGACAAAGCTCTCACGATGAATTAAAATTTTATACCAAACACTGGTCCTACTTGTATTGTTGTACAGCCCAGAATCCACAAGCAGATGAATTCCTTCCATAAGTCTTCCAGTGAGAGAAACACTTTGTAAAATATACGAATGGGAATATACCTATAGTTAAGAGAGAGAGAGAGAGGAGGAGAGAGAGAGCGTCGGCATCGTAAGAATCATGAGCTGTGACAGTGTCATACCGACATCGATGTGGTAGATGCATCAAAATACAGCGTCATACCGACTTCGATGTGGTAAGTGTATCAAAATACAGTTATTGCGTTGCTGGGTCATGTTGTGTGGATGACCTAAAACGATGGACGCCGTAGAAGATGGTAACCACAACTTCATTGGAAGCACCAAACTTTTGTAACGAATTTAAGAAGTAGCGCAGAAGATCGAAGCGCTTGGAATAATTTTCTAAGTACGATTTATAATAGATAATTTATATTTATGTGACTATCAAAGTGTCAAATATTCAAAAGTATCGACATTTTGCGCCTCTACCAAACAACAAAGAGATTACAACTTTTCCGATCAAAATACATATTATTTTATGCTGCTATTTCCTTTCTCTATACTGTATTCTGGTACGTAGTCGTTTTGCACTGTGGTATGTTAGATGTGCTGCCTTGATTGCTCCGTTATTACTGTTTACAATTTTGGTATCATCATCTCATTCATCGAAGATGCTTTCCTTTTCATTTCTTTTACCAGTTTTTTTTTTTTTTGCTGTCTGCCTGCACAACAGTTGTTTAACGTATTTATTGATGGTGAATTTATTTTCTGTTATTTCTTTAGCGTTGGTTTTTTGTCTTCTTTAATTTGTGTTAAGAAAATACGTTCAAAGTGAAATTTTTTCACTCGCGTGTCTCTTCAAAACGTTGCAATCGTTCCAAATTTGCTTGGAAATAAATCAATTTTATGTGTAAATCAATTAAATGTTGAGAAATAATGATGGCCGGTCGGACATCAATGGCTGGATTTCTTGGCAAACAGTGTAATTGGTATAGTATACAATGTACTTATATGTAGTATGTACTCGGATGTGTATATTGCCCAAAAACAAACAGAGGAAAATGTATTCATATTATGCAGTAAACATTATACGTAGATACGTACGAGCATTCAATACTGAGCCTGTGAGGTACTTCATATTCAAACGAGCTGTGATTTGTGCGATCGTTGCCTCTTGAAAAAAATATTATTGCTTGAACAATGTTGTACTTTTTCGCACAAAGGTACGAATAATACCTCAAGTGATGTAACCTGCTTAAGAATAATCGTTAAGAAGACGGATTCTTGTTAATTTTAAAATTAAACAGGAAGATTCGTACACACGTAATTCCTTACAATTAGCATAACACTGATCGGTAGCATACAGAGACGAAGGAAGTTATGAACACGAATCCATTAGTAAATGCTGAGTGCTAAATCCAATACCAAAGGTATTCTGAGGAGAGAAAATCAAAACAAAGAAATCCTATTGATGACACAAATAGAGATGTAGCTTTTAATCGGATACATGAACCGGTCAATATTCGGATATTCTATTAGATGGTAAACTAAATTGAAGTTAAGTAAGTTATATATGTTAGAAAGTGTAATGAAAATTCTAAATTCTGAAAGTTTAGCGTTAGAATGGTATAAATCCGAAATATGGGTCTCAGAAATGGAAATGGGAGAACAGAAGTTCCCGCCTGAGAAAATTTGCATAATTTGATTTGACGATTACCAACGAATTTTGTTAGAAAATTTAGAGAAATTTTTGAGAATCAAATAATTCAAATATTTTGCGAAAAAAAACAAAAAGTTATAATAGTGAATCTCGGCCTCACTATCTCCTATCTTGTTAAGGTAAATTGTGGTAGATAGAATCTTAATCTTTTTTTTAATATTTTGATACCTTCACCCAGAGGAATGATACCGTAAAAATTATACTTTATATTGGCTTATAGTACGTGGCAGAATTTGAGAAAATCAAAAGATTGACCCCATTCTTTCTGATACTTCCAAATATAAATTATCGGTTTACCTCATATATTCTTAGATTCCTAATTTTTATATAATTGCGCTAAATTTAGTCAAATTTGATATGCATTAAGCACCTGCTAACCTGGAGTTCAAATTGAAGTTCCTTCTCCTCCTTAAGAAAAATCGCCGCGCCCCTCCTGATACCTTCCATACAAATATCCGGTTCAATCCACATATTTTTAGGTTCATATCTTTCAAGCAGTTTTCAAGTTCTGAATTCATTTGAATTAGGCCCACACTAAGCTTTGATGTTCTCAGTTTTAAAAATGAAAATGTTTTAAGTTTTAAAAATTCAAACAATAATTTCCCCCTCAAATCTCTATTTAGTTGACTGCAGTTACAAATTTTTTGTCAAGTGTATTTCAATATATCGCTTGAAAAAAATTAAATAACTTGCTACTAGATTAGATTTAGCAAGCCTAGTTTTGCCAATGGGAAAGGACATACAAACTGTCCGACTTAACAAAGAAAATACAGAACAAAGGACCGAAGTTGCTCAATTCTACTTTTAAAGTCAGCATTCGATTATTCAGATCTCATCGAAATTTCTTTCATGTTCGAAATGCTCCTAGCGCTCCAACAATTTACCGATTGGCTCAACGTTTTGGGCAACAAGGGGCTGTCTGTGATCTTCCGCATGCTGGAAGACTTCGCAAAGTTCGAAATGAAGTGTTAGAGATGTCTAGGCGGTCTTTACGAAGAATTTTACATATGTTACATCTTTTCTCATATAAGATGCAATTGGTTCACGAGTTAAAACCAAATGATGCACAAGAACGCATTCAATATAGTGGTCGTTAACGTTACTTATGCGACACCCTATGTAACGAGGGCCAATTTTTTACACATCACGTATAAGATTGTTTCAAGTGTGTTATAGTAACTTTAAAACTGATTTGCCCGGCATAGTTGGATCTTATCAGTAAGGGATTCACACCACGGCAACACGAGAAAGGAATCAAGAAAAACAGATTGGCATATATCAATCACTTTGTTGACTTAAAGCTGCATTTGATACCCTCTTACTATAGTCAGGCTTGGTATCATAGAAACAAAAGAAAGATAAAGGCCATCTGTAGTGTATTCCTGCGTTAAGCTTATTGAGTGTAAGCACAGAAGTCATTGCAAATTGCCTGTTATGCAGAAAGCGCAAAGAGATCTACCACGGTTTTTTATAATTTTGGTACATTCTCTAAGTATTAATGCCCTGCTGAGGCTTGGAAAGCCTCCAAAACTGATAACATCTGCAAAATTAAGTTTTATAGAAGGCGTTTCAAAGCATGAATACCCCTGGTTGGACGTTGTAATGAAAAGGAAATAAAATAGATCCCAACATAAAAAAAGAATTAGAAACCATGGACACTGAAAGGTGAACAATTCCAGAAAGTTGAGAGATTCATGACAATAAATCAAGTTTTTGTTGTCTTCAATGAAGAACAATAATAGAAATCAAGTAGATTTTTCATAGAGTCAAATTTGTTTGAATTTAAAAAAAAAAAAGGTGTTTAATCGTTGTGTCGCCAACTTTCAGTCAACATGCATAAAATTTGTAACCACAGCAGCCGATTATGAGAAGACGACATAAAGAGCCCTTAATGAAAGTCAAACGTTTATAGAAATATAAATAAATTACAGAAATTTTAAACTGGTGAATTGACTTACATATAGTTCTTCAAAAGAAAATACTGTTAATTTAAGCAGAGTCAAAGAAGAAAAATTAAATTAAAATTTAATGAAATTTAGTCAAAATTCCATCACAAACAACTTAGTTTTCCCTATTCGATGTCGTTTCCACAATTTCTACCTTTTTGCATACTTTATATTTGCAAACAAAGGACACCTGAACAAAAAAAAACCTTTTTTAAACAAAGAATATATAGGTAAACTTAGAGTTTTGCAAGATTAATATTCTAGTATTTATGTCTTAACAGAAACAGGGCTCAAGCTATTGTCAAACGCCAATAACTTCAATGCTAGATGAAACGAATTTGCAAAAATTGTTTCGAATTTAAAGATCACCATAAGTTGTTTATAGCTGTACCGAGTGAAATATAGCATTTGGATCTTAAATGATCAAAATTTAAGAATGTACTCGAACTTATTACATTTCTCATTTATCATATTATTAAATTATTATTAATTAATAAATAGTTAATAATAATATGTAGAATATATTATAATAATTCAATTCCTCTGCAATTCGATTACTCGTCTAAGGAAAGTACACTTTTCTCAGTGTATAAACTTGGCTCATAAACATACGTGTGGTAAGTGGAGATCACATATACATAGGCCACATTGAGAGCATAATTCGTGAGAGAAATAAAGAGCCCCAAATTGGAGTGTAAAGTGAAAGAAGGAATGAATGATTGTGTGTTGACGTACTAAAATGGAAGAGGAAACACGCTCAAGAAAAGAAAAAGTAAAACGGCATTGAGAAAAAAAGAGTACAAACGAAGAAATACATGATGAAACGCGGTGTACAAAAGCATTATAGCCAAAAGCCAAAGAAGTTTTGCTTTTCCTTTAAACGTGTTCGTCGTGGTAATGTTGGCTAAATGCGAGTTGAGTGTGCGCAGCTTATGATGAAGTCACAAAGTGCTTAAGGAATGGTTAGTAAGATCTGCATGGCCAGTCTAAGGTGAGCATTCGAGTAAAACGGTTTGGATTTTTTTTTGGAAAGAAATAACAACTCCAACTTCTCACCAGATAACGGTTGTAAACTAATAAAAAAAAACAGTTTATATGCTTTTTGTAATTATGCGTGTTTGATTGAAGGAAAACTTGAAAGAAAAAAAAAAAAACAAAATTTGCCCCCGCCGAAAAAAGAAAAGAAAAGTAAAAATTGTAAAAAAATATAAGCGAGAAAAAAATTGATTTAATAAGTGAAAATTTTGTAATAAAGTAATATTGAAAAAATATTCAAGAATTTTTGTTGTTATACAAATTGTTATAAATTATAAAATAAAACAACTTAAAACTCATAGCTCTCAAAAGCACATCATAATGGAATACCGGTGCTATTCATCGTCCAGAAGTTTAACAATCAAAGTAAGTGACCCCATTAAAGACTTAAGAAGACGAAAAAAATACCTATCATATCTGAGAGATTAAAAGTTAAAATCTTAATAAAAGAAACTGTAAAAATAAACACACAACTTTGCGCACCTCCTCACATCTAATATCAGAGAAGATATTTCCTTACTGTCATTTACCATAATCCAAGACGGGCATAACATTTTTCATCACTTACTGCCATCACCTTTTGAGCGATTATTCTCCGCTTAAACTATACTATGGAGTTGTTGGTTCGTTTTTGTGGTTCTTGGAACTCTCGGTGGAAGCATTGTTTTCAATGCTCCATGTTATGTCTACGCCATACAAAATCCACTGTACTTGCGTTTTGAGTATCAGTGTAAACGATCTTAACTTTTCTGCAGCATCAGTATATGCCTCTGCGACATATCCCCCATCATCATCAGCATCATCATCCGTATCCAACATTCGAACACGACAAGCGATTCTTGTAATCGTTTTCTTTCAAATTCTGACGAAGGCAAAAACACTTCGTTCGGTTGGTTGTGGTAGTGTTTGCTGATGGTTGCAATGCTGTATGTTATTGCAATTGTTTAAATATTGCAAACCGTGTTGCCAAAATACAAAAAACAGTGAGGGGAATTTCTACAGGGGTTGATGCCAAGGCAGATATTAGATAAATGTTACTGGTTGTTCAGCTTCTGACGTATTCCCCATATCGGAAATGATGATATATCAAAAAAAAAAAATCGGAAATATCGTGAGATTTAAAAAAAAATTCTTTGTGGCATTTCCCCCCAACATGTTGTTCCTCACTAAAACTTAAATAACTAAAAGTAAATAAAGAAGACCACGACACATTTTCGCGCAATGTTACCTTGAAAAATGTCAAAATTTATTAAATGAATGATTTTCTTGCTAACTAAACTTTAAAAATAATTGTTATTTAATATCTATATATTAATACTTAACGGTTTTAATCTACAAATAAATCAGCTGCTGTGCTTCTCCCGCAATGTTTTCCTTCTAATTAAACGAATTAGCCTGCGGCGCTTTTCCCACAATATTTTCTCTCTAAAAATTAAACTAACTAAACTTAAATAGCAACTAATATTTTTATTAATATTTCAATCATTTCTACTTATAGACCAGAAATGGAATTTTCTAACTAAATTTTAATAATAATTTTCATTCACACTAGACAAGCGATAACAATTAAAAATAATAAATTTTCGGATGTGATTGCAGACATTAACAGAAATTGAGATCTGTGGGGGTTATACTCGTATTATGTCGCTTTATTTGATCTCTCATCAGTGTGTTTTATCGATGTAAGTAAACGAAACATTTCTGAAGATTGGATAATTTATTTGCGATCAATTTTTGACAAGTATGTCTAAATCTGTTAGATTTATTTGATGTCATCTACGTTTAACAATCTGATTTCCAAAACGTTTTGTTCCAGTCAAAATTCATTCGTGTTATCGCTCAAATCTTAAGGCAAGGTCGTTATGAACCACATGTACGTTTTAAACAAAAAATCAACAACCTGCTGGCTAATAAAAGAGTAAGAAAAAAACTTTAATGTGTCAATTAAAGCCTATTATTTCTAAGAAAGAATTTAAAGTTATTGTTAAATGATAGCTTTTCAAATATTTTGTTGATAAATTAATTCATCCTTATGCGTTTTCAATTGGCTTTTGACCACAAAACAAAAAAAAAAAACATTATTGTTGGCAATGTTACCAAATTATGCATGAATATGGTTAAATCTGTCAGAATTGCACTTAATGATGAAATATGTTAACGGTTATTAGCACAAAACTGTTATCAGACCATTAAATTTTGACTGCTATGTCTATGTATTTTATATCGCATGGTTAACTAAAATTCATACGCCACCACCGCCATCATGAATACTCAATGAAATCACGTAATTTTAGGCATAGAAAGTTTAACGTTAATAGTGTTACCAATGCTATGCTACACCGTGGAGCTAGCAAGTTAACAGTAGTTACTGACTGCAAAATCTGTCGATGTGAAATCGAAACCCCAAGTGCCCATCCACTAATTCCTATAAAATATATAGGAATTATTGACGAATAATTAGTAAATATGCCATTTGTTATGTATGCCAAACTTACTTATCCCACAAGTGTTGACTGATAGATTACTGAACACGCTGTTTCGAGACCAATCTCGTTCATTTGTTATTGCTTCACATACCTCTCATAGTTATTACAAAATCACTCCTATTTATACTATCCGGTTCAAATTTAATCTTATGGCAACTTTGGTCATCCTATACACACATGCGAAATTTTTTGCATGTTTAGGCCAAAAACATAAAGAAAAACCAGTCAGTCAGTCAGTCGGTTGTAGTATCTCTGTGTGTTAAATTGTGGCAAGTTCAGGTTCAAATATGTTGTACGTATGTTGGTATTTCTACTTCTTTTTATAATTTCCTCTTCTTCATCTTCTTCTGCATATGATACTGAGTGATTTTTACTCCATGGATGGACGATGGATTTAATTTCTTTTATCAATTTTATGGGTTGTATTTTTTGTTATATGGTTACGGTGCTGCACGATCAATTATATGATTGATCACAAGGATTATAAAAAGTGATATTATGCAAAAATTCGTTGTTTTAATGGATTTAATTTAAGATTATTGAGAAATTGGCAACAAATTAAAGCCAGCATTTTATATATTTATATACAGCGAACGAATAACTTATTTGAAATGATCAAAAATTTTATTATATCTTAGGTGACGTGACGTACCTCTAACTAAAGCGTACTTGGTGGGAATTATTTCGTATAAAAAATGTGATGGAAAACGTATCTCTTATAGAAAGGTGTCATAGAAGATACTTTTAGAATAGAAAAGTGGAAAGGAATACACTTTCCTTACTTTGTCATGGAAGACATGTTTCCTATATAGAAGTTTCACGGAAGACAAATTTTATGTGGAAAAGACACTTTTCATGTAGAAAATTGTCACTGAACCCACTTCGCATACAGAAAAGTATCGTATGTACAGGAAATAGCCAGGGAAGACAGTCTTTCAACAAATTACTTCTGAAATGCACTTTTTATAAAAAAAATAATTTTCAAACGACGTTTTGTAAACGAAACTTTCTTGGACGACAGATTTCATGCAAAAAACTCATTCTCATTCTGAATAATGTTATGAAACACAACAACACATGTTTAGAAACTGCCTTGGAAGACTTTGCTACTGGAGAAAAGTATCTGTTCTACACAAATACACATTATTCACGTTTGGTTGCATCTTACAATTTTCAATTTAATTTTTAATTAATCAACTACGTATTTTTTCAACTACGCAACTATTAAAATTTTCCGGTGTAGAAAAAAATTTGGCAATGGCTGCAAATGGCCAACGAGCATGTTTTATGTTTCTTTAATTTGAAACAGCAAATTGCCTCACAATCTATAACATCTTATTTTAAAGGCTGCTACTTTTTATAACATCTCCTTATTGTACATATTCACAACGCATCTCCTTATTGTACATATTTATTATTTCAAATTAAGTCTTTAAAACGAATCTGCAATATGGCCCAAACCCAATCAACTACCAATAGTTCATCCAGTTTGTGTCTGGTAATAATTATTATATCGAAAACTATCTTTATTTCGAGTAGGGACCATTATAAACGAATACATCAATTTGGCGCATGTTGGACAACCGTCGAAAGTCATTAATCATTAAACTTTTGAGAGCCTAGCGAAAAAATCTCATAGTCTTGTGGTTTCTGCGCTTATATATTTGAATTTGTTAATGAAATACTCACTTAGCGCTGTATATTGAAGCTTTTTAAGAGACGATGAGGTCTGGCGCCCACCGCGCAATTCATCGTTCAAATTAATACAGAATGAGCACTTCACTGAGTTACTCGCAACAGTCCAGTGTTATGGGCATAAAAAATAAGTCACCATTGGTCTTTACACACACACACACACACACACACACACACACACACACACACACACA
>JAHXMU010000136.1:6539452-6653830 GCA_019455685.1 Philornis downsi | reverse complement strand
CACACACACACACACACACACACACACACACACACACACACACACACCTATCTCTGACACATTTCTCCATTCCATTTCTTCGTTACTGAGATCTCTTGATTATTCCCACATTAAAATATATCTGCCTATATCCCTCTACAGCCGTGTGCATGCAAATCTTTCATCTCTCATTTAAGGTGCTAACATGCTCACTCACCTTTGTCCATTTTTTAATCTACTCGTATACATGCATTCATTCTTTTACTGTTATCAACATTGTCTTTCAAAATAATCAGTTCGTTCGACCAAATGATTTCCAGTTTTGGTTAAGTTTAATTTCTTTTGTATGGTATGTGAATACAACGCTTAAAATACAACGCTTTTGCTGAATTGGTTCTCACTTCATAAAAAATGTCGTTTACTTTTAACGTTGTATGTTTTCTTTCAATGATAAAACAAGAGATTTCTTTTTCGTTTAAAACAGTTGTGCTATGTCGCTTATAGGGTTCTGCATATATTTAGCCTACTTTTATTTGGATGATTTTGTTTTCTTTTTATTTACATACTGAATCATCTTTAGAGACATACAAAATTCTGTTTTGGTACATTGTGTGTCAAATTGAAATGGCAACGGGTAATGTGCAAACGAATGTCATTGGCTTTTTTGAAAAGAAATCAGCTGTTTTTTTTTAGAAATCTACTCTATTTGTCAAAATAAAATATGAGAAAATCAAAAAATGTCATTGTGACCATTCATCGTACTTTGTAAAACATTTGTCATATTATGAGATCAGTAAATTTTATCTCACAATGTGAGTAATGTTTTACGCAGTTCTATTTGTTAAAAAAACAATTAAATTAGACACGTTTAATAATGTAAACTTTCGCAAATAGACCAAAATCTGCCTAGCAACATTGTTGACATTTTTAACTCTGATTCAAAAAAAAAAGTACTCGGAACTGGTTATTAAAACACAAAATGTTTATTATTCATTGAAATTTATTATATGGGCTTCTAAATAAATTTGTACCAAAGATGATTGACACTTGTGTCAATCATCTTAACATTTTTCAAACATATTTTCCGGAAAAGACCTTAGTTCTTTTTATGTTTTATATCACATGAAAATGGCTGCTCCAAAGTAATTTAAGTTTTGAATAGGGTAAAAGTCAGCTTGAGCCATATCAGGTGAATACGATGGTTGTTCGATGTAATTTGTTGAGCTTTTAGCCGAAAATTCGGCCACAATGATATCCTTGTGGTGTGTTACAGTGATCTTTTACGAGGAATTTGCTCTCTCAAACGCCACATAAAGCCTTTATTTGCAGTTTAACTGTCTGGCAAGAATTCCATGTGCACAACGCGTTGTGTCGCGAGGGTGGCCAAAAATGGTTAACGTCAATGTTAGTATTCGAACGTTTTTTTTTTAAATTTTTTTTGTAACACTCTGGTTAGATTATACCTAAAATATCTTTTAAAACTTTTTCTAAATTTTAAAGTTACAGTGGTTCAAAGTTAAGGTTTGTGTACAGCATACGAAATTTATGGAAAAGCTCCAAATTTAAGGTTCATTCATAATACTAAAAATTTAATTATTTGAATGTAACGACTACCAAAATGTATAACAGAGTGTAAGTGGTGCCTTTAGTTATAATTACAACACTGTTTTTGTGTACAAATATTGATCATATGTCAGATCCCGTTAGAAAAAGATAGTAGTGAGACATTGTCAAGATTTTTCAGCAATAGCGAACTTTCGTAGAGAATTTAAAAGAAAGTAGAGATAACACTTTTCCAATTTGTTGGTATTTTGTAGCTACAAGTATGTATTTTAATATATTTAAAATTCCGCTGCTCGATTTTGCACGAATTTCTTTTATGATTGTTTTTCAGTGTCAACCTCATTGCGGATTCGCACTATTTTTCAATTGTGGCTAGAGATGAAGCAAAACAGACCATGCGATGTTATGCATCATGTTAAAGATTTTGTCGAAAAGCATTTTAAACGAGTATTATTAGAAAGTGAACAACAGAAAATAAAGCTTACTCTATTAAAATTCTCTAACAATTGGTCTAAATATCATCGCATTAGAGACAGATTTGAAACTGAGTTGAGTGACTGGCTAGATAGCGAACTATTTTGTGAAATCATTTGTAATGTAAGTATCCGTGTAAAGTTTTGGTATTGCAAGAAAACTTAATTATTTTATACTATATTAGGAAGCAAGTACAAGTCGTAAAGGTTGACCGAATGTTTCTTATGAGGAGGGTTCAATGCGAACGAAAAGGAGGCGAGTGGAGGAACTTGTCGCTTCTACTTCATCTGAAGCTCTTAAAAAAGCCGCAGAAAGGTTAACAGGTTCAAATACTAATGAAAAAATGTCTGTTGAAAGTGCTCTAGCATTATACATTGATATGGATTTATCTATGAGGCAGTACAATATGATGAGGAAAGTAGTAAATTCTATTCAAAAAGATTGCTTTCCATCATACTATACGATTGCAGATGCTAAAAAAAAGATTTTGCCTGATGACATTCAATTAACAGAATTTTCTGCAGAGGTACCCTTACAGAAGATTTTGGATAAAACCGTAAGAAGCATTTTAGATGTTAATGAAATTGATACCAACAATGATGTAGTCCTGGAATGCAAGTGTGGATTTGATGGCAGTAGTGGGCAGTGTAACTTCCTTCGTTCCTTTACGCTTGTTGGATTGGGCAGATGACCAAATAGTTTGGGAAAATGATAGACATTCATCTTGGAGGTTATGTAGGCCACTTAAAGTTATTTTTACAAAAGAGAATCCAAGTGCAATACAATCAGTAAGGGATGGCATAAATACAGAAATTGAAAAAAAATCTTAACGTTCACTATAAAATGCAGTTGACAATGATAGATGGTGCAGTTTTAAATATATTAAGTGGAAACAGTAGTAGTTCAACTTGTGCTTTATGTGGAACTAAGCCATCTGAAATGAACAGCTTATCGATTTTCGAAAGGCCTGTGAATGAGCAGTGCTATCAGTACGGATTGTCAACATTACATGCATGGATCAAATGTTTTGAATACATTTTGCATATTTCTTACAAACAGCCTATAAAAAAATGGAAAGTGGTAGGAAAAGAAGATAAAGATCAGGTTGCTGAGCAAAAGAGAAGTATTCAAGCAAAATTTAAGTCTGAAGTGGGTCTTATAGTTGATAAGGTTAAGACGGGGTATGGCACAACGAATGATGGCAATACTGCAAGGCGCTTCTTTTCCAATGTCGAACTTTCAGCTCAGATTACTAATGTAGATGTAAGGTTAATAAAATATTTTTCAATTATTTTAAGAACACTTTCAAGTGGTCATTGTATACATACATCAAATTTGGAAAAGCTTTTAAAAGATGAAGCACTTTTATATTTCAAATTATATCCTTGGTATTATATGCCTTCAACTGTGCATAAAATTCTAGTTCATGGTATAGATTTTATTAAATATTCCACTATTCCCATTGGAATGTTATCAGAAGAAGCAATAGAGACAAGTCATAAAATTATAAGAAATGCAAGATTGAAACATATTAGAAAAATAAATAGGATTGCCTCCATGGGAGACCTAATAAATTATCTTATTCTGCAGTCAGAGCCATCAATTTCGATGCATAGTCAGAAAATACTTTTAAGGAAAAGTGATATAAATGATCTGAAAGAATATTTAGTTACAAAATAAATATTTCAGAGCATAAAAACAGCGAATCTGGTAGAATCTGAAAGTGATGACAGTGATAGTTGTTAATTTATTTTGATTGCCTGTAATACCTACTATATACATTTTATGTATGTATGTATACGTATATTAAATATGTTATGTTAAATAAATAAAATTGATGTTTTTAAATTTCTTTTCACTGAATTAATAATTTTTGTAAAATTTGGCTCTTATATGATCACAATTTACAAATTAAAATAATTTTTTAATTTATGTTATTTGTATGGGAGGGAGGCTTTTACGATTTTTTTTTTAAACTGGCAATATGCTACAATATAACTAAATATATTTACATGCAAAATTTCAATCTTATCGGATCGGAACACATAAAAATAGGAAACTTATTGAAAAAGTTAAAAAAAATGTGAAAGAGGTATTGACAATTTTCGTGGACAAATTGCATCTTTTTCGTATCAAGGATATAAGAGTGGTGGGCGTGTCCTTTGAGATAATTTCATAAAATTTATCAAAGTTATCCGGAATATATCAGAGACCAATCGAGCCAAATTTTGTTCAATTCCAGAAACAACTTTGGAAAAAATAAGGTTTTTTCATTACAGGATATATGGGAGGTGGGCGTGTCCTTGGACCGATTTTCTCTAAACTTGGTTTTTTTTCTTTCCTACTTATAAAAGCAATGTGTACTAATTTTCATACTTTTCTGAAAACTCCTTCTATTTTTGGCCACCGTTTATATGAAAACACGACACTGCAACGTCGCGATAAGCAAAGCCAATTTACCTTGAATCTTGATCGACTTCAACGTGTTCGCAAGTCAAACTAGGCCAGAGGCAATGTGTTTCACGCTCAAACAAACGTGTACGAACTGATTCGTGGGACGCAGGAAGTACAGCTCATACTTAAAGTCACCATTTCCTTCATTTATCGATGTTAACTATAGTCGACGTTGGTGACCAACCAGAGTGAGCCAAATCTTCTACCATGACTGCTTCTGAATGCCCTGTTTCACTCATACAAACTTGATTTTCATAAAGTTGATTCAGCATGAGCCTTCTGTAACATTTTCGATACGCTAAATTCCATTCATAATGCAAAATTTGAGATAAATTAATTGAGATGGATCGGTAAAATCCAGTACTGTAAGCAAACAAATGGCAGATCACGCTCAAACTCTACGTCACTATAACGGACTGTTGTGCCATTTTAGCGAGAGGAAGATTTTTGACAATCCCTTTACGTAGGTTTTTCAATTTTCCAATTTCCGGTACTTTTTTGACAGACTGTACAACTTATGATCGTTGAGTACTGGTCTGTCACTGTATTGTTATCCACATTTAACCAGTTGACACACATTTGTATTCCTAGTGAAAATCGTTTTGAAATTGGTTTAAGAACATTTAACAAGCAACTCAATCAATCAATTTACTGGTTTAACCACACCTCAAACGGTATGGTGGTAGTGTCATAACCGCACTTACAATGGTCGTACAAATTTTCACATCAATGCGACTTTTGTCGCTGTTGTGCATTTAAATTTCTGAATTATTTACAAGGTGCACATCATTTGGCTTCAATTTATTGACAAAAAAATGTCTACTTGGAAAACTTTTTGGAACTGCCAAACTTTTTTGTTCTCTTCTCGCTGCCCTACAGAATTGGTTTGAATGATCTCATAAAAAACTGCACAAGCAATTTATTGATTTTAAAATGATTCGGCCTCCGCACCGCTGCTGCACCAGTTTGGTGTATAACTTAATCTGGCAATTTCGTATTGATTACAATGTAAACGTTAGAATTTATAAAATGCCGCCTCATCCGTCCGTCCATCACATGTGAAGGAGTTGAACAGATACCAAGATTTTACCCACGACTTTTTTTTTATGTTACTGGCCAATAAATAATTTATAACAAATCAAATGAAATTAGCAGAACCCGAAAGACCTACTTTTGCTAAAGTGGGGTGTGTGCTCACGCGACGCGTCCACACATAATAGATAAGATATGAAGTTGGTAGTATTAACCCTTTATGGGAAGAAGTGCAATATTGCATGGAGTGCAAAATTTAACAATTCCAAGGAAGAATGGAATATAAAAATACGGCATTTCCATAGCTTTGTAAATGACAGTGATAGTATTATTAAACGTTCTTCTTACTTGCTTATGCTATAGAAAGATTTATCATTCATTCATTCATATATATTGATTAATCAATCAACGTCCATTTATGGACTACATATTGATAGCATAACAATTTGTGAGTTATGTAGACATAAACAAAAATAGAAAAAAAAAATATATATATATATACATATAAATCCCTAAAAGTTCCTAACACACATTTTTCCAAAAATATTTGATCGTACAAAATCAGAAAAAATAAATAAATAGGGCAGTGGTGATTATCAGTGAACATTTTTGTATATATATATTAGTACTCACAATTATTATTAAACATTAGAGTAGTAACACATCAGATTCTGCTTGAATTGGTTGGGGAGGCGAAATTTTTTAAATTAGCCGGCAAATTGTTCCATAATCTTGCAGCACGAACCATGAAAGATCTTTCAAAGACGCTGCTAGAATAACGTTCTATGAGGACTTGAGAGTTTCTATTGGAAAAGAGAAGTCTTTAACAGCATGCAAGATATGCCGGTTGGTTGAACTTAATGATGCAAAAGAATAAATACAAGCATCTCAGTTTCAAAAAGCATAGAAAGGAACATCCAGAAAAGTAATTTTCATAGGTTTGGTGATCTCGGGCACAATGGGAACCATATATATAGGTATATCTTAGGATCCTGTGGAAACATGTGTTAAAACAATGCTGTTGAGATCTGTCTGCAATGAGATAAATTTCTGCGCCATACATGATATGTGGTAATAAAATAGAATGTGCCAAAGTATATTTTATGTTAACCGCTAAAATAACATTAAGATTGTAAAGTTTTCTCAAAGCAAAATTTATTTTTGAACATATTCGAGAAATGTGCTTGCTGAATTTTAGTTTATGATCAATTTCAAAACCAAGCCAACAGAGCGAAGGCGTAGAACTGACAACAGTATTTTGCACAATAATGTTACGATCAATAACAGTTTGTTCACGTCCAGGTTGAAAATTATAACAATCTTGTCGTATTCAACATTTATCCTTGTACAAAAGTCAAAGTTAGGTCACACTCCCATTAAATTTGTGCAATTCTGTAACATGTAAAACGATTGCTAGACCATATGATTATTCTTTGGATCTGCCAAAATGAGTACATGTAGACAACGAGTCGTATTGAATTGAGAAAGAAACTGATTGACTGAAATCAATACTTCGATAAGGTCAAAGTTGTATTTATATAAAGGTTGCTACGGATCTTTCACTAGGAAACAATTTGCCGAACACTTTTTTTACTCCTGAAAAACATAGTATCTGCTTTCTTAGAAATAATAAAATAAAACAAATCGGTTTTACCAACACTGAAATCGGAAGAACACGTATTTTTACATCACAATACGTTTATATGTGTAAAATTGCGAAATTGTGTATCTTTTGTATTACAACTATTAAACAATTTTTCTCAATGGGTTAACAAAACGTGTTTAGATTTGTTATTACATACGAAACACACGGTGCTTCTCTTTATCCATACCTGACCGAATGACCAAAATATCTCCAGCCGAGTAACGAACATGTGTTCTTTTATGATCATACATTTATTGAAGAATGCGAGCAATATTAGATTTATTGATGTTTGTTTATTGAAAAGAACATTAATTTCAATTTTGTAGCAAATAATCATTTAATAGATTTATAAGAAGTTTTAGACACAAAACGCTTGGATTGAGTTTCAAGCTAAGGATTAGCTAACGTTAATTGGCCTAATATTAGCATAAAAGTATCTCGATAATTAATCAAAACTGTACAGAACATGTTATTGTATATTTTTAATCAATCACTGTGAACTAATTTATGAAATACGATTTGTCTTTGTTAAGATTCGCTAGATATTCGTGCAGAGAACAGGGAATTGTTATTAAAAATATGCTGAAATTGCTTATTTTTGGTGGTAAATCGGTCGTCTGTATCTACAACTAAATATCTTATACAATATTTTATATCTTAGTTATATACTCGTACACAAGCGATTTTAATTGTGCGTCTTTTATATATCAAAATTATAATTGTTTTAGAGAGTTTTTTTCCATTCGCAACTAAATAATTAATCAAGCTTTCTGTGTATATTCTGCATAATTATATTTGCAACGAATATTTGAAGTGAATCCCAAATTTTATTATTTAGCACAAGGCAGAATAAATGGCAAGTAATTAAATAACGAACATTTGTCATAAAACTTTCTATTTTTTATTGCTTCTTCACTTTTATACTGAAGCTGAAATCATATAAGAATACACTGGGAAGTAGCTTTAATTACTTTTTCTTCCACGTCACTTTTAGAGTAACGAGCAAAAAAATCAATTTAAATTCTGTGACCACTAACACATTCTTCTACCCTCTGAAATTTTTCTGACAGATCATTATCTGGCAGCGCTTCTTTTTGTTGGATCATTTTAAAACAATAAAGGAAGAAGTATTCATTCCCACGCCCACTAGTGGTCATTTGCATTTAACGAGTAAAAGTGATACTGATGGATAGTCCAAAAAAACCCACCTCACTGTAATTGTGCACTGGTTTTTATCTATATCTACTCGCAGCAGTATTTGCTCTGTCTGTCCCTCGTGGTGTGAGTGTCTTTTGGCCTTTGGATTATCATTCATCTAACTCTCGCTTTAAACTCTCCCTCTACAACAAAGCCGTTAGGTAGATTTTTTTCAATTTTTCTTTTCATTTTCCCACTTTGTGGTTTGTGGTTGTCTGCCCCCTATAACGTTTGCAAATGACCAGACGAGCTACTCATTTAAAACAATGTTAGTTGTTGCTGAATGGATGGATGGGTGCCTTTTGGGAAGTATTAAAATGTAAACGTCTTTCCACGTCTTTATGCCTGCCCACTACGATTGTAACATTTGTGGCATGAACGGGAAAGGAAACAACTTTAAGGCATAAGTATAATAAATGGTCAAAATTCTCACAGTTTTCAATTGCTTTCCTTCCACTGTTTTGTTGAGCGTGAGGCAGAGACCTCAATTTTGTGTAGTGGTAAGAGAAAAAATCTTAAAATCTTTGTCTTATTCAGATACTTTTAGCAAGTGTGTTATTAGTTACAGGCAGGTTTCGAGTTTGTGTTTTTCTGAACGTGTGAATCTACCTAAATATTGTGCATAAACATAAAATATGTTGCCACTGGAATTCGATTTACTTGTTAATGGAATGGCACACACATACAGATTAGTCTGACACATCTAGCCCTTTTGCTGTAACAACCGTTGCTCGAACGAATTATCTAACAATATATATTTTACGTAGATGAATCTTTCTCAAAAGACAAATCAGATATCTGAACTGATTACACTTTAAGTTCAATCACACGCTCCAGTTAATAGTTTAACTTGGTTGACACCCTTCTAAAATAATTTTGACTAATAATTTAGATTTAGCTAAAGTTTACATTGTTAGTAAGAACTAATTGGTTAATGTATAGGAAATTAACAGTACAGAGTTCATTTATAACTTAAAACCTCCATGCTTCATTTACTAGATCTGTATTCGAAAATCCTGTGTTTTCTGAAATTTTTTAACTTAAAACATTATTGCTCTATCCTTTAACCTTATTTACTAGTTCTGTATACAAAAATACTGCGTTTTCTGCCATAAATATAAAAATTTATGTGTTCTACATAATGTGAGTTGATATTGAATGATGAAGTTATTTCTCAGATATTAGGGCGATTAAGGTAAACTACTTCTTACTTTGAAACAATGAAATAAACGAAATAATAGAATAAAAACAAAGCTATTTCTTAAAAAGCTATTAACTGAATTATCTATAAATATTATTCTTGTTTATTAATCTTGTTTGTTTTTTATATAAAAAACAAAAACATATAATTTTTGTAAAAGATTTTAACCGTCTTAACATATTAAATATACAAATATATGTTTTTGCTGGTGATAGAAATGTTATGGCAAAGGGAATTGAAGTTTTTATTTCCAGATCAATTCGATATTTAATTTGACAGAACAGTTTATAATTGTGCGGTGTTCATATTAATGATGTAAATTAAAAGAAAAGTAGCAAAATCCATTCCATTCAAATTCAACAGATTATCTATCGCGGTATTTCGTTGTTCTTACACATGTTTTATTGTCATTGCCTCTTGCACTTTACATGGAGGCCACGTCATTTGCCAACTCTGACAAATCAAATTCAATTTGCGGAAAAGTTTGCTAAATTTTCGTACTAAACACATTTGCTAATTTCAACAAGGACGGATATATTTTGTTAAATTTAGCAAACTAAATCCATACCTACAAAGTAAATACATTTCCGCACCCTGATTAATGTTTATGCGCATGCGTTTTTATGCTATACATTTTTGTCAGAAGCATTATTTTGTTGGACGTTTTTCTGTAACTGTTTATTTATGGCTGGGAGTTTTTTCCTGATTTTGCATAAAATCACCGATGTAATCTTAAACGCAACTATATAAGGAGTGTCTTGGACTTTTTTATGCAGGTTCATTGTAGTTTTTTGTTTTATTATCATGTACATATATCGCAAATTTGTATGCTGTTTTTTATATTTGTTGTACATATATATTGTGAATTGAAAGCTTAAGGTTATCACGACATTAGTATTAAAATTAAATTATAAATTTTTATCATGTTATTCTGATTGCTTTTGCTGTAGTCGTGGTGTGTATTCGTGCCGATAGGCAGATGGTGTATGATTTCCAAATAGAATTGTGGAAAGCTGAAAGCAAAAAAGCAACATACAGAAAAAATACTCGTCCCAGTTCACGATTCTTATACGGTTGCAAACAACTGAATGTTCTTTCTTGGAAATTAGAACAGTGTTACGAAGTTGAGCCTATCCCTCGTTAATCCTTTACAATTTTATTTTGTTTCTATTAGCGCAACTGGATTATATTACATTTATATCGACAATATTTTAAAAATTACAGATTATTGCAGCAACCTTAGTACGTAATATTGTTTGACTCTCCGGGAAATGGAGACGATATCAAAATCTCTGATATACTTAGTACAAATCTGTCTATCGGTATTTGTCTAAAGACTTGTTCCGACTAAAGCTTCTAATCTTGAAACATTTGACTCCAAAAATAAGATTCTATTTGCCATACGGAAGTCAAACAATGGGATTATTGCAAAAATAATTTGATGAACGCTTAATTTGACTCGTCTTCACGACTATTAGCCGCCTAGACATCCCTAGACTTTTTATTTAGAGGAAACATAAAATATGGAATATGGTCTATATGGATAAGCCGACTATGATTGAGAAGCTTCATGGCAACATTAATGGAGAACACTGGACGCAGTTATGACCAATATTTGGAAAAAAAGTCGTTAAAAAAATGTTAAAGAAAGATTCTTTGGTATTTTTATAAAGATTAATTGATAAAATTGAATTTCTTTATTTTTAAAAAACCTATCTGAAAATAAATAACCCTTTATGTCGGGATGTATGGGGTCTAGTTTTATAAGAGAGGCGTTCGGAAATGCAATATCTCAGAATAGTACGAAAATATATAACCTATATTTTGAATATTTTAAGCAGCATATCAAATCAGTATAAATTAATTTTTCAGATAAACTGCTCCCAAAAACCCGCTTACAGTTCGACGGAAAACAAACTGTCAGAATCGTTAAAACCCTATAATAACAATAATTCACCAACATATTTTATTTATTCCTTCTATCGAATCATTTTTTTACTTAAGGTCCATGCTATGCATTTCCAAAAGATAATATTTATTTCAGCAATACAATTAATGAATTAAAGTTCGTTACAGTTATTCTCCAGATTTAGTTTCCTCGCACTATTTTCTATTTCCACCCATGAAATAATGGCTCGGTGGTAAAAGATTTGACAACAATGACGAGGTGGGATCTGCGGTTGGTGGCTATTTTGACAGAATACAGAAGGTATTGAATACCGCTGAAGAAAGTGTATCGAGCTAAAAGCAGATTATGTTGAAAAATAAAGAAAATTGTTCCAAAATTTTTTGTGCCTTCTTTGTTAGGACGGCTAGGTTTGGGACAGCCATCGCATTATTTGTTTGCTCTAGTTTTTAAAATAGTTTTAATAAATGTATGATTTTCTGACGAAAACTTCGACAAAAAAGAGAAAAGAACGAGTATACCTTTTTAGGCAAAATTTGGCATTTTTATAACTTGTTTGAAAGGTTTGATTTTGAGAATTTATCACGATTAGGCATGTGGTAATATTGTCGAATAGTTCATTTTCAAAATAGATTACGTAAAAGATACAATATTTTTGACATATCGTCAAAACTTGGCTTGATGGGATTCCGTCATTATAATTTTCATACATTTTTCTAAAGTTCCGTTCAAGTTCCTGTATAACAAGTTTCTACCAAGTTATGTACTATGTTGTCATATCGATTCTTACACGGGTTTGTTCAAAAACTACACCTACTTTAAATCGTTTATGCTTACAAATAGTAACACAAAAAAAATTTGACCCAGAAACAAGGATATGGTATTAACATACATAGATAATCATAATTATTTAAAAAAGGCCAAATCATAGAACCATAAATCATTATGGAAACGATTATGAAATCGATAAAATTAGAAATTTGGGCCAAAATAATTAAATAGTATGGTTCGTGTGGTATTTTCAGTTATATAACCAATTTATACCAGATCCGTATCTGAAATATTAAATTACACACAGCACGATTCGAAATAGCTTCTGGCTTCGCAAAAACTATGTAATCGGAATTGCGTCATTTAGTCGTAATTAACATGAGGTTTTCTATACAAATATTTTGATAACAAAGTGAATCTCTGTCTAAATCGTTGATCGAATTTATGTCTAGTTAGAATTAAAGTTTTTTTTTTTTTGGAAATACCTGTTACAATAAAAATTTGCTGAGGAAGTTAACAATTGTTCGTATCTTTAGGCTCATTAAAATTATGGTTGTCGTCACTCCATGTCTTACCCACCATTATGGTGTCTCAAAACTCATTTCGGCCATAAATACTTGAAGATGATTATGCTAATCATCACCTATAGACAGAGATACGACAAAATTGTTGTACTCACCTAAAACTACTCGCTCGCCGTTGTACATCTGATACCAGTGGACAAACGCCAACGGCAGACAGCAGCAACACGTTATACGTTAACGTGTAAATACTTTAGGTATGGAATAATAACAAAAGGAGAGAGTTAACCGAGATGACGAGATTCAAAAAAAAACGACAAATACGCCGTCTTTTTGTTTTTAGACAGATACTAACCAATCAAGCAGAAATATAAAGCCGTTATACTAAGGTTATTGACCCATATGTCGTATGAGTGTATGTGCAACAGATATGTATGCATGTACTTGTACATATTATGGTGTTGGTATCCGAGCAAACGAGACTAAAATACTGAAAGGTGGCAATAGCGACATTTACCCTACAACAAGTCGTGGCGACTTCCACATGGGAAGTTTTGGTTTCAGAGAAGCGAAACTGAATTTCAGTGATGAAGAGAGTGATGCTTTCAAATCAAAAAATTAAAAAAATGTTACATAATATTGAATATTCAATTTTGAAACTGTAAATTTTAATTCGAGTTCATTTGTCTCTGCGAGGAAAATATTTTTTGGAGACTTGTGATAAAAAATCGACATTTTTCTGGTTTGAAAGTATGGATTGTTTTAATTCTCGAAACTAAAAACATTTCTATACGTTATAAATATTAAAATACAAATTGATGTGGGAAATAATAGAAAAAAATTATGCTTTCCATGGCACAAATATCACTGTAATGCCAATCCAAAATGAAATTTTCATGGAGAGCTGGATATCATTCAAATGGAAAGCAAGCGAAAATTTCAACTTTCGAAAGTATTATAACAATGAATATTTTCTATGGCAAGCGAAAATTTCGTTTGAACTACGTATCGGCTTTGACTTAGGAGTTGCGGAAAAAGTGTATTTAGTGATATGATTTTATTGCTAAAGTAAGCACTTTAGAGTTATGATTATATGGCTGTACAGCTACGCGCTAGCAGTTCTCTTAATTTTTACTAATTTTGTCTTAATACAAAATATTGCAGGGCTTTGCAACAAGAATGTCATAAAAAAGGAATAGAAAAAAACAATTTTTTGTTATATTATTTTTTTTTGTTGTTGTTTTTTTCGATTAATGCAAGCATAATACAAATTTCAAAAGATACGGTATTGGAACCTGCAATTTACTTGTGGCAAACGTATTTAATTGTGGACAAAAACATCTCTTTCTCCAAATTTACCAGTAGATTACGGCAAACTTTTGCTTCCTTATTTTATTTCCCACATTTTTACCACTATAATTACATGGCCAATCACAAATAGTTCCAAGCAAAAGCAAGACATAGACCGGTACGAGTATACACATAAGCAGTTGTTCTGCCAGTGTGTGATGGGTGTAGTTGTAATCCAGGAAACTATAGCGTGTCGCAAATGTCGTTCTAACCTTTGATCTGTTTAATACATTTACCCAAAATATAAATATAAGAAAACAAAACTTTTCATATAAGATCAATGTTAAGGTGAAAATATCAATAAAAATATCTTTTTCTCACTAAGAGTCAATAAGTTCAATTTGTTTCAGTTCGTTTTGTCTTTTACAACGCCCATGATTTGTTTATTTTGTAAAATGAAATGAAATCTCCTTAAAGTTGTGTTAGCAAGTCATGTAGTAGGTTTGTCGAGACTTATTAAACGGCTTTGGACAAAAACTGGCGTCAACAAGTGTTGGAATACAAGGCGTGAGCAAAAGTCTCAATCTCTTAATGACAGTTGTTTGCTGTCGTTTGTCTTTATGTGACCGCTTGCGTTGGTCCCTGATGGTGCTTACAAATGATTTCATAATTGTTGATTCCGAGAAATTAAAAGAAAACCAATAGTGAAAACCATAAAGTTGTACGTTTTTGTCTTACAACCGATGGACGGTTGTTTCTTTTACAATGTTCGCATTTTAAGTTCGTGATTTCTTTGGCACAATAATAGATGCATGTTTCAGAGGTGCTTCCACAAATGAAACGTGATTCATAAAATGAGCTGTAGCAAAGACAGATGACACTTTTAAAATGCAATTTTCAGATGTTATATATAACATGAGTGCAGCATAAACGTGAAATTATTCTGATTTGTAGAATAAGTCTTCTGAAGTCTCTTGAAGTGTCTCTTGTGGTCTCAACCAAACATAAGCATAGTATGCGATTCAAGCTATATTTTTCTCGGTTTATTGCCCGTCTATCTCTAATAATAATATATTTTTCGGAGACTTGTGCCGAAGAAATCTAATTTGTACTTGTAATACAATATATATGTAGTCTCTAAACAATTAACATTTCTATATGCAGTAGTTATTAACACATCAATTTTCATACGGGAACAAAAAACATGATATCAAGGTATCTGTGCGCATCTCTGTAATTATTTAGGTCTATGGACATATAATCCTTACAGACTAAGAATTGACATAACATATTTCAACAAAGTTATGTAAATATGTAAATTATATTATTTTAAATATCTAAAAAGGAACAGTTTAAAGTCATTTCTGGACATACAAAACTCTAGGTATTGAATTGGGTATTCATTTCTTGCAATCCCATTATGATATTGAATTCAACAAATCGGTCTGTAACACGTAACATCAGTCTTCTTACCATTTTTAAAAATTGGTGCTATGGCGGCCGACTTCCATCTATCTATAATGTTGCCTTCCTTTAATGAAGAATTAAAAATGTGTTTAAGAGCAAAGGCTGGTGACGAGGCTCTTCTGTTGAAAAAAAATGTGGCTAAAAATTTCAGATGTCAAAAATTTTGAAAATATTATTTACAATATCTATTAAAGGTATAACTTTTGAATATTCTGTTATTTAATACTATTTCAATCAATTACTTAACGGATATTTAAACTTTTTACTTATACATTTTATTATATAATAAATTTTGATGTGACTATCGAAATTATTCAATAAATTTGTCAAATATAATTATGTATGTTTATGCCCGTAATAAAAAACTCATTTACTTAGTGATATTCCTCATATATTTTTACACCGATATCAGAAATGCATACGTAGTTCCCTTCCAATGAATCCAAACAATGTTGTATTTTGTTGTAGAAAATCGAGTTATTACCTTTCAGTATTGAGTACCCAGAAAACAGACATCGAGTTCTCAGCATCAAAGTACTCAACAGTTGGCGATGGCGGTTCCTTGGCCAAGTTATCCGTTTTTTTTTTTGATAGTAACTCTAAGCCCGAAAAAATACTCAACAGTTTTACTGTTTTTTTTAAGATAGTTGTTGTAAACCAAGTTTAAGCATTTAAATACCGTTTTTCGAGATATGAGTACTTCTACCAGCTATTTTTCAAAATTGTTTACTTGTCGAATAAAAACTCAAAAGAATGGATTTTGACAGCAATGTGAATATCATGTAGAACTCGTTAAAGTTTATTCACATAGAATAGTTTTATATTTACCATAAATTCGCTTGAAAACCATGCAAAATTTGATTATGTTTCATCTATTAATCAATATGACTCTTATGGTATCGCTACAAATTTTATCGGAATGCACAGTAAATATTATAGTAAACGAAAAAATCAAAGTTAAACGCTCGAGTGGTAAATACGTAGCGTTAAAGTGGGACAAATCGAAGATGAAATGCCCACTTATGATAAAATTAATTTGGGAAAACTTTCAAGTTTAAGCCAAAATCAAAAACCATTGAATGTTTTAAAAAGTATGTTAACAGTGTACCTTAACCTTTCATATTAACCGGTTTAAAAGGTGTAAAATTTGTAGTAAAAGGTAAAACATTCGATATACCCAAAATAAATTCAAATATGCAAATTTGTAACACTTTCTAACCACCATGACGTTCTTAACGCATTCATTAGTTTTTGGACTGCTATAGATAAATTTTCTGAAAGTGAATTAATTTTAATAATAATCGAAAGTTTTACGATTTTAACGATAAATCAAATAATGAGAAGTAAAAAACAATGTAGTCAACTTGATTATAACAGGGTGTAAATAAACCATTTTAGACAAATTAAATTACTCCATGTAGTCATAGAGGAAGCAATAAATTGTGAAGTGAGGTCGGCAAGCGATTTTACTGCTACACATGGAAATTACATGCGACGATTAATCATCTCCTTTGCCGAAATGTATATGTACAAGGGCAAGGTAAATATTTGTGAGGAATGACAAAGTTACGCAAACAATTTGAACAGAAATCAAATCATTATACATAATTTTAGTTCGTAATATTTAATGTGTTTATTCAAAGCTACTGTAATAGTTCAAAATGCATATGCGTAAAAACCGATATTGACCTCAAATGCATTTCCCTTTCCATGCAAAGTTCACACGTTTGCACACATTTTTCATCGCCGTTCCGTTTGGCATATTGATCTCAAAGGAAGTGGGCAAACGGAATATTTGGCATTTGAGGCTAAAGCAGGGTTATTTGAAACAAAGATTAGAAACATTTCCGGCTGCGTCGAAAAGGAAATAAATTCTGATAACTGTTTGATATAGAATTTTGGACGATTGGTGCATCAAATTCAATTGATCAAATTGATCTGTAAACTGTTTTCTATAAGGATTTTGATTTTATTCAACAATACAGGAAAATACCAACACAGAAAATTCGATGATCAAAAAATTTTCTTTTGAGAATTTTGTCAAATATCTCACCTAAGCTCATTGTCTTGCAATGGATCTATAGTTTAAGGCATTTATTTTAATACTAGGTTCTTTCACCTGTCATGTCCACCTGTGAAATGTACCTTCATTTAAACAAACATTAAAAGCACCCAGTATGTTTTACTAACAATCCTATGCTCAGCAAATAAGCACGAAGATGTAATTTTTACGTTTAGGAGGACAGGTTGTTATGAAATTAAGCAAATTAAACTCACAACGAATTTCCTGAATTTGATTAAATCAGCATCCTTCTACTATACTTCTTACAAGCATTAGCATTTAAAATTAGCATTATTTAATATATTTGTTCAGAAAGCGTTAAGTTAACATCTCTCAAAGATGTTGTAAGAAGAAAGTTGGTGATTGAAATATATTTTGGGTGTATTAGCAAAAGAGTATCAAACAAACCTATAAATCGGAAATTCATGGAAATTTGTGTTTGAAAATCACATAACTAGATTTATTAGAACTGATATATTGTTTAATAAACTTTTTATAATATTCGGCACATAATGAGCAAATTTTATTAAGAAATGTATCAAAAAATCGTCCGTTAGTATTGGTAATTTATCTTGCATACTGAAAATTGTAAATTTTATAAAATCATTGAACTTTCGAGGCAAGATATTTCGCAATCTTAATCAGCAGTCACTAACGACTTTACGTACAGACACTAAAATCTGTGACAAGTTTAAATTAACCCATTCGCTGCCAAGAATAAATTATATGAGGTCATTCCCATTGCCATTTATATTTTGAGTGTTATTGTTTATCCTATCCTGAAGATAAGGTATCATAAGTGATTTAGTTGTTATAAAATTTTGTTATAAATACACGAAGAAGTTGATTTTTGCGTGAAAGATCATTCATTATAAGAAATAAAGTATTATTTTTGTAAAAAATTTGATTTGTAGTATTTTTCAAATTTTTTTCATATTTAAATTATGTTTGTGCCAAAGAAAAAATTGCTAATTCAAAAGCCTGCATGTTACAATATATTCAAAGTAGGACGAGTATACTCGTCTTGGCAGCGATGGGTTAATAAACCATAGCATTATAATTTGTATTTAATTATTCCGAATCCAAAGTAGATCTATTTTTCTGAATTGACATACCATATGGGGATTTAACGCAATAAAATGTTAACGTTGAAAGCAAATGCCTACTGGTTCAAACATCTGTAATGCATATTTGAGTGAAAATATTTGAACTATTGCGGTTACTTATCAAAAACAATAACGAAAACAATACGAAACATAGGTGTAATAGAGTAAGATGTTAAATAGTTAACATTGAAAGCAAATGCCTACAAGTTCGAACATCTTCAATGCATGTTTGAACGAAAAACATTTCAATTAATGCAATTAATTGCCTATCAAAAACAGAATAAATTAATTACAAAAAAAATTGGAATAAATAATAGAAAAATACACACGCTTTGCAATCAAAAGTTGAACAAAAAATAATTTATGTTTAAAATGCGAGCAACAACAGAAAACAGAAGCGTTCGTTGTTCGCCATCTCTCAGGTATTTGAAGAAGAAAAACAAAAGACTTAAGCAACAAACTTTCTTTTGCATTATGTGCACGGTCGCTGCTGGATGGATAGAAGGAGCGGCTTCGACTGGCTTGGCCAGTCGCCTCGGCTTGCTGTGTGTAAATGACTACATGAAGTGTTGTGATTCACAGTATTTTCTTGTCAGTTCTCCGTTGTTGTTTTACTGTTACTTCTGTTAAAGGGAAACCATAACTTATTAATTATTTCACCTTTGTTCTTTCGTTTCTTCCCAAACTCCAAATAACCCCAAGAGTCAGTGGCTATGTTGCTATCTAATAGGCAATGCCAGCGTGAACAATGTAATAATAATGCCAAATGATGTTCACGATGGGAACTTTGAATGAAAGCGAAATTCTATTATTTAATTTTTCGTCGTCTCTTTTGAGTTTTCTTTTTTCTTGTGCTTTTTGGTCATTGTAAGCTAATGAGAGAGCTGAAAACTGTTACAACAGCCGACGATGACGGTCGGCGGTGACAGCAGCGGCGGCTACACCCCAGATTTTAATATAATTATTATTGCTTCTGTGGTAAGGTTACCTTTAAACTCTTTAGCCATTTGCGCTTTGGCGGTGAGAGTGATGACAACATTATTCAACGTAAATGTCTATCATTTTTATAGTTCAAGTGTGAACCACATAATGAAACATTTTTGTTTACCTTTCATTTGACTTTAGGAGAAGCAAAGGCATTTTGTTATTTCTTTTTCAGTGATTTCTTGTGCTTATGGGTATTAACGTGAGTCATTTGTTTTTTGTTGCACACATTTGTTAGTTATGACATTTGAGGATCTTACTGTATGATTAATGAATGTTTAAACGTAAATTACACTTAATAATTAACTGTAAGGAAAGAAAATGTTATAACATTTGAACTGGATTCAGCAGACGTAATACTTCTTAGTGTCTATCAAATTATTAGCACATCTAAGTATGGAGATGATGTAGCTGAATTAATAATTTACGGCCTTTTTGTACACAATATTTTATTTTTTTATCTTAAAGTTCAGTACAGTACATTATCAGCACATTTATTTTTCTTCAAAAGGGAACATAACTAGATTTCATTGAGAATATGAGAAAACTGACATGGGAATGAAGAAATAGCTTGGAAATATCAAGATATATTTGTCAAAAGTTTAAATATATTTTCTGTTACATCTTGGAGTGCAAATTTCCATACTATTTTGATAATTTATGCAACATGTTCAAACATTTTCTGTCAAAAGTTCGACAAATGGCTGAGTTCTGCCCGTTCGGTAGTCAATATTTTACGAACGTCATGATAATGCTAGGGATTTGGACATGATAAAATAATAAAATCTTCCCAAATACAGATTTTGGTATCTCTAGTGATAATAGTTAATGCATTAAAAATTGAGAAGTGAACCGTCTAATTGTTCAAAATATATAATGAGAAAATTTTTATTGATTTTTTTATTTTTATTGTCCAACATATGCTTTCTTATTGGATCTATATATATTTGATCGAATGATTCTCGAACTTATTCAACCCGTCCAATGATGCAATTTGCACAACTTTTCAAAATAAGTCTTTGGTTCGTTGATTTTCTGCTATCTGGCGGCAAATTTTTCTTCCTACCTTTTCTTCGTTTTTAGAAATAGTAAATAGAGGAACTAATATCTGACAAAAATATTGGGTGTGGAAGCGATTCGTACCGAAATTCGTTCAAAAATGTTCATAATTTCCGAAAATAAGAAAGTAACGCTCTACCAAACCAAAGTATTGGATGGGCAAGGTTTCGCTTTATTCTTTGTGGCAAATGAATACATTTTTCCATTAAATTTTTGTTCAAATGGGTATGTACTAATCGCCATTTATCGCTTATTTTAAAAGAAGATAATCCACGCGAATTATATATCTTTGCATATTTAACGTCTGAGATCCTTGTAAACTTCAAGCTATGAATATTTTTGCACATAGAAATTGTTATATACAGACACATTATAATACCTTTATTAAAACATCAAAAATACGCAGATGTTTCTAGTACAAACTATCAGAATACAGAAATTGCCGGAAAATGTTGACATTTTCTCTAGCTTTAAGACTAGTATGGAGCTGAAACAAAAATATGCGCTTCACATATAATTTGTATTAAAGCTACCGAAATTTTTTTCAGTTGAAATTTTCGCCCACCTTTCGTTTTTTACTTTTATTTCAATGAAAATCTGGAAAATCTTGATATCTTTAAAATCATATTGTATTTTTATAAATTTTATACTTAATTTTTATTACGTGTTTTTTAAATTTATGTTATTTAACAGATTAAATCTAATAGATGAATTGTTGCATATTGTAATTTACTTATAAATGGCCGGAAGGCTTTAAATTACAATCCAAAATAAATAAATATATATAATACAATCCAAAATAAATAAATGTACATAATAATAAATATATAAAATAAAAAATAGGACCTTTCCACTTAATGGACAAAAGAAATTTCCTTAAACGGAATTCCGTTTAGGTAATTTTTTCACCTCTATTTGGAAAAGTCTCAATGTAGAGAGAGTAACGCAGAAAAAGGATATGTTAACAAAGCAAAAAGCACCTGAGGTCCATTGAAATGAACGTAAATGCTATTTTTAATTTCACTCTTTCTGGTTCAGTGCCTTTGTTCCACCAAATTTCATGTGTAATGCACCAAATGCTAAAATGTAAGTCCCCATCAATTGTCAAATCATTAATTTTCAACGAAACATGTCTCTAATGTTTACTTCAAATAATTATTTAGCCTAGTACGCAGTTCACACGAAATTGTCGCTACCAATAAACAATGTATGTACAGGATGATACGGAAAATTTCATCAGCAAAAATGTCAAATTTTCCTTCTGAGTCTTCTGTTTGATAACAACACGGAATGATAGCAAAGAATTTGTGCAAATGGAATTCCGTTTACAGAGTTTGTATGCATTTTGGGAAAATGAGTTTGATTTGAAAACATTACGGCTCTTTAATTGCATACTAGGTTTTTAATAGGTAATACGACTATAGCAAGAATGTTTGATGGAAACATCATAAATTTTTTTCACCTGCCTCGAAACAGAATTTATATTTTGATAATTTTTAGCCTAAAAAATTTTCCTATATTGACATAAATTATACAATTTTAAAGAATTAAGTTATTTGTTGTTTTAAACCACAAAGAGATTGATTGACGAGAGGCATGAGAACTATTTGTCTGTGTATACATAAAGACGAGGCGAATAACAGGTTCTATACAAGCAACTCAAAAATATATTTAAAATTTATGGCTATAAGAAAATGCGGTCTTATGTCTTAATATAAAATTTGTTGAGTTGATGTTATCGTATTATTTGTTTTCTGTTTTAATATTTCAATGATCAAAAAAAAATGTGAAATTACTCTTTTAAATACTCGTAACTTCGTAACTTTGCCAGTTTTATATTAATAATATCTTGGCTTTAACTTATAAAAACCCGTCAACTATCTATTACACGTATCTATATGTATAAAACAATTCAGATCTTTCCGAAGTTTTATTGTCGTTGGTGTTATTTTTTTATACACATCAATATTGTTGCTATTGCTGTCGTTGTTTTCGGAGAAAGTAAAATCATGAATCGTGTGGATGGCCTGCTGTTATTTTCTTCATACCATATTTGTATTACCATATGCTTTGACTTTACGTGTTATTTTATCGTTTCTTGTGCTGTTTCTTCTTCAATTTCTTCTATTTATTCCCATTTGATTAGCGTTTCTTTTTTTTTTTTTTTTTTTGTTTATTATTGAAATATTTTTTCACTTTCGCATATCCAAACCATTCGAATACATATACATATTTGGATTTGTAGTATGTGAACATATTTAAATATGTATTTTTGCCAAAAAAAAATGTAGTAATAATAAAAGTGAAATAGTTTTTACTTATAGAAAGTAAAGCTTTAAAAGTCCCAGCGGGAAGGGAGCTTCCTTCAATTTCTATTTGTTTTTTATAAGATATCACTTTTTATTAAGGTCATACATTTTGGGCTGTAGTAAAATTTACAACATACGATTGTAATCAGCCTATAACCTGGTACATAGTTCAAAAGATATATTCGCTTGGAAGCCCAAAGGCCAATGAGGAAGCCCAAATATTCGGCAGCCAGATACTTTTCTTTCGGGTAGCAGGTATTCAAAACCGTTAAAAAGTTTGTTGGATGCAGCTGGATGCAGCTTTTTTAATATTGTAGTATAATTAATTTTCGATTACTTGACTTTATGTTTAACAAATTAAAATATTGAAAGTCTTGAAAATGATCGGAAATTACTTCTGTTTATATCGGTATAATAAATTTGGTGGTCATAGTCTAATATTTTTAACTATGGCTATCTGAAGAGGAAACAATCTTTATAACTGCTGGATGCCAATACGACGAAAGTATTCAGCCATTTTATAAACCCGTAATACTTTGGTACAAAATTAGTTTAACGTAGAATAAGGTACAAATCATCAAAACTGAATTTGGTTAAAACTCGTTTTTCGTAATAATGAAATACATTTTCGTAATAAAAACGCACAGTTCCCTTTTAACTCTAATCCAGGGAGTGGATTGAATCTAATCTAACTTCGTTGTATTTAAATATATACTTTTCCGAAACTGTATATTTTGAACTAGTTTGCAAGGGTTTCTTCACGAACATATAATTCGGCAACGTTATTACAGGAAATTTTAGAACTTTTTTATTTCCCACAAAAAGTGACTTAACAAATTACTACATATAAAGTTATTCAATATTGAGTGCAAAAAAATTTCGAACATTAAAAAAAATTAGGATAAAGGAAGGAAATAGGCACGAAAAAACTGGTTATCATTTCACGATACCAAACACCATTGACTGTTTGCGCTTGACATGCCTCATTTTCATAAAAAAAGTCCAATGATTCCTCCAGCCAAAAATCCACACCACACTGTGACACGTTGAGGATGCGACAATTCTGCCTATTGGCGAAGCCATCAAGACGGAAATGGGCCTCGTCACTGAAGATGATTTTATCGGCAAAATCAGCATTTTCATGTTGTCTCTCCAATACCCAATTAACGTACTCCCTTCGCTGTCCATGGTCAGCACAGGCTTCAGTTCCTGAGTCAGTTGAACTTTGTATGCATGAAGATGCAAATCTTTCGTCAAAATTAGATGCATAGTGGATTTGGAGATACCAATTTGCTGAGGTCGGTGTCGAATTGAGGTGGATGGACTTTGAGCGACATCATCACGTGCAGCTGCGACATTTTCAGTCGATCGACCTGGTCGAAGGCGCGTTGTTGTCTTTATATCACTAACAGACCCAGTTTTGGCAAATTTATCCATTAATCTCTTTACGGTTGACTCTTTTGGAGCATTATTGTGACCCAAAATTGATCGCAATTTGCGAACTGTAGCCGCAAAACTTTCACCATTTTGTTAAAAAAATTCACAATAAGAATGCGTTGTGCATTCGTATAGCGCTCCATTTTTACTAACCTCGTACCTTCTACTAACAAACAATAACAATTGTTCAAATGTCAAACAATGACACTTCGAATGGCGCCAAATTTAAATCTTGCCTTCTTGTTGAAATACCCTTTATTATGTCATAACATCGTTAATGTCTGGAATTTTCGCGATCATTTACCACTAAATTTCAACTTAAAATAACTCCTATTATTATTATTAGTTTATGGTAATTCAACGGATAATATTCCTCCGACATTACGTTCAATAATTCATTTATTTCAATTGTGAGGTGTTGTCATCAACTTAATTAAAATAATTACATTGAGATCTCTGTTAATTCGGTCATTATGGAAATCAGTATTTAATGCGTAGATAATAGCAGATAGTAATTCAGCTACTTCTCATTTCAGCGGGTATTCAGATTTCATTGTTTGGTTTAGTAAAATACTCATTCATAGAATTTTGAAGTCATTATATATATATATGTATATATATTTACTATTCCACATTATTATTATTATTATTTTTATTTTTTTGCTTTTGTTTCAACGTTGTTTCTTTTGGCATTACTAACAATTTAAGATGTAAAAACTTGTTATATACATAAATATATAGATATATACATACGTGATTATTAAATATACGGAATGACTTGTATTTTCTCTATATGGTACCTGAGATCATGGACCCGTGATATTTTTTTCGTACAATGAGATGTGATTCCGTAATTGAATAGTGAGTGAGTGATGAGACAAGTGCAAATAAACAGTGGTCAGGTTATCACCCCCTTTTTATACTATACATTGTACGGTATGCTCTTTGGCACTTCTCTATATTCGAACTTGTGTGTGATGATAAAGCAGGAGTTTTGCATATATTTATTTAAGGCGGCTATTAAAACTGTTGAATTTAACATTGGTACAGAAAGTCGAGTTCACTCATGAAATGAGAGGAATTTAGTTGCATTTGGATGCACATTTTATAAATCTATATGCCGGTAGCACTGCGAGGTTAATCTCAGTTAGTCGGGTTCTTGGGCTTACAATGCCTTCATTCTTCTAAAATCGTCAAGCACAGCAAAAAAGCAATACAACTCTGTATAGAAATCGCCTGTCATGTACATGCCATACATACATACATATATGAAAAAGAATTATCGTCACCCAAATTACCAAAATTCCATAATATATTTGTTAACATTGCACATCATTAAAATACACTTTCAGCGTGAAGTAATCATTTTTTCTGTGCAAACAACAAACTATCAAAAAAATCCTAACAACTCACTGGAATCAGCTTCGAAGTTTTTGTTAAACCGAAATGAAAAACGGTACAGGTCACCCAGGGTTGCAAACAATGTACATATCTAATTAGATCAAAATTTGGTTTGCGAGAACTTTCCTCTAGGAATCCGTTTTGCATGCCAATGTTTTTTTAATGAAATTCACAAACGAAAAATATATATTTAAGACTAATGTAGGGTTATTTGAAGTACCTGTAGGGACATTTTCCGGTATCCCGAAAAAGAATTTATGTTCAGATAATTGTTTTGTTTACGAACACATGCATTAAAAGGCGAACTTAATTGAACAAAGGCGTCAAAACAACACAAGGAAAATTTAAAATTCAAAACATAATGAAAATAATGTTCATGATGACATTCAAAACTGTTCACATTTTGAATTTCTTCGTCATTAAACATTGCAATGTCAGAGGTTAGAGGCCAATGCGAAGCTTGGGATCAGTTATTGCTCAAGTTGCAGTTCTATCCAGAGTTACCTCGTTGTCTCATGGCCAGAAAATCTGTTTGTTGTTCCAGAGATGTTCTACTCTAGAGCTAAGAAGTTTTCTAAAAATATACATCTTAATTTTTTTTTGTAAATTGAATCGGAAACGTTATGATTTCCACTGAATTCAATGGAGAATTCATGCAGTGCATGAAGTGGCACTGCATCCAACATTCTTTAGGGATGACACACTAACTTATACATCTGACAGATTTAGCGCTTTTTGAAAAGATTAATGGCTATTTGTTCGAAAAATTGAATCAAATTATCTGATTGTCTGATAAATCTGTTTCGTATTCATAATGTGTAACTATATGGGCGACTCCCACAAAATGTTCCGTGTTTAAATTATTTGGTGCCACATTTTTATGGTCCTATAAAAGGATGTAGTTTCGTTAGGATTAGGTCGATTAGATTTTGAAATTATAATTCAAGTACAATATGTCACTAATATTAAATATTCAAAAATAACTTTAAAACTTTAAACTAAACAACAACAATAGTCTGAATAATGTGAATCTCTTTTCGTCAAAAAGTTAATGAGAATAAAGTTACCCTTTTGCAGCTCTTTTTAATACCACTTCTGATCATTTCTTGTTGACAGATGAAACTGTATTTAGCGTTTAATGCTGCTGTTGCATGTTTATTATCATTTTACATGTGTAAAATATTTTTGTTTACCGAACGAAAAAAATCTTGTGTACGGCAGTGGCAATACTACAAAGATGCTTGCATGTTAGATCATGGCATTACGACAATTTTCATCTTTTTTTTCTAACATTTGTTAAGACATAAATCTTTTGAAAAGTCTTGCATGTTATTCATGATGGTTAGGAAGTTACCAGGGTACAGGTAACCAAGCGTTACTAAAAAAACAATTTAAGAATTGCGAGCGTTTTTTTCCAAATTTTAATTGCAAATTTTTTTTCTTTCATTACAGGTTTTAGCATTATTCTGTTACATAATTGTTTTAAATCTGCACACAACGTCAGCCTCCCTGTGGCCAAGTTTTCGCATTGAAAATGAGCAATCAACACTAACCAGATGTAGCGGGGGTAGAGGTTTGAAATATTTGTCCGGAGATGCTCTAACAGATTCACCAGATTGCCTGGGGCCGAATAATGCACCCTATCCAAGGTGAGTGTACAAAAATAAATATTCGTTTGCTGAACTATTCGATTATGTCTTTAGTTATTCTATTAGTCATATATTCATGATCTTCTCTTATGACATAGTTTCTAACTTGTTGTCTTATATATCTAGGTGTAATTATTAATATTTTATTGCATTTCTTAATAATTTCCTTACTTTGTTTCTAATGCAATTATGTTTTCCTCTGCTTCTTGCTTGGATTTTGCAGCGCGGCCGTGGCGCGAACGTTTACCAACTGGAACGGAAGTGCGCGACGTGGTCGTCAAAGTAAATTGCCATCAACATTAGATCCCGCGATTACCACCAGTGCACTGTTGAGGGCATACAGCGAAGTCAATAATGACGTAGCGAATGATAGTCATCGCTATGGTGAGTGTGCTAATAATCCATATTCATATACAGTGGTGGTAATCGATTTAAATCGTTAATGGAAATTAGTTCCATTCAATCTTATTGTTGCTAAACATTACTTACGGTTGTAATAAATATTTATACAAATGTCGGATATTGTAGTCATATACTTTGTATGCACCGGCATGTAACAATGCTAAGGAATTTTCATGCTGGTAGGCTGTTTAAACGAAATATTCGTTCCCTCTAAAGAACATATGTTTATGATGCTACCGAAATTTTCGCCCACCTTATACTTAACTCTTTTTCTTAATAACTATTACTTACTGAAATATTTATTTTTTGAAAGCAAAGCATTTGCAGATATTTAAAATTATTACATAAATTACAAAGAAGAAACGAAAATTTCATTTTAGCTGTGTACTAACTTTAATTTCATATTTTTTATAAATACAGGGTTGGGTGAGGGAGGAATGCCTTTTGACAGTTGTCTGTTATTTAATCTATTGTATGTTTAGTCAAAGTATATATTATTATTTATCATTATCCTTATATCACTGTTGGATAAGATCTAAGGGCTCATGATTTAACAGAGTTGGCTTCCTTGTGGGAACAGGCTTTAAATATTTGAGTTCAAGATTTGAGTTTCAGGCATAGAGGGCGTGTGAAGCCTAATTATCATTATAACTGAAATCAAGCTTCCAAATAAATTTATTTGCACCTTTTGTTATATCTTCTTCTTCTTATATATATAAAACTCAATTGATGTGCGTTAGTCTCGCTAAAGCTCGAGAACGGTTGGACCCATTTGGCTCATTTTGGTCTTAAGTTATTGGTAGAGTATTCCGAAAGGTTTAAAAGGTTTTATTTGGAGTGATAGATGGCGTTGGAGATGAGATTTCTGCAATTAATTTTTTTACCACATTAAAATTTTGAGGGCAAAACAACGTTTGCCGGGTCAGCTAGTTCTTATATATAAATTATAGAAAATTAATTTGTTAATTTATCTATTACAAACAATTTTCCGGTAATTCTGTTTAATTTCCTGTTTTTAATTTCCTGATAACTTATGCGATTGACCACTTAACTAATGGTGTTTCCAATCATGCAAATAGATTTCTTTAACAAAAGCTTTCAATAATAGTAAAGATGTATGTCTGGAATAAAGCTTTTTTAATTTTCAATGATTTTTCAATAATCTGCTACAAGCTTATTTTGTTTCCTTGACATTACTCTTTCGGGCATATCAGCTCAGCTTATACCGGTCTCGATTTCCAGATTTCGTATTAAATATTTCCATAAATCTGCTGATTTGTGGAAGCCAAATTTTCGAAATCAGGCACACTAAGCCTAACACACTTCTACGTCACAGCGTTGCTTTTTATATTCGAATTAGCTGGCCAAAATTGTTAAGTAATTGTTATTTGTAATGAAACAAGAGTAACGATTTCTTTTTTTCTACATTTCTATTCATCGACTCTCAAAATAATCAAGCAACTTTAGAAATTCCAAACACGGAGACAAGGAGAGTTGACGAAGCCATGAATAAAAATGGATTGGTAGACTTTAACAGTATAATAACCTACTTTTAAAAGACGCTAAGAATGAACACATCTAAATACCAATTACAATCAGTAACCATAACGATTTGTCTATAATCGATACTACGTACAGCAATACATACAATGTACATATGGATATTGAATCATTTATATTATGCTTACAATTTTTTCTTCTTTTTTTTTCTTTTATAGGACGTTCTTTGAAGCAAGCACCACAAGCTGATCTATGCAAAAGCACACCGGCCCGTTTGTGTAAGACGCGATATAATACTACAGCACCAATGTATGGCGTCAGTTTGACTTCGGGACAACCAGTGACAATTGTCCAGAAATTCCCCGATCTATTGCAGCAAGTTGTCTTCGAAGTGTGCGAGTAAGTTATATTAGCATATGAGTGTAGCTCCTGCATGAGAAGAATAATAATTGCGCTCGTGTTATACTTTTGTGCTTTTAACAGGTCATCGGAATGTGATGTCGTACGAGGTGAATGTACGCAAACCTATGTGCCTTATTTGTTTTTGGTTATACCTTTGGGTCCAGTCACACTGACGGGTCAAGATTATGTACTAGTGGAAAGCGGTTGTGTCTGTAAGCCCAAATACTCAACTGGAGCTGCCCAGGAACCCAATATGATACCATAGTTTTCTTAATAATATCTCTATAATACAGTACATAGTTATATGAACAGGTTTTCAAAAAAATACTACCAAAAGTACTGATCTTTATTTTATTTATATGAAATCTCGAAATTAGATAATACTTATATTCTGGTTTTTTTGGAGATTTACAAAACCATTGCGTTTTTTCCAACAAAGAACAGCTATTTTATGAAAATATACCCCATAAAATCTAAGAATAGAGTCCTTAGTAAATTGAGAACGTTTGTAATAACATTCACGCTATTATTAGCAATGTGTAATAACAGGTATTACATGGAATAAAATCACACTACATAATCGGAAATTTAAATTTAACAATTTGCCACTGAGATTTCGAGATTTCATAAAAAAATATGCAGTTCGTGATTTCGTCCCATGTAACAAAAAAATGTTTATATGTGGCATTATTAGGACGCAATAGCATAATTTTGATTACAATGTAAACTTAATATAAATGTATACGCAGTTTAGACTCGTGTTTAGAAAAGAAAAGTATTCTTTTCTTATTTCTTTTCCTTTTTGAAATTCATTTTGTTATAACCTTATACGACATTCAATATAGAAAGAAGAAGAAAATAAATTAGTTTTAAGTTATATAAAAATGAGAATAATTAAAAAAAAAAACTTGGTAGAATGATCAGGAACAAAAGTTTAGTAAAGGAGAGGTCACATTAACAGAAAAATGTAACAGATTTAAAATAATTTATCAAAAATAAGATCAAACGTTCATTGCGAACAGTTGTACCGATTTTTGTAATTACACCTGAATTCGTTTTAAATGTGTCAGATTTGTCTGATAATGTGAACTCTACCAGCTGCGACACAACATCAACAAATTTGGAATCGCATTTATATCGTCGTCGAAATATCTTACTTCAAGACTTCCTTCGACAAAACTGGTGACATCTATGTATTAAAGCAGTTGGCGCAAGATAGCTCTAAATTCAAAACTATGTTTGCCGTGTTAACCGATAGAGTGTTCACATTTTTTCGTCGTCTTCGCAGTCAGTAAAATTACGTGACAACGGTGACAATGTTCTCTTTGAAGCATCTATATATCCAAAACATCCCTATAATAGACTTGAATATTAATCTTCGATTTCCTTAGATTTCTTTACTAAACGCCTAATAGTGCCACTGATAGGAAGGGGTGTCTCCATTGAAGGGGTTTTGATGCATTTTGAATTTGAGTTTTTAGCAAAAGTGAAAGAATTTTTACAATAGAAACTTGAGTTTTGGTTGCTTTCTTTTTAGTACAATAATGGACAATCGTTTACAAAAGCGACATTATGCAGCTCTGTTGACCGGATAATGTCAGTGAGAAAACTTCAAGAAAGTTAAGAAAAAATAATAAAAATATGAAATCATAGAAATCGAACGATGGGAAATTGATTTCAATGGAACCACGATGTAAGTCTGCGTTGTATATTGCAAACTTCTTACGACTTTTACACTTAATTATGCACATGTATGTATTTTGTTTTTATTTACTTATTTTCTAGTTCCGTACTGCAAAATTTATTTATTGCTTATCCATTGTATTTTTTATTTCCGGTTACGACATTTTTCATTACGCTCGTTTTCTAATTTAGAAAAATTATGAAATTTTATTATAAATTTCCCATGTATTGAGGAATGTCGTTTTTGGAATATGTTAAGTATAATTAAAATAAAGAAACGAAGGAATTATTATCCTTCACATTTAGTATTTATTAACTTAAATTAAGCAAGAAAACAACTTACATCTTAACGAAGAAAGACAATCGTATAGTGTTGCATTTATTTTGTAGAATTTTTCTTATGATAAATAAATTATTTAAATTTAAAATTTAAATGAAACACACAAATAGTAACAATAAAAATTAAAAACCCATATTTATGTTAATTTCTTCTTCTAATTATTATAATAGTTTGTTTTATTTTTATTTATTTATAATTTTTTTGTTCTGTTTGAAGAACCATTTTTGGCAATTTAGGTCCTATATCCTCTACTTGAAAGAGATCGTGCAGAAAACCAACTTTGTGGGGCCTACAGCCTAGTACGCATTTATAATAAATTTCGAAAACAGCCCGATTTGCTTTATGCTTCTCACACTTTATAAAAATTGGCAAACGGTGTGTGTGAGTCATCCACCTATGCCTGCTTCCAAAATATGTTTCTGACAAATTGTGTGCGAAAGTACTTTTTCGAGCTTTTTCAGGAAATAAAGCACAGTGATTTAATCGGTCATCAGTATTTATCGCCTTTTTGTTAATTAGTAATGGAGAAAGTCATTAGTTTCGTGGATTTGTTCAAAAACCTAGATTTTCGAATTTTCGAAAACTCGAACTAATTGAGATTTTCTTTACTTTACCTTTATTTTTGAGGCAGGAATTTTCCTCAAACGAAATTCTGCTCTCCGAACGAAATATAGAGAATTCTGTAAACGGAAGTCCGTTGCCACAAATTTTCCGTTGCCTTTTCTTTTCGCAGCATTGGCCTGAAATGTAATGGGTAACGTAAAATATTACATAATACAGGAATGTTTGTAGAAACCACTGAAAATTTTTCTGGTACCGAAACGGAAGTAGTATTTTGATAATTTTATTTAATAGGTGGTTGCATTACACATTAACTTGGGCTGAAAAGGCACCAAATCAAGAATCTGTATATAAAAAAATTATATTAAAATTAATTTCATTGACCACAGTATATTTTCTGTGTTGTTCCAATACTTTTTTTTAATTTTTTTTTTAATCAAATTTGATACACCAAAGTCTTGCTCCAAGCAACTATCAGATAACTAATTCTGTTACGTTGCAACGGAAATATTAAAAAAAGGAAAGACGACAGTAAATTTGTTCAGACGGAATACCAATTGCAGAACGTGGGTGTGCTTTGATTGGGGAGGCAGGGTCGATTTTTTAATTTACTATTATCAACCGATGGGTATGAAAAGAAAATAAGAAGCAGAAAGCGAAAAGAAAGGGTAAACAATAGAAAAAACTCTGAAGAATGCTTATCCACTTATCAAAAACAATGTACAAAATTAATTATTTCATGATAACTTTGAAAGAAATTTTAATTCGTTATTTTATTTTAAATTTGCATCGCAAACAAACAAACTCGATGCATATTAAATCAAAATTCAAAACAAACAATAATTACAAAAATTAAGTCCTTATCACGACTGGTATGCTTTCAGGAGGCATTCGATAAAATTTTACCTGACTTATATAACATAGATTTATATACTATATACGAAATTAGTGTAGTCTATACGTTTTCGGTATCAGCTGGTTGTTTCGTTCGTTTCGCGTCCATGTATCTCTAACCGGAAATATGAAATTCGATGAAATTCGACGTTCATTAAAATTCCTTTCACTGCGATTTTTAATCGATATAAGCCTTTGTTGAATCAAATATGAGGTGTGATGGACCAGTTTTCAAAAATCTTGCACAAAATACTCATCAGAAATTTAATTAAATTATCTGAATGGAATTCCCTTTGAGGTAGATACTGCTAAACTGAATGGCGACGGAAAATACTTACATGAGGAGTATCATGATTTTTAAATTCCATTATTTATGACAATAATTTTGACCAAGACCGAGCAATGTTAGTAATAGCTCATTCCGAATACCGTATAAATTAAGTAATTTCGTGTATTATTCGATTATGTTCTATATTCCAAATAATAACTAATTGTTAAAAAAGAAAACAGACGCAATTTATTTCCTTAACAGCCAGAAAGAGGTATAGAGTAATATAAGCTAAGTATGATTCGTCAAAGGACGAATGGCGTAGTCTGGCAATGTTCATTCAGAGTTGTGTTTTTTTCAATAAACACCTCTGTTTATTTGAGCAATCTTATCTGCATCTTCCAACAGATGTCGCCGGGCTAACATGTCAAACGAGCAAAAAAACCATACTTAACGAAATATTCGTTAGGTTTTCTTTTCGGTGCGTCTACTTGCAAGGCGATATCAATTGTGTAAAATTTCTTATAAGTTCACAATATTTGTACGAAAATATTGTGATAGTTGGCCACAAATAACAAATACAATGAGTTTGCAAACATAATTTAGTGAATTTCACCAATTCTTGTGCATAAAATACGTGAAAAAGTCGGTTATTAAACGCCACCAGAAAACTAAGCTCACACACACATATTTTCTCTGCCGAAATATTCTTTCTCCGATTACATTTTGATGCTGTTTTCGCCGTCGTCGTCGTCGCTAATTCTGCTACTTTTGCTCCTCCGGTTTGCACGATAAGGCAGTTTGGGTATTTCTATTTCTGCAATTATTGCCTTCCCTGCGTTCTTTGGACGTTTTGTCTGCTCTTAGCTTTGCATTTTGCACCACGCCGTTTTGGAGTTGAACCCGGTTTTTTTTTTGCTTTCCGTGCTTCTTCGTGCATTTTGATAGTGACTGTGACGGAAAAAAGTGTGGGAAATTTTGTGGATGTGTGTACGATTTGACATACAAAAAAATGTGAAAATTTGTTTTATCAATTGAAAACGAAAAAAACCGATAATGGTTTAAATAAATAAAGAAGTCAGAAGAATTGTACATATTTTACTTGGAAGAAGAAGAAGAAATCGGCAGCACATTTCATTTGGGTGAAAACAAAAAGGAAAGTTTCCATCCAGTATTTTCAATATTTTTCTTCGTCCCTTTTTCACAAGTCATTCGCTTGCCTGTTACCGTTGTTGTTTTAATAAAACGTTCAACACTTTAAGGGTGACAAAATGATGTTCACGGTAAGTATTTTGTTACATCTCCTGCTTCGATTATTTTCAATTTCCTTTAAAAAAAGTGCATGTGTTCTATATAATTTTTATATACGTTTAAGTTTTCCTCAAAAATGTATTTATGGCCGCCTATTTGTTAAGGGTTTTATTTGTTGCAGTGCGTGTGCGATGTCTGTACGCTTAACCCGTTTGTTGTTGATGTTACATTACAGCACATACACAAAAAGAGAAGAGTAATGAGAGGTAGTTATTGATAGTCGGGTCGTTGGTTTAATATTTGGTTGCCAATTGACAGATAACTGTAGAAGCTTGAAATATGGATGTCGGTCAACTTAAAGAACTGTCGACTTTAGAATGATTGTCTTGAAAAATAGTGAATTTAAAGCCTTGGCAAGCATTCCTTTTACGAGATCATTTGATGGGGGATTCAATGTACTTGTAAATAAATCTCTGTTGCATTTGGTTTTGTTACCTCTTCTACTTGGAGATGGTCTACTACTAGGAATAATACTGCAACATAATCTATTGATGGTTAGCTGCGTCCTATCAGGAGGAAGCTAATCATCGTAACTTTCCTAAGAAATTGCAGAGTTTTTGGTCATAGCCACAAATGTCCACTCCTTTGTAAAACTAAAGTCAATTTCTTTTTTTATAAAAAAAAGGTGTATTCATAAAACTTGCACCTATTAGGCGTAGCTTACACATTCCTTTTTTGGACGCTCTTCGAATATGGCTTTGACAGCCGCATAACCGTCGTAGAACGTATCAATAAGTAGAAATAATAGTTCTCCGCATACCTGTGGAATGTCTCATTTTTAGAAAAGCAACTGGCTATTATAGAAAAGTTATTGGCTTGAAGGAAATTGCCCTTCTAGTACAAGTCTAGAACTAGTTCAGAAATTTGCTGCATTTTATTATTTCCTTAGAAATAGCCTTATGCCATTTATAAGGGAGTTGTTAGAAACTAACTCAAAATATCCCAGAAGACAATAGATATATAGCAGTGATCGAAACATTTGCAACTCTCCTTTCTCTTATTTTTGACGATGTAATTAACACTAACAAATGCTAGGATTGAACGGTAATCACATTTCATTTAATCATTTATGATTTACGTATTAGGATTTTATCAAAAAAATGCATGTGTATTATTTTGTTAAAGCAGTTTTAGTTCGGAGTTTACTTTTCTTTACAAATTTTTGAGGGAAAATGACTGGAAACGAATACTGTTCGGGATTAAAAGCAAAAGTGTTAAATGATTTTGAAAATAGACTTTCTCAAAAAGAAATTTTTATAAAATATGATATTCATAAATCGACGGTTTGTCGCATAGTTAACAAAGGACATATCCAAACAGTTCATAAAGTAGAAAGACTCCGTGTAACAACTGCACGTGAAGATCAGAAAATCAAGTTTTTTTACGAAATTTCTAAAAGCTGTTCATAGAGAAGCTAAAACAGAAATTTCCATAGATGCGAGTCCCTCCACTGCAGCAAAAAGAACACGAGATTACAGTATTAGAAGCTACAGGTGTACAAAAACCGTTTGCCAGAAAAAAATTGTAAAGATCGTCTCAACTTTGCTCAATCACATTTTAATTGGGCTCGACAACAGTGGAAAAATGTATAATGGTCTGACGAGTCAAAATTTAACCTCCAAGGATTCGATGCAAGAGTCAATGTTCGACGACCTCGGGGAGAAAAGTTTAATCATAACTACACAACCTCCACAGTAAAGTATGGAGGAGGAAATATCATGGTGTGGGGATGTTTCTCGGGATATGGATTAGATTCAAATTACCGCATTATTGATACAATGACAGCCAGAATTTATTGAGATCTTCTGAGCTCAGTTATGCTTTCGTACGCTGAATGGGAAACCCCACTTTCGTGGATATTCCACCACGACAGCGATCCGAAACACACGGCTAGGGTTGTTAATAGCAGGTTGGAGGAAATCAAATAAAGGTTATGTCCTGTCCACCTCAATCTCCCGACCGAGAACATGTGGATTATTGCCCAACGTAATATCGGAAATGTAGTATCCCGAAATGGTGATGATTTTTTCGTTGAATTGAAAAAGCAGTGAAACGCCATTTTAAGCGATTACATTGAAAAGTTTATTTCTTCTATGCTTAAAAGTGTTCAGATGTAATAAAAAACAACTGCTATCGCACAAAATATTAAAAAATTAATATTGTTTTTTTTTAAGTTTTTTTCCGAGTTGCAAATTTTTTGAATAATTGAATTTCGAGTAATTTTGTCAAAATTATATTTATTTCTGTTTTAAGATAATGAGTATGAATAGTTTATTAAAAAAATAACTGAATTTAATAAAAAGCAATACATTAAGAAGATTCCTAAGATGTCTTGGTTAAAAAAATGTACTTTTAGTTTAAATTTCATTTAAGTTGCATATGTTTTGACCACCATGGTAAATACATGAAAAGTGTCTATGAAGGTATCTTTCTACGTGAAAAGTGCCTATGAAGACATCTTTTTTGTATAGACCCTTTCTACGTGAAAAACGTTTTTGAAGACACCTTTCTAGGTGAAAACTTTCTATGAAGGCGCTTTTCTATAGGAAAGGTGTCCATAAATACACTTTTCTATTGATATGAAACATGTATGCAATGACATTTACTATATGAAAGTTGTCTACGAATATACTTTTATGTAGAAAAATATATTCATACGCACTTCGTTTACAAAATAGCTTTTCAGATATCTTCATTGAGAAAGGAGTGTCTTCAGTATTTATATAGTTCACAGGTCATAGTAAAAGTTCATCTGCTCTTTTTTTGTTCAACGGCTGTCTTTTTACACACGGTCCATATTGTAGATGCAATAATGCTGCAATATATTGAAACCTTCCACTTTCTCCGTATTTTGTCGCCGTTTCAGCTCAAAATAGAGCTTAAATTGTACACCATCAAGCCTGAAAAGTTCAAAATTCTCTACTTTGTAGGAAGGAAGCTATTCCACTCCCTGAAACTTAAATAAATGTAATGTTTCTACTGCATGACGAAGCTTCACAGTTCTATGTTTGGCACCACTTCAACGATGTCCGTTTAAAAGTATTGACTTTAAGGAGCATCGCCTCTTTTTCCTGTAGAAAAGTGTTCTTTACATATCTACATAGGTTGGGAATTTGCAATTGTGGGCACATTTATATCAGGACTTTCTTCAAATTGGTTCAGTGTGAAGAAGATTTAAATATTTCTGAAGTAGCATTATATTACACATTTTCGTGATCCTAGCCACAATATGAAACGATGAGGCAATTTCAACAAATTCCTCAATTAGTGCAGAGGTGTAACTGCACGCCAAACGTACGGTATAAAAAATGAGTTCTCTATCAGGGGAAGTATAAATAGATATGTATATGAGCTCTCATAATGTGAGACGCTTTCATTCATATTCAGAAAACATAATGGAAATATATATATTTTTTATATTCATTAATTACTTATCATCTGTCCTCCGGAAGTTCGGAACAAATGCAGTTTATATTCTGTCTGATTTTGTGTGCATTGTGCTGAAATATATCATTATGTGGGTGATATTTTGATTTTAGTCCGGATGACGTTATATCCGGATAAATATGTATGTGTGTGGTGGACATTTTTAAGAGTAAGATATAATGAAACTTTGAACGCAGGTATACAAATACATCGTACGTTTGCCTTAGCATACTGTATCTATATTAAAATTTCAAATCAGCAGCATATTAGCAATCAGACTTTCCATAAACTAGAACGGAGCCTAGTCAATTCAGTCATTAATATTAAATGTTCCACCTAACATTAGATTTCACAACTTTGCACCACTTCATGATCAGTATTCGGTAGGCGCTCCTCTATATCTATTGTGCTGAGCATATCATAAATATCTGTAATTTTCCAAGATCCTACATTCCTTGCGGACTTCACGTCTTTTATATACGTCAGGTTTCTAGCTCTTCCTTGTGTTTATCATGCGAATGCAAAGATAATCTATTCAAATTATTTGAGTTGTTACTGCATATTCTTCGTCAATGAAGCATTCGTTAATGATCAATTCAATACGATGAGAATCTAAATTCGATATAGTGTATTAAAAAACACATGCTAGTTTTGTTTCTATTTAACTACATTATTTCCAAATTATACAAAAATCCTTTATTCCACTCATTCAATCCTTTCAGGGAACAACACAGCAACAGGACACTCGCTTTAGCGATAAGGAGAAAAAGCTGATGAAACAAATGAAATTCGGTGATTGCCTCAACAAACGTGTTGACATGTCCAAAGTCAAACTGGACGTTTTGCGACCATGGATTAGTAAGAAAATCACGGAAATTCTTCACATTGAAGATGATGTGGTCGCTGAATTTGTGTACAATCAATTGGAAGAAGAGAAGTTTCCCTGCCCAAAGAAGATGCAAATTAATATGACAGGTTTTTTGAATGGGCCAAATGCCCGACAATTTATGGGCGAACTGTGGGCTCTGCTCTTGTCTGCCCAAGAGAGTGAAACTGGAATACCAGCCGAATTTATACAGCAAAAGAAGGAAGAGATCCTTAAAAGGGATGAAGAAAATAGACATCGAGATCGAAATGATCGATCACGATCCCGTTCTCGATCACGATCCCGCTCTCGAGCTCGTTCTCGATCCCGTGATCGTAATAAAAGGGGTCGTGGTGGGTCTCCGCATGGATCTGGCGGAGGCAGCAAAGAACGAAGCTTAACCCAAAAGGAAAGAGAACAGAAATTGCCGCCTTCTACATTAAATGCCATAGAACAAGTGCGTTCACAGTTGTCGGCAAAAAATATGTCAAATTCTGCTGATCGGAAAAGTAAAGAAATCAATGAAAAGACCATCAATAATTCTGATTCAATTAAAGAGCTGTCATCGAAGAAGGACAGATCACGTTCACGTTCCCGATCCAAATTGTGTGATAAAAAGGCGGCAAGTAAGGAAAGGTCTCCGAAACGGGGACGTTCTCCGCGCAAACCCTCGAGGGATAAATCGAATCAAAGGGATCGCTCATCCCGTGAACGTTCGTCGAAACAAAGAGATCGCTCATCTCGTGATCGCTCTTCAACGCAAAAGTCTAATAAGCGTAACAATTCACGCGACAAGGAACGTAGGCGCGATTCAAGATCCCCAAAACGCCGCTCGCCTGAGCGACAGCGTAAACGTTCACGCTCCAAGGAGCGCAGCTCACGCCGCAATAAATCACGTTCTGCCTCTCCACCAAAGCGCCATGAGCGTTCTCATTCACGAAATCGAAAATCACGATCAAGGTCGCAAATTAAAAAGAAAGTAAGTCCTGCTCGTAAGTCTGTGTCACCAAGGCGTAAGCGCTCCAGATCCCGAGGATCCAATCCTGCTCAAAATGGGCATGATAAGAAGGGATCTGTTGCAAAGAACCCCCGCAACCCGTTCGCCTCAAAGTCGAATAAAAATAAACGCTCTGAATCACGCAATCGTAGCCGCAGCCGCAGCAGGGGAGGTTCACCGGAACGAAAACTGAAGCCTCGTTCTCCTCAACGTTCATCACGTTCGCGCTCGAAGTCGCGGTCACGATCACGCTCCAGAAGAACACGTACTAGATCTCGCACCCGGACCAGATCAAGGACTCGAACACGTTCTCGTTCTCGATCCCGAACTAGATCACGTTCTCGCCGTTCCCATTCCCGACGATCTCGTTCCCGAACTCGGTCCCGCTCTCGTTCTCACTCCCGTTCACGCTCACGTTCGCGCTCTTCACATGCCTCAAATCATAAGCGTAATAATAAACGTTCCCGTTCACGTTCCGCTAGTCGATCCCGGTCACATGGAACGCCACAGGACAGTTTTGAATTGAAGCGTAATAAGAACAGTGTACAAAACAAACGTCATTACCGCAATAATAGGGACTCATCGGCCAGTTCCTATGATCGTGCAGCGAGCGGAAGGTCGGGCGGTGGCAAAAGGGGCGATTCTCGAAGTCGAGGCAGAGGCTTTATGCATAATCGCAGGCGATCGCCGGGAGGGAGATTCGATGAAAGACGCCAGCAACGCTCGCGATCTCGTAGGAGATCGCATTCACGACCCCGTTCATTCTCTCGCAATCGTTCGAGGTCACCAAGAAGGTAAGAGAAGAAAAGGATGTATTCAAAAGAAGTGATACTCAAATATAACTATTTTCAATTTCGTTTTATTTTAGGTTTAATCGTAGACGTACACCTCCTCAATTTCGAGGAAACAATCGCGGCAATCGTGGTGGCCGTATGAATAATTGGAACCGCAGAAGTCAAAGCAGAGATCGTGGTGGAGGTGGCAGAGGTGGTGCTACGATGGGCAATCGTTTCGATCGTCGCACTCCCGTAAGACGCTTCTCACGAGAAAGACGTCCATCACCTGTGCAAAATCAATTCCGCAAATATTCGCCCCAACGGCGCCATTCACCTCCCAGACATTCTCGAGATAGGCGATTCAATTCGGTGGAACGTCGACCGCTATCGCCGGCACGAATTTCGCCCCAACGTTTAGATCGACGTTCACAGTCGATTTGTACCAACTGGGAAGATAATCAATCAGATGAAGTTCAAATTATGCAGCCAGCAGCAGTTGGTCGGGGTTTGCCAGATAGGAAGCTTTCACCGGTTCCCAGCGTACGTGGACGTAAAGAACATACTTTCAGTAAACCTCAGGATAAATATCGACGAGAGTCGAATAAGTTACGCGAGAGTGCAGGTAAAGACTTATCGTCTATTAACAAAATCAATTGTATTTCATGCCTCAATTTGTTTTCCAACTTTTCAAGGTCGTTCTTCAGTGGAATTCTGCGGGCCCCCAGTTAAATTAATAGATTTATCACGCGAAGATGCAAATGATAGCAAGCATCATCATAAGACTAAGCCTGAACCTGCACCATCATCACATAAGTCGAAACCAGAACCTCCTCCTGCAATAGTTAACGTAGAGGCGGCGAGGCCTAAAAAGTCAGCACCACTTCCGCCTGCCCGACGTGATCGTTATAGTGTTAGCTTATCACGAACACCGTCACCGTTCCTTAAACCTCACGAGCGTAAGCAAGTAGAGATCCAGGCAGTAGCTAACCAGAAGAAAACGCCGGTGGATAAAAAGGTAGGCAAGAAATCGCGCCAGGAAAGTGACTCAAGTTCCTCAGACAGTTCCGATGATAGCGAAGACAGTGAGGACGATGATGAAGAAAGCTCGGACGAAGATGACGCTGGCGAAACGAAGAAAGCTAAATTGCTGCGGGAGAAAGCAGCTAAAGCTAAAGAGGCCACCAAACGATTGGTGGCGGCTGCCGCTGCAGCCAAAAAAATCGAAAAATCGGATAAAAATGAATGTACTGTCAAGGCTTCTAGTCGTAAGCCTCAAGCATCTTCAACGTCTGGAAGTGATTCGGATGATGATAGTGAAGACGAGAAGCGACGGCGAAAGAAGGCCAAAGGAGCAGTAAAAACTGTAAACAATAAAGAAACAAAACCTGAAGAAGAGGAGAGGAAACGCGAGAGGGCAAAAGCAGAGCTAACAGTCGAAAAACGTAAACAAGCTGAAATCGTCGCTGCGTTAGCTAAACGTTCCAAAATACACACGGAGAATGTCACAATAGCAACTTCTTCGGCATCAAAGAAATCATTAACGAGGCAGGATTCGCGTAAGCAAAAGTCCGGTTCGGAAACGGAAGAAAATGATAGAACGGTAGTTGAAGATAGATCTAAAACCTCCTCGTCGTCTTCACGTAAACGCACTCACTCCGTTTCGGTTACGACCAGTAATAAAAAGTCTAAAAATGATTCCTCTGACTCTGAAACTGCTAAAAAGAAACGCAAGAAATCCAAAAAGGCCTCAAAACGCAACTCCGATGACAGTTCATCGGAGTCGGAAGAGGAATCATCAAGTAAAAAGAAAAAACATAAGAAACACAAAAAACATAGTAGCAAGAAGAGTAAAAAACATAAGAAACACAAGAAGAGGAATAAAAAGGCTGACACCTCATCGAGCAGTGACGATGAGAACGATGTGGACACATACACAAATAAAAAAGATGACAAGGCTTTGGCTAAAGCCTCAGCGACGGCTTCACTGTTATTGGGCGGTAGCGTTAATGAGGATCTAGAAAAACAATTAAGAGAGAGAGCTCTGAAATCTATGAAAAAATTAGATTAGTGTAGGACGATGGCAAAACACATTTAAAAAAGCAAAAAGGAAGTTTAACAACAATTTTGCTAAACAAATTTTTTGCTTTGTTTTTGTTTTTTGTACACATTTCTACTCAAATAGAATCAACAGAGAATAACAACAGCAACAACAGAACATACACAACCATCCAATCAATCAACCGATCAATTTATTTTATGAAAAAGAAAGAAAAAAAAAATAAATGCATTGATGGGATAATAATATTTTAAACTTAATAATCCATTAAACTCTATAGACTACAATTCCCTTCCAATACCAGCCACCCCCTCACTAATTTCCAGACTTCAGTTATAATGTAATGTATTTCAAAAGCAATGCCATAGATTTTTCAATATTATATTTCAAAGGTTTCATGTTGATGTAAGATCTTTGCTGGGTGTCTGTCTACTATTCAGTCATTACGATTAATGAATTTCTTGCTAACAGTAATTTATGGCCACATACCAGTGTTGTTGCTTGTCTTAATCATAGAAATTGCTAACGAGACGATGGTGAATATTACGGTGACATTTATTTTGCGCAGTGTTGTGCATGAAGGATTTTTAATAAAGTTTTTCTTTCCGTAACAAGAAATGGAAAGCTAGAAGACATAAGAAAGAAGAAACTGTTTCATTACTAGCACCCCTTAAAAACGACATCGTTATTAAATTGTATTGTATTTTTTTTTATTAGTTTAGCATTTTAAAAATAATGTGCAGTTTACACAAAAACTACTTTATGGGAAGATGTTTTCCCAGGCAAAATGTAATCATCCCGCTAGTTTAAATATAATTCTACTGACAATTATTTCTATAGGAAAGGGTGCTCCCAACCGTTTTAATAAAGCAACATATATTAGATTACACATTTTTAATAAAACGTTATGCATTCGGCTTTACTTCCAATAGAATAAACTGAATTCTGAGTTTTCTCCGTGTAAACTTTGTGCGTTCTTTTTCTTACCTCTTTTGTTTGGAAGCCTCGTAAAATATTTTGTTTTTGAAAACTATGATTTGCTTAGAGTTGTTTTTAGAAAAACAATTTGCGCTTGGAAAACGAGAAGTTTTCGAGCGACAATTATGTCACTTGCTTTACGCATCTTCCATCACTTAATTTGCGATATCGCCTCTTTTTTTCATTCAAAGGTCATAATTATAAATTATCCTGACTTACTAATTGCAATGTACCAAAATCAATGTGTGGACTTATAAAATTGCTTAATGTTATAATAACATTTATGTATTTGATTCAATGGATTCTCTTAAGGAAACGTATTATATTTTAAAGCATTTTAACATAAATTTAACAACTTTAAATAATAATTGTGTAGTAACTTCCAATCGATCGTAATTTTTTAAGTCGTTGCGTTATTAAGACCCTCAACGACACCCGCTAATAAAATCTCAGATTTTACGTTTCCCACCTCCCTAAATGATATCAACATAATTTATATCATAATTATAATATGGTTTAGCAATTTCCTTCTGCTTTTTCAGCCTCTAACTTCTAAACCAATTCCCCCTTGCTTTTCTTTTGTCTTTTCACTTTTCTCTCAATTTTGCAAAGTCAAACTTTTTATATAAAGAAATTTAAAACGTAAAGAGAAAAAAAAAATTGAAGAATTTTTTCTATCTGTTTCATTTTTTAGTTCTTAACTTTTAAGTAGTTTCTTAACTTAATAATAATAAAAATAAAACAAAAATTACATCTTTATATAAACAAAAGAGAAAAACAAATCTAATTATTAAAGAGAATAATTATTAAACAAAAAAAAAAAAATAATATAAAACTAAAAAAATACATATATAAATTCATAAATATGTATTTGACTCTATATATACCCCAACTCCCATGTTTGAGCATATGTATTTTAAGGAGTGTTAATTTACCGAAACGATATGTGAACGTAAATGAAAACAAAACAAATTCGGTGAAAAAGAGAATAATAAAGATTACATGAAAAATGTATGTCTTTTTGTTTCAATAGTTTTCGTGAAAGGGAGAAAGTAATTGCATAAAACTTACATGTGCGGGCAGTGTAACTTTTAAACGACACTTTCTCATGAAGGGAAAAAGATATTGTATTCTGTTTATTTGTTAACTGCATGTAATTTAACAAAATAATAGCCCACCACATAAACACAATCATTATAGTGAAAAGTGATCGCAGTGGTGTGATATTAAATATTATATGTAAACTGAAATCAACTACAATCAGAGATTTTCATAAAAAAAGACAAAATTATTCTAATAAGTTTATCAGTATCTAGTCTAGTCGCATGTGTTGTGTATTTGCCAAAGTGTAACTTTGATGTTTTGGAATCCTATATATCTGATATATCTTCAAAATTTAATAATAATTGGGCAATAGGGAAAACAGTTTACATTTTAGAACCGTTAATGGACTTAAACTTTATAATGAAATACACAAAAAGGAATCATCAAATTGATTCTACCATCTGTATGCAACCACATTAATTCGATTAATTCATTTCATTAATACGACCATAACAACTTATCATTTCCCTGTAATATTGTAAGAAAAAAGACACATCCGGCCTGAACGGCACACTTATCAGTCAGCCCCTAGCATCCATTGTGTAAGGTTGTGCATAATGTAGTCGCAGAATATTATTTGGTCTCATTGCTACAAAAACATTCAAAAAGATTGTGAAATTGTATGCAAAATTTGCCTAAAAAAATTTCATAAAATTTGTGCAAAAGTAGATAATGAGAGTGCGGTCAATGCCCTCTTAAGTTTTGCGAACATTGTATATAATTGTGATAACTGTCTGTTGGCCTCTTGCGATCTTGTCAAGAAAATAAGTGTGCTCACTTATGAAGTTGAGGAGATTAAGTCAATGTTATCTCAGAGAGTTGGTTCTAATGCTAATTACTGCAGCAAGAAGCAGGCCTCTCAACAGAGTTTGCCTATGCTCAAAACCGGTTTGAATAATAATTTGAATGCCATTAGTGGATCTCTTTGTCGCCCTTCAAATGCTGTGGAGAATGTTGCTGTTGATTTGCCTGTTTGTTTATATGCTGATGATGCTGAAATACAGGATTGTGTGGGTGCTGCTGTTAATGAAGAGGCTGTAAATGCTGTTAATGTTGATGATGTAAATAATGCTGCAGATGTTAATGCTGAAAATGATTCTGCTAGTATTAGTGTTGGGGTGTCTGTTAATGCTGGAGATTGGAGAAATGTCACGAGACGCAGAGAGCGCAGAAAATACCCTAGAGTTATTGTTGGCGCTGATGTTAACTCAGAACTTGATGTTGTGGTGAACAAAAAATGGGTGCATTTATCTTCATTTAAGCCTCTGTTAATGATTTAAAATTTGTGAATTTTAAGCTTGGAATTTCATCGGTGTTTTTTCCAGAATTGTTTAAACCGCAACTTTGGACAGCTAATGTTAAAGTTCGATCGTTTGTGGGGTTTCTCAAGAGCCAAGCCAACCTAGAAACCTCATAAAAGATAATGGATATTAAAAGCTATATTATCAAAATGTATCGGGTATGAGAACGAAATCTGGCTTATTTAGGCCTTATACTTCTCAATATGAATTTGATGTTTTCGTCATTATTGAAACTTGGTTAAACATAGATTTCTTTGATGAGGAGTTTTTTGATACAAAATTGTATAATGTTTATCGTAAGGATAGAGATGCTTTGTCCACTGGCTGCATAAGAGGTGGAGGAGTATTAATTGCTGTAAAAAAATCTATCATTTCAAGCATAGTTAAATTAAGTGATAATAATTCGCTGTTTGATCAGCTTTGTGTATCAATTAAATCTAGAACTGGACTTCTTTATGTCTGTGCTTCATATATTCCACCTAAAAACTCAAATGAGTTATATTTGAGTCATATTCGAAACATTTTGAATTTAGTAGATTACTTGCACATTGAAGATAGATGCTGTTTTTTGGGTGATTACAATCTCAATGGCATTGTATGGTCTCAATTTGGAGATAGTGGCAAATTTATTCCATGTAATGTTAATAGAAGCTATGAAATGCATTTTGTTGATACATTACTTAGCTTAGATTTACATCAAGTGAGTTCTGTGTTTAATCAGCTTAATAAAATGCTTGATTTAGTTTTTATTAGTTCCGATTTAAAGTCTATGTCCGAGAAATATACACCATTCCGCTTTGCAGATTACAATCGAATTTTATGATTATTTAAATATTGGCTCCAATTATTATTATGGTTATAATTCGGCTAATTTTGATGTAATTAATTCATCAATATCCAATGTAGATTGGACGGACCAATGTTTTAGAAAATAATATTGTTGCAATTTGCTATGAAGAATTTTTAAAGAAAATTTCTAGACTAAAGATCCATAGACTTCCATGGTATACTAGAGGTTTAAAAAAGCTAACGAATTTAAGAAATAAACACTACTTGAGATTTAAAGCGAGTAATAGTTCAAACGATAAAGCTTTATATGAACAATTCATGCGTGAATTTAATTTTCTAGATACTAGATTTCAGTATATAATGAGTTATGGAGATTTTATAAAGTCGAATCCAAAGTACTTTTGGACTTTTATTGAATCGAAAAGTAATAATTCCACAATTCCAATTTCAATGGCTTATAATAATTCTGTCTCCAATTCTTTAGATGAGTCAGTTAATATGTTTAAAGAATTTTTTCAGTCGAATTTTTCGAATAATTGTTTTTTTTTTTTTTTGATGAAACAGTTTTTTTGTTTCTGTCACAGATATATCAGATTTATTTATTTCTGATGATGATATCTGTACTGGGATATCTAAGATTTCCATCTCATATAAAACTGATGCAGATGGTTTATCCTCCTTTTTATTGAAACAATGTTGCTCATCCTTGCTACTGCCACTTAGAATAATTTTATCCAAATCTATCAGATCGGGCTATTTTATCCAAAGATGGAAAAATACCACGGTGTTTCCGGTTCATAAATCTGGTCATAAAAATGAGGTTATTAACTATAGACCTATATCAAAGCTTTCAAATATTGCTAAACTTCTTGAGTATATTGTTTATGAGAAACTTTTCTTCTCGTTCAAACGGTATATTATCCCCGCTCAACATGGCTTTATTACTGGTAGGTCAACTACTACTAATTTAGCTGTTTTTACTCGGAAATGTATTGATAATTTTGAAAATGGTTATCAAACTGATACGGTCTATGCTGATTTTTCTAAAGCTTTTGATAAAGTTCTACATGAGTTATTGATTTTTAAATTAAAAAAAATTGGCATTAGAGGTACAATTTCGTTCTTATTTAATGGATAGGCAATGTTCAGTATGTATGGAATTTACTCAGCCTCTTATGTTGCAACTTCTGGTGTCCCTCAAGGAAGTATTTTGGGTCCACTACTTTTTAATATTTTCGTTAATGACATTGCGTTCTGTTTCCTTCATAGTACATATCTTTTATATGCGGATGATCTTAAGATATTTAGAGCTATTGCATCAATTTATGATATTAATCTGTTGCAGGAAGATGTAAACAGACTTGTGACTTGGTCAATAATTAATGGTTTACCTCTTAATTTTTCTAAGTGCAAGTTAATGACTTCACAGATGCCGAAATATTCTTATTTCGACTTATCACGTGCTGAATCATGAATTAGAAAATATATATGAAATTAAAGATTTAGGTATTATATTTGATTCAAAATTAACATTCGTACCTCATGTGAATTACACTGTCCCCAAAGCGTATTTTTCATTGTATTTCATTCGTAGGAATTCTACACAATTTACTGATCCGTACATTAAAAAGATTTTATATACATCGTTTGTACGATCAAAATTAGAATATGCTTCATTATTTTGGAGTCCAACAACTACAATTTATATTAATCGCATTGAAAGAATTCAAAAAATATTTATGAAGTTTGCTTTAAATTGTTTTCGGTTCTCAACTCCAATCCCATCTTATTCCAGCAGATGTCTTCTTTTATCTTTAAAATTATTAAGCTCAAGAGGAGATATTTGTTCAATAATGTTTCTTCATGGCATAATTTCTGGATTTGTTGATTGTCCGGATTTATTATCTTTAATTCCATTTAATGTTCCTCCACGCTTATTGCGTTATTACTATCCGTTCCATATTGATATTCACTCTACTAACTATGCTTGCAATGAACCTCTTCGTAGATCTATGAGACTGTATAACTCGATATGTAATTCAATTGATTATACTCTATCTCGAGATAAGTTCAAAAACATTTTATTCAGTTTAAGTATTTAAATCGTATTAATCAATGTACTATTGCTAGTCTGTAAGGAAACTTAAATATCCATAGAGTTAATAAATAAATAAAATATATCTAACAACTTGGTATTTCCCTGTAAGGCTGTAAGAGAAAGGACACATCCGGCCTGAACTGTGCTGACTACCATCAGTCTATATCTATATTGTCTATTCTTTGCAAACTTTTGGAAAATTTATTAGTGACACCATTAAGAAAAATGACACATCTGGCCTGAACAGTTTTGACCGTCGATCTATAGCCATATTGTCAAATATGTGACCATCTTCAAAGATACCTGTAGTTACACTCATGTCTGCCGGGGTTCCGCCGGCGTCGCAGTACAACTTCCCTTATGGTCAGCCTGACCGATAAAATAAGAAAATCACTAGACAACAAACGGCCTGGAGTACTGTCTGTTTTAAATTATACACGCAATTCAACTATTTTAAATTTGTGTTTGTCTTGTAAGTTAGTTTCTTCCTTTTTCTTTTAACGTTGCTAAACAGGAAAATTTACGTATAATTTCATTTCAAGGTTCAATACTGGGTCACAGTTTTTAGTTTTTTTTAACTTGTTTGTTGAGAAAAACTTGGATTTAGCTTTAAGCATTTTTTCTGGCCTTTTCCGTAAATTTATTAGACTTATTTTCCCTTCTTTCGCTAAGTAGGCATATTATAGAAATTTATTTCCGTATAAAGAAATTCTAAAATAATTCTAGTAAAAATTACTACAGTAGCGTAGCATGCAGCTAAAAGGAAAACGGTGTGACTACAAAAAAAATCTTGCAGCTTTGCCTCTGCAGAAGAATTAAAGAATCTCCTTATTTTGCTGTGAAATAGCTTAGGGGAAATTTTTACGAAGTGAGAAAGTATAAATTGAAACATTGAAATTTTTGTGTAGAAAAATGAATATTTCAAAGCCTTCATACGAACTACAATCGAATTTTAATATTAAACAAAGGAAAATATATGAAAAAAATGTAAGTTGACTGATTCTAGTACTTTAAATGTAGTATTAAAACCTAACTGCTGCAGCAAATTTTGGTTTAAACTTGTACTTGGATTTTCTCTATTGAATAAAAATGAATGAAATTTTTATACATTCAGTAATGAAACATTTAAATGATTTTAACTTGTGTACTTTGAATTCGCATCCTAATATTTACACAGATGACACGCTCATTAATACATGTTCCGTTAACGATACCATTTCAAGACTTGACAGCTGCATAGGTCGCATTTGCGCTTGGGCTCCAAGGAATAATACAACCACAAACTTTACTAAAACAAAATGTTCAGTTTTCCTACCTGGACATGTACAAAGTAAGGTTGATCGTGACATTGTTGTGCAAAATAAAGTTATTCGTTCCACGCCTTCGTTTTGCTGCCTTGGTTTTGAAATAGATTATAGATTAAAATTCACCTACCACATTGCACGAATATGCTCGAAAATAAACTTCGCCTTAAAGTATGCTCTGACACATGCTCTTTTATTACGCCATAGTACGTTTGGTATAGAAACTTATCTCAATGCAGATGTATTTCAACTGCACTTGCTCAATACATGTTTCCACAGGATCCTAGGATATGCATATGAGTTTATCAAACTTATAAAAAGTACTTTCTTGACTGTTCCATTCAATGTTTTTTGCAACTGAGAAGTTTATATTAATCCTTTTGCATTATGAAGTTCAATCCACTGGCATATCTTGTCTGCTGCTACTGATTTCCTACAATGAATAGAAATTCTAAAGTTTCATAGAAGGTTATTCTAGCAGCATATTTGCAAAATGTTTCATGGTTCGTTTTGAAGGCTATGGAACAGTTTGCAGAATGGTATAAAAAAAATTTCATAAAAATGTGGCCGAGAGCGCATTTCTTCGCTTGGTACTGCATACTCCACTCCTAGAAGTGAGAATGTAACAGTTTTCCGCTGTGACTGTTTGTCAGTCGTCAATCTCCCAATAGTATTTTAAGGATATTGTGCTCTCTCTCGCTTTTTATGTTTTTGACAATACTAACAATAACTAACGCCGCGGTTACACTTTCAACTTTTGTTGAAGCGACTTTTACATATACTACTTGTCAGAATTCGACAAAATCGACAGCTGTGACGTAGGCGACCCGCAACCGGTTGAACAACTTTATTTGTGAAGATGTCGTCGGCAAGGAAAGTAATTAAAAAAGTAACATCGGCGTTAATTTCTTTTTCACATCTTCGGTGGACATTTTGCATTCGGCCGCAATATCGTCATAAGCCTTCACTTTTAAATCATTTCGCCTGTATATTGGCGAATTCATATTCCACAACGCTTCACGGCTTCTATAAAACTCTATAAAATGCAATAAATCTGCTTGCTTATTCATTTTATAAAATTATACTTTCAGATAAACCAAACAATTTTTAAGTTTCACAAAAAACCGCGCTTTATTTTACAAACAAACCACACGATTTATCGCAATCAGCTGTTTGGTTGAACCATTCGTTGAAACAGTAGTTGAAAGGAAAAATCGTAAGCAACCGGCGTTCAACTAGAAAATGTGTGAGTGTATTAGTGAAAAAATATGAGTGTGTTGGAGGTTGCAAGCGATTTGTTGAAAGTGTAACCCCCGGGTAAATACTAATTTTCAGTATTGTAAATACAACTCTTCAGTAATAGCTTCTTCTTCTTCCTCTAGACGCTGTCCTCCACGTTGAAATGATAGCTATTAATGTAAAAGAAAGAGGTAGTCAAGAAGTCTTTGTTACTGTCTTTGTTTTGTTCCTCTGACATATTGTCGATTGCTTGTGTTGTTCTCTTCAGGTTCTTTTGGTTTATTGTTTCTTCGATTCAGTAATAGCGTCTGGAACAGAGATTGACGCCGGTATAAACTCTTCGGCTGCAGCGGCCCGCCATTTTTGATCGGCGGCAACGGCTAGAGCGAGTAATGATTGGGCGCGGCTCATTCATAGGCTCAAAATTTTTTATTGGAAAAAATATTTTTCGCCATATACAGCTAAATGTGGTGCATCTTTATAAACATAATTATTTATAAATCGAACACTTTCAAAGCGGATGGCATATGGTCATATGATTAATTGAAACTGTCTTCAGCTACGCTTAACAATGACGGCAGTACAATTTTACAATAAGCAATCAATCAATCAATGCAAAAAAATATCGAAGGCAAATATTAAAAAACAAACGCCAAATGTTAAGATAAATGTATTCAACACAGTATTGAAAAAGTTTTCCTTTTCAGAAATAATCCAAAAATTAAGTCCGACCAAGGTATCAAATAACAGCAAGCAAAACATATTTTAAAACCCTTAAAAGTTAATGTATTCTATAGTTCTACTAAGCCATCACCGGAGTATTGATCAAAAATTCCCACATGTAACAAAAAACACAATTTAATAATCGACAGGATTTCCAAAATAACGCCAACACTCGACTACTGCCCCGCTATCTAATACATTTTTTCGCTGAATCTTTTGCATACAACTGATTGGCGACATTTTCTGGTAATATATTATATCCTTCTCAGGTCCAACATAATCTTCGTCAGAAATTAACGGTTCGTGGTTATTATTTATTAAACAAATCCTCAATACACTTTTGCTTCATTTTGGCTTCAAAATTAAAATTTGTTGTTGTATAGAATAGTAGTAAAACATTAGAGATGAAATAAATACAAAATTCTTAGCTCGAGTGAAAGAGTATGCACACGGTGCAAACGAAACCAGCCGATGTCTTTAGCGGCTTTTGAAGGCGATTTAAGCCCATTTATTGTCTGAGCCAAATCGGCTTCAAACTCTGGTCTAGAAGTGTAGTTGAGTCACTTCTAGATGTCGCTCTTTCAAAAATACAGCTCTGTGCTGTCATTATTAAAGCCACGGAACAATAATTAAGTAAACAACTGTCAAAGTAATTGTCAAACGAAGCGACATCCGGCCATCTTCCTTTCTTTTTTTCGTATCTTACAAGATGGTAGGTTCTACCGGACTTGTGTAAAAAATTCATTGCCATCTGCAACAAAACAAATAAAATGTGAGAAAGACTCAAAAGAAAAGTGCCAAGCGAAATGTGAACAACCAAAAAATTATAATATTTGCCATAAATGGTGTGTGCAAAAGACAAATAAATTAAAGGAGAATCGGAATATTTGAGAATATAAACAAGATTTTGTTTTTGGAAAGCTAGAAAAAAAAATAAGATGGCAGTGATTTTTTTAGAGTTTTAAGTGTTCACAAGTTTATTAGTGATAATGGTTTTCACTGTGTTTTTTATTTCTGTAGGCGCGAGGTCCCAAGAAGCACTTGAAACGTTTAGCCGCCCCTAAGGCTTGGATGTTGGACAAATTGGGAGGTGTTTTTGCTCCCCGTCCCTCCACTGGCCCACACAAATTGCGCGAGTCTTTGCCTTTGATGATTTTCCTGAGAAATCGTCTAAAGTACGCTTTGAACGGTGCTGAGGTTACTAAAATTGTTATGCAGCGTCTGATTAAGGTTGACGGTAAGGTACGCACTGATCCTACCTATCCTGCTGGTTTCATGGGTAAGTAATGAAATGCTTAAGCGACCTTGCTGTGTGTGCTCAGCGTTATTATTATTGTTATATTACAGATGTTGTTAGTATTGAAAAGACCGGCGAAAACTTCCGTTTGATCTATGATGTTAAGGGTCGTTTCACCATTCACCGCATCTCCAATGAAGAAGCTGCCGTAAGTATATGTAGTGGTTATGGGCGTGGAATATCCAATTGGAATGTTGTTATTAAGGATCATTCTGGCTTTTCCAACTCCATGTTTATCGTTTTTCGTGATATTTCGTGGTTTCTCTTATCCAAGCCAATAGCAATTTTTGTAACGACGGTCATTGCTCTGCCCCTTTACCATGGTACTGTGATAACATTAACGTTCAATTACAAATTTTCGTTAAGAATTAAGAAGGGATTAAAGTGCATAAGGATACAGAGGAATTTTCCTTAAACTGGGGCTTGACCTAAAGAAAGTATACCATACTTTCCTTGAGCTTCTAGACGTTTAGTCATCGAGCAGCTATAGACAATTGGAGATGGGATGTCGTTTGATATGATACAAACCGATCTGCAGTCCATTTGGTTCCTGGCAACCATATAAGCATTCGCAGTTAGATGGAGAAGGAGCCTATTGCCACTTCATTGCATGAGGTGATTGCTAGTTAGTTGGTTCCCCCCTTCGCGAATATTATTTTCGCTATAATGAGTTCACTTTGGGTCTCCAGATATGTTAAAAAAGGGAAAATGATTTCCATTAGGCTGAAATAACTACTAGGTTGGTAGTATCGGTTTTTCTAATCAAAGTAAATTTAGGATTTTGGTGCTTTTTTTCAATGAGCTTCTGTTGTAGTTCAGACACCTTTTTATCGCAGATGTCAAAATTGATAACATCCTTCTCAACAAAATATTGGAATAGCTTGGTTTTTAGATCTCCGTCTGTATTGCAAGACTCCATTCTTTGGCTTTTGGGGTACAAGATGGATGTGGCATCACTCCTCGTCCAAGCTCCAGTATTTTTTTTTTTATAGAGTCTGCAGTTGTGTCAGGCTTATCATTTTTATGGGAAATTACAGCTTTGCGATTTATCAATTCAGGACCTTTTTCACTCAGTGCTGCATTAATCTTAATTGACAACAGATTTTAGAATTTATGGTTTAGAGACCCTCCCCAGTTATATGAAATGTTACCTGTATAAACATTTATAAATCTACTTTAGCACGACTACGAGTCGGTGGAATTCTTAAAAAAATTAGACACCTTTCCAGTTGTATGAAATGTTACCTGCGTAAACATTTATAGACTTTTATTTTAGACCGACTACGAGTCGGTGTAATTCCCAAAAAAATTAGAGATCTCTCCAGTTATATGAAATGTTACCTGTGCAAAGATTTTAAATCTCTACTTGAGACCGACTCGTAGGAATTCTTAAAAAAATTAAAGACCTCCCCAGTTATATGAAATGTTACCTGCGTAAACATTCATGATCGGTATCGAACTCCTTCGTATGACAAAGATTGATAACTTTAATGTGGAAATACTGAACTATTTTCCATTTTACTAATGGTAACGATTGAAACGCAGGAACTTTGTAAAGGATAGAATATTTGTCTTTTTGGTTTAAAGTATTTCTATGTTTTGGTTCGTTTTTGTTTGGTTCAAGAAAGGAAAATATTGATTGCTTATTATTTACATGCTTTTGATATCACATACATACATCTGTAGTTAATGGTATGAGAGTAAGTAAGAAAAATCGCCATTAATTTGAATCAAATATGTACTATTGGAAGTATTGGTTAAGGAAGATTTTACAAATTTGTTGGTTTCTTTCATTAAGGCTTCAGAATATTCTTCTAGAATATTTTTACATTTTTATATATTAAGAAAAACAGTTAACTTACCAGGATATTGGCGTCTGCTATTCCTTAGAAGTATTATACCAAATTTTCTAAGAAAAAATGAATTTAATTTCATTTCATTTATTTTAATTCGTTAATAACAGAGTCTTAGGACCATGTATGGTTAGCATTACTAAGTATAATATTAAAAAAAAAAACATTAAATGAAATATTTCATTTGAAATTGAAATGTGTTTCGAAGAAAAATAGACCGTAGAGATATCTAAAGGGAAAATAGTTTCTTTATTGTTCTTCAATGATAGTTAAAACTTTAAGGATATGGTATGGTTTAGATTTGTTTTAGATTTTTAATGAACTGTTTGTTCTTAAAGATCTCAATTTTCCAAATCATTTATTCATCCTTTATAACAAAAAAATCAATTCTTTCTAACGAACCTTAGTATTTTGCGTGGCTTTTCCAACACCATATTTGCGGAATTTTACCACCCAGAGTTAATGGCTGCCATGAACGAGACCCAAAGCAATTTTGTGACGACGGTCGTTGCGTACCCCTATGTCTGCTATTGCAATAACATTTATGTTCAATTGCATAACATTGTAGCCTTTTGTTGACCAGCTTAAATGCATAACAGCTAAGAAATTGTTCAAAACTAAGCCTAGGGCAAGTTTTGTAACGACGGTCGTTACCGTTGGCGTTGCATTATTCTAGCCCTATGATGTAACATTTAACATTTTGTTATTTAATCACATTCGAAACTGTTGCAGTGAGTCATTGTAACTGTGGCTTATCGAAGACCACGTTAATGTATAAATCGATTAGTAGTGGTTCAAAAGTAGGCCCAAAGCAATTTTTGTAACGACGGTCTCTGTAATATCCCTTTCAATGATGCTATGGAAACTTTTCGTGCAATTACAAAGAAATAAGATCTGCAATTTTATAAGTAAATAAATTCCAGCATTATTTATTTTATGCATTTTGTAATGTGCTTAATATTGGCCAAAAGGCTTTAATTTACAAGACTTTTCAATAAATAAAATGATATAGTTAATGATGAATGATATTTTATTATTTTTCCACTTCTCACTTTCCGTTTGTTTTTTGCTTTCAGTATAAATTGTGCAAGGTCCGCAAAACCCAATTGGGCGCCAAGGGCGTTCCATTTATTGTTACCCACGACGGTCGCACCATCCGTTATCCCGATCCCTTGATCAAGGCTAACGATACCGTGCAAGTTGACATTGCCACCGGCAAAATCACCGATTACATCAAATTCGATTCCGGTAAGTTGAAAGATATAATTTATGTTCTGTTACAGGGCTTGATCGAAGACCATGTTTGATTATAACTCGACATCTTGTGGTTCAAAAGCAAGCCCAGAGCAAGTTTTGTAACACGGTCATGGCTTTATCGCTCTCAATGGTATTGTCATAACACTTCGTTCAATTACATTGCCTTTACTTCATTACTGCACTGAAGTGATCATGCTTTAATGTTTAGACCTTAAGGTTAATATTGATTTTTTTTTTGCTTTGTTTTAGGTAACTTGTGCATGATCACTGGTGGTAGAAATTTGGGTCGTGTCGGCACCGTTGTCAACCGTGAAAGACATCCCGGCTCTTTCGACATTGTCCACGTTAAGGATACCCAAGGTCATGTCTTTGCTACCCGCTTGACCAATGTCTTTATTATAGGCAAAGGAAACAAGCCTTACATTAGTTTGCCTAAGGGTAAGGGTGTTAAATTGAGCATTGCCGAGGAACGTGATAAGCGTCTGGCTGCCAAAAAGTAAAGTTAGCAAGTTTTTATCCAGATAAAGAAAAAAGATTAATTTTACATTTTACAATAAAATGAAAAAAATACCCTTAAAATATAAAGAAATTCACTTATTTTCTTTAATGTAAAGTAGGGAGGGGCTTAAAAATATTGTTCCTTACTGTGAAATAAAGACTGTTTCATGGTCGTTCGAACAAAATGTTTATTATGGAAAACGAACGAGGGAAATGTTCTCCGAATCCAATTGTATATATGTATCTGTATTTTCTGCTTCTATACGAGTAATTTGTAAATTACACTGAATTTTGGTCGATGGACTGGACGCAAATATGTGTAAATTAGTACAATAATAATGGTTGTTAAACCCTTATTCTCACCCCAATTAAGTCGTTTTTCGCTCCTTAGTTTTTTTTTTTTTGAGTCGGTTATTATCTCCAAATTATGGATATACAGGGTGGGCCATATGAGTGTTGGCGATTTAATTCTTCAATTTCTCGGCAACGCGCGGCGCGGGGTGGCGGGGGGATATGTTGTTAGCTGCGCCGCTTCCTGGAAATTTAGTCGCCATGGAGCCGTACACGGAAGTGCAGCGTGCATTTTGTGTCCGAGCGTATTACGAAAACAATAAATCAGTGATTACTGCACGACGTTTGTATCGGCATGAACACGGTTTACACGATTTAAGTGAAGTTCCAAGCGCCAATGTGATACGAAAATGGATCAGAATGTTCGAAACAACCGGCTCAATAGTACCAATTATGGTTCGTGGTCGCCCAGTTTCTGCAAGATCAGCCGACATTGTGGAGCGTGTTCGTGTTTCAGTTCAGCGAAATCCGCAACAGTCAACACGTAAGAGAAGTCAGTCTTTGGATGTCAAAAGAACAACTTTACGACGAATTTTGAAACGTGATTTGCATTTGAAGGCTTATAAGATTCAGATAGTCCAAGAATTAAAACCCGATGATGCCAATAACCGACTTAATTTTGTTAATTTGATGCTAGAGCGGTTCAACAATTTCAACAACGTGATTTTCAGTGATGAGGCCAATTTTCACCTTAATGGCCATGCGAACAAGCAAAATTGTCGGTTCTGGTCCGAGACTAATCCCCGACGCTTGCGTGAACGTCCACTTCACAGCCCTAAGCTTGTCGTGTGGGCTGGGATAACGTCAACCGGTATTATTGGACCATACTTTTTTGAGGACGAAAGAGGGCATGCGATGACGGTTAGAGCGAACAATTATTGCAACATGCTAGCAGACTTTTTGGTGCCAGCTTTGCAAGAACTTCAAGGCAATACCTCAAGGATGTGGTTTCAACAGGATGGGGCCACATGTCATACGGCTAGGGTATCCATAGAGCTGCTGAAAAATGTTTTTCCTGGAAAACTCATTTCGAAAAGGGGGATATTGAAAGGCCCCCACGTAGCCCCGATCTCTCTCCATGCGATTATTTTCTATGGAGCTACCTCAAATCGGTAGTCTACGAGAATAATCCGACCAATTTAGAGCAGTTGAAGAGAAACATTATTCAGGAAAGTAACAAAATACCGAGAACAACTTTTCAACGAGTGTTCCAAAATTTGCGACTTCGGTTCCAAGAGTGTCAAGCAGCCGAGGGAAGCCATTTGGACAACATTATTTTTAAGTCTTAAAAATTCCCATGCTTCTACTTTTTAAAAATACAAATATATTTTTTTTATGTTTCGTAGTTTTTTTTTAATTGAATATTTAAGCCGCCAACACCCTTATGGCCCACCCTGTATATGCGCAGCAAATTCCGCTCTAGATTCATAAAAGCGACATTAACATTATTGACTATACCCCTCTTGTACCATTGTAATTTGCTAAATATCGGCCAAAAGGCCTTAAATTACAAGATTGTTAAATAAATGAAATGAAATAAATACTAAAGATATTACAAACTTGATTATTAGAAGTTGAATTATTTTCCTGCAGCGCTTTTTTATTTCCTAAAAATTACCTTGCATTTTTTTTTCTCCGCATTTGCATTTTGCGAAATAACCAAAATTAACTCAAAATGACGTTCAAATCGTGGGTATCGCGAACTTTTCAAATAATTATTGATAATAGTATATCATCGATTGTAACGGCGTAAAGAGTCTTTTTTCTTTACCTTTTTCCCCCTCACTTTAGCAATTTTTCTCGCTATAAATATTTCACAAAGTACGTACTTGAATTTTAAACCTTAATATTCCTAAATTTTTAGGCTATTGTTAGGTATATACTTAAGGGGGCAGGACAGAGGACAATACCATCATATCGGCACTTTGCCGAAATAATACTCAATTTATAAATAAAATTTGCAATTGGCTTGGAATGGGCTAACGATATAACCGACTTATACGAGGTGTGTTAAAAATAAGATGAATTTTTTTAAATTTGGGCCGCACTTTAAAAAACTTGTTAATTAATTATGACACATCGTAGCAAAAATGAGGAAAGTAGGCCATATCTTATATTCCAGACTTAGAGGCTCATTCACAACTCTGGAAATTTGGATTTAGGAGATTTTTTTTTAATTTTTAATCTTTTTTTTTTAAATTCATTTTCTGCGAAAAACATATTAATCAGGTTTATGTCCTTAAAGTCAATTTATTACCGATTTCTTTTTCTTTCCACAATATTTTGAGATGCGTTTTTTGCAGATATGATTAAGTCGTTCTCATTATTTAATAATTTGGCTGACTTCGAAATCAAGTACATTTAAATCTGCCAAATTGGCGCCTTGCCTAAGCTGGCCGATTTTATGCTGACTTATCACCGGTAACATCCTCATAGGAAATGATCGTGTTATTTGAAGCCAAGTTTTTTAACCGGTTAGTACTGTTCTTTCGGGAAAACATTTTCTAACACTGTGTTCTTTTCACGAGGAAAAATTCACGAGAACAATGCCATGCTTTTTTCTATAGATTTCCAACACTGAAATTAGGAACAAATTACGTTTTTACACTGTATTATATTCCATTTTAGGTTTGCGAAATTTTGAAATGTCTATTTATTAACACATCATTTCACAATTGTTCGAAGGTATTAATGAAAATGTTATGACGCAAAAAGGTAAATTGTTTCGATTTCTTTGTTGGAAAAGGGTTGATGTTGTGGTACGGTCTTTTGCCGATGAAAAAATTCCACGGGACACTGAATGCTTGTGAAAAAATTAAGCGGCATTGCCATCCTTTTTTGTATTATTTTCCAACACTGAAATTGGAACGGTTGTTGTTTCTACGACATAATATCTTGCATAATAGATTTGTAGAATTGTTAAGTTGCGTCTTTCTTCATTACTATTTTATTTTGAAGTTTACAAATGTGATATCGAACATATTTCGACGTAAAAATGTACATTATGCCAAATAGAAATATAAGATGGCTGTGTCACATAAGAACATTTTCCTCGTGAAAAACATAGCTTCACATCTCACTGCCATTTTTTATAGATATATGGAGCTTCACCGTGAAAAATCAACATAGTATTGGCCTTTACGAAAAATTTTCTCGCTAAAAATATAGTCAGCGAAAAGTCAGCATAGTCAACCTTTAATTTGTAAACAGCTGACTTATAAACGAACTTTTTGGTGCTTAATATCAATTTCCTCGCTAAAAATATAGCACTGTCCGGTGGAAAAATTTAGCTTCAACTTTCACGGCTATTTTTTCATTTGGAATTTCACCGCGAAAAGTCAGCATAGTCAGCCTTTAATTTGTAAAGAGCTATGATTTTAACTGTATGGGGTTTAATTTCAATATCGAAATTTATGTACAAAAAGCTACAATTTTACAAATATATTATCGATCATATTAAGATGGAAAAATGTCTGTTCTTCCGATTTCAGTGTTTGAAAGTGAAACTAAAATAGTTAGCAGCGCCACTAATTTTTGCACGAGGAATTTTTTCCTCATTAAAAAAAATAGTATCAAGCTTTACGTTACCAAACGTAATACTTGGCACCATTTGTTTCATGAGCAAAAGATAGCTCGGCACATTGGACAGCCTAAGGTGATATAGATTCAAATATGCGAAGACAAAGTTATACAAATGCTAAGTTGTTAGGTGCTTATAGTGGGACAAAGCCTACAATAAATTTTGGGATTTACAAATATTTTTTATAAAATGTTTGCTAATATGGATGTAGTTTTTTGAAAATGTACTTAAAAGTGATTTATTTGAAACATTCCAAATTTTTTTTGAATAAAACTGTTTGTGTACACGTCAAATTTCACCTCCCCCTAAAAACAAAAAAACAAATGTTTTATCCTATTTTTTTTTATTAATTTTAGTTTTAACAACTCTTAACGTAAGAAGATATTTACACAAAAATATATTAAGAAAACCATGAGACATTTGAGCAGAGATATAGAATTCATATACAGAGATGATGTACGTACATAGAAACAGGAATATTAAATTATACACAAAATATATATAGTAGTCAATGATAATAATGTAGGTATGACACTTTTGTTTATCACATAACATTTTTGCTTCTCGTTGAAATACAAAAAAAGTACTTTTTTACAAATTATATATACAAATTTTATATCTATATAGAAATTACAAGTATTGTTAAGATTGCAAAAACATAAAAAGAATCCTAGACAAATTTCGAGGACCCACTTTTCGATTGTTACGAAAAGGAGTATAATGGCGGGAGCAGCATATATGATAACATGAGTATAAATAAAATAACAAGCCAAGCTACTTTCTAACACAGGCCACATACTGTAAATGGTACAAAGCTGACTTGTCATCATATGGGGGCGTGAAAACGCAATGACAACCATCCAATGAGTGTGAAGGGCTGCCAAATCATCTAGAAATGCAAGAGTTGCAAGCCGTCTACGAGTATATATGGATGTGTGAAAGTTGATGCTTTTCCGTTAATGATTCAAAAGTGGGCAGACATTTGTTACTGACCAAAATTATCCGCCGTGATCAATCTTAGATAAAATGGTTTGATGAATGAGAGACTTTGTGACTTTAACTACTAATGGGGAAATAATTGAGAATCTAAAGGTGACTACTTAACTGTAAAGATAGAACAACAAATTAATATGAAATAAGAAATACCAGAGAGTAGTGACATAATACTGACTTTATGATTTAGTGGCAGTACGTTTTTTCAGAGTCTTTGCTTGGTCTCGACTATTGATAACTTCGGCATGGAAACCAGTTTCCCAATCAGCATAGTATTTAACAGTGCGCACATTGCCATCCGGTTCCACCAGGGAATATTCACCTCTCACCACATCACCATCACGTTCTTCTCGTTGATGTTTTATATCTCCCGTTGTGGGATCGTTGACGCCATATTCGAAAGCATAACGAGGGTGATCGTTCTAGAATGGAAATTGAAATTGATTAGATTTAATACATTAGTAGAAGTTAATTTGGTGGACTGATGACTGTGATTACTATTCTCAATCGTAATACATTGGCTTATAGTTAATTCGCTCCATAAGTGAAATCAGTATCGAAAAAAGCGTCAAGAAAATCTTATGCACTATTCACATAATTATTGAAAATCTTTTTTTTTTGCAAAAAAAGATAGAGCGAGTAAAAAATATACAGACGCAGAATTCAGGTTGCATTGTCCATTTTTCTTCTTTCTTATTTATGGTTTCTCCCTCATCTTCCTGAGGGCAGGTGTTGTTTTCTTAAGCGCATATGATTGAGTGAGCTGCAAGCCTGTACTTTCAAAGTCTGGTTTATTGAAGTCATGTCAGATGAATTTAGATGGTTTGCCCTTTTCATTGATATCATGTGTTGGGCTTGCAAAAGACAGTAGTTCCGCCAGCATCGCAAAATAAAAAAGTGTTGCGGAGTGGCTATCCATTAAATGAATAGTTCAATTGGAAGGTCAATCTTATTCGAAGCTGTGGTAGGTTCCCCTTAGTGAGTTGCAAAAAGTTAAGATGAGATTTCGATACGGCACAAGCTCACGAGGTATATCAATGAAGTTTACTCTTCCACGATTGTTGGTTTTTCCTGTTGGCTACCGTATCGCTTTTACGAATCTATGCAGTAGCCAAATGCTCTGCCACTGATTAACTGCAATGAATTAACTTGGTAAAATGCGATGAAATGACAAAGCGTAAAACTAACTTTTAGGTCATCCTGATTGTTACCAACCAAACTCTCTGGCAAAAATTTTCCCAATCTGCTGCTATTTTATTACCTTCATTTTATGCCCTTTATATCCCATTTTCTAGGAAAGCATTCCAACTTAAAGCAATCATAAACGTAGATAACATACGGCAGTACCCTAGCTAGAAAGAAGCCATCTAACATATACTATATGTCTCACCGGTGGATGTAACAGAGAGTACTCTAAAGGCAATGCGTTGTGCGACAAATTTTCAATTGTTTTATATGACACAAAAGCCATTGTTCGGTTCGAATACAATCGAGTACAATCGAAGGAGACCGTCTTTTTCCAAATTTAGGTATACTTACAAAGTATTCTAAGTGTCTTTCAGTCATCACTTTTATCTTTGCAGGCTTGATTACGGGCGCCGATTTTATATAGGCTGCTGGTGTAAGACTATGTGAACTGAGGGCCGGCACAGCGGGTGCATATCTGTAGAAACCTGCGCCGTGTGGTCCGATGCCACCAATGCCATGTTCATAACCACTGAGTGGTGCTAAAGAATCATGAAGTGCACCAGCTAATCCTCCATGCAGACCGCCTTTCAAACCAAAGTGTCCGGCGCGGCTAGTTAAGCCATGACCAGCTAGTCCTAGAGCGCCATGGTAGGATAATGCGGGCGATGTGCCAAAGTGGCCTAGACTGACGGCTCCGTAATACCCGGGGGCTAAAAAATATATAAATATATCACAAATATTATATTATTCTGCTTAGTGTACTGGAATTTGGAGCTTGAGAGGTAAGAACATACTACGAACATGGGTAGTAACATGTACTGTAACAGTTCCCTAAAGTATATATTTAGTGAATCAAATTTCTCAGGCTTCCTTTAAGAGCTTTAGCATAATAGAAATACATACCACCCAGGTGAGTGCCCGCCAAGCCAATGCCAGTTTTAGAAATGCCTTGTTGTGAAACCACACCACCTGTAAAATATCCAGTTCCATGCCCAATTGATAGCCCTACACCATGGGATCCCGTGGTCGAGATGCCACCTCCGGCTATATATGACGCTCCGTGACCAGAAGCTATGCCTAGTCCGTGACCTGCTAGCGGCTTAATAGCAATTCCTAATGCCGGTCCCTTTGCCAACAGTGGTTGCGAAAGATATTGATGAAAACCTGCTCCAGTTGAAGATATATGGCCAGATCCGAGAGATAGTTTTGAACCTGGTGCGCTGGTTAAATGTGCCGCACCTTCAACCACAATGGGTGATGTCAATGTTGCTGGTTTAGTTAAGTGTAAACTACCCGCCAACGGTTTGGAGACATGTTGGTGTGATATAGCTCCTCCGCCGCCGCTAATATGTAAAGATCCAGCACCAAATTTACTATAACCTGAACTAGTCACGGCTATTGGTGCAATTTTTGCTACGGCGGCAGGACCACCTAAAATGTCAGGCTGTGCAACTCCTTGTAAGTGTAAACCGCCCAGAGAAGATCCTTTAATTATTCCGGGACTGCTAAAAGTTGCAACTTTTGCTACAGCTGGTGTCGATACAATCGCAGCACCTAATGGTTTCGAGACATATTGATGCGATACTGCACCATGGGATTCATACTTGCTCTCACTAATACCGCCAAGTAAAGGTGCAATAGCCGGGGTAGCAGCTACTTTAGCAACAACCGGTCCTGAACTGTAATGAGTCGAAGTTGGAGCAGAATATGTGACAGTTTTAGCTACTGCAGGAGCAGTGAATATGGCTCCTTGGGCGGGCTTGGAAACATATTGATGTGAAACTGCACCTGATGAATATGACTTTATATCCGATGTTTCTAAAGAGATCCCTTTGGAAAGAGCTGGTCGCGAAGAGTACTGCGTAACCGTTGGTGACACCAACTGGACTGGTTTGGCAACATATTGTTGTGTAATCGTACCTCTCGAACCATGTCTCTCAATAGAGGAACTAGTTAGGAAGGGATGTATGGCCGGTGTAGAAATTTTGCTGATTGCTGGACTCGTAGGGTACTGCGTGGAAATCTTGGTTACAAGTGGGCCTGCCGAATAGATAGCTTGCGCTGGTTTAGACACGTATTGGTGGGATATTGCTCCTGATAAATGGGAACCTGACGAAATGGTTGCTATTTTGGCCAGGGCTGGTCCCGTATTGTAATTTGTAATAGGGGGAGCTGCATAGGTCGCAATCTTGCCTACAGCTGGCGCTATATATTGGTGAGACACAGCTCCGCCCGCAACATGACCGGTTCCATATGCTGAGTACTGGCCTCCGTGGGAAGCATACTGAGTGCCATAAGAAACCTGACCGAAGAGAGGTTTTAGTTCAGGTGTGCCAACTAAAACCGGTTTCGATGCATATTCATGGGACAATCCATGCAATATAGGTCCAGAAGCTATAACTGGAGCTGCGTGTGCGTATGTCGCAACTTTGGGGGTTGCTAAATTCGCAGCTGGCTTGGTAACAAATTGATGTGAAACGGCCCCACTACTGGCATATTTTCCACCTGACAGCAAAGGTTGTTCGTACAATGCTATTTTACTAAAAGCGGGCTGGGCCGAGAAGTGAGTTACAGCAGGTGCAACGTACGATGCTACTTGGGCGGGCTTTGATACATATTGGTGGGACAAGGCACCACCAGTTTGGTAGGTGACAACTTTAGATACCTCAGGCGATGTTAGAATGGTTGTTGGTTTGGAGACATATTGTTGTGTCACGGCACCTGCGGAGGATGAATATTTTCCATAGCTGACCTGCGCTGGCACTTCGTAGGCAATCTTGGCAATTGCAGGGGCCGATACAGCGGCAACTTTAGCCAGTGCCGGTGCAGCATATCCTGTAATCTGGGCAGTTGGTTTGGAAACGTATTGATGTGACACTGCTCCTCCGGAAGAGTATTTGAGAGAATGTTCACCCGAATAACTGGATACTTTTGCTACGGCTGGCGCGGGTACATACTGAGCCAGTGCTGGCGACGTTAAGGTGGCGATTTTGTTAACGACTGGCGATGTATAACCGGTCACGTGGACAGCGGGTTTAGAAACATGTTGATGAGAAACTGCTCCGCCGCCTCCTACTCCGGACGAGTATTTAAAAGCACTTTCACCGGAATAACTGGAGACTTTAGTGACAGCTGGCGCAGATACGTACTGAGTCAGGGCTGGCGACGTTATGGTAGTAATTTTGGCAAGAGCTGGAGCTGCATAGCCTGTCAAGTGGGAAGCGGGTTTGGAAACATATTGATGAGAAATTGCTCCTGTGCCTGAAGAGAAAGTGGATACTTTTGCTGAGACAGGCTGTACAACGGTGGAAATTTTGGCGATAGCTGGGGTAGCTACATCACCGGAAGAATAGTGCAAGGAACTTTCACCCGAGTAACCACCAACTTTTATTACGGCTGGCGTGGGAGCGAAAGTAGCTACTTTGGCCACCACTGGAGCTGCCACAATTGCTGGCTTCGAGACGTACTGATGGGAGACAGCACCGCCTGAGGAGGCAATATGTGATGAACTGGCCCCAGAGTAGCCACCAACTTTTACAACAGCCGGTGCAGCGTAGGCGGCTATCTTGGTTACGGCCGGAGTAGACACAATTGCTGGTTTTGAGACGTATTGATGTGACAGAGCGCCGCCTCCTCCAGATGCCCCGTAGTACGATGAACCTGTGCTGGAGTATGAGACCACAGCAGGTGCAGCATAACTAGGTGCCTTAGCCAAAATTGGAGCTGCTGCAATCGCAGGTTTTGAAACGTAGTGCTGTGATACTGCACCGCTACCTGAAGAACTAAAATGCGAACCCCCTCCACCGGAATATGTGGTTGAAATTTTGGCCACTGCGGGAGCAGCTATAATTGCAGGTTTAGAGACATACTGATGTGATACTGCGCCGCTACCCGAAGAACTAAAGTGCGATGATCCCTCGCTGGAAAATGATGCAACTACAGGAGCTGCAGATGTACCCACTTTAGCAACCGCTGGTGCCGCCACAATTGCCGGTTTCGAGACATATTGATGTGAAAGTGCGCCACCGCCTCCAGAAGAATAATGGGAAGACCCGCCGCTAGAATATGTGGATTCAACCTTTGCTACTGCCACTGCAGGAGCCACAATAGGGGTTGCAACTATTGCAGGCTTGGAAACTTGTTGATGGGATATTGCTCCACCGCTTGCGGCGTAATGTGTTGAACTTCCACCAGAATAGGAGTCGAGCTTTACCAAAGCAGGGCTCGCATACGAAGCTACCTTAGTCACCGAAGGGGCTTGCACATAAGTTGCCTGAGCAGGCTTTGAAACAAATTGGTGGGACACAGCTCCCCCACCCGATGACGAATATTTGACGGAACTTTCTCCAGAGTAGGTAGCAATTTTTGACACAGCTGGGGCTGCAACATATTGACTAAGTGTAGGGGCTGAGTAGGTACTGACTTTAGCTACCGCTGGCGCTGCATATCCGGTGATGTGGGCGACGGGTTTGGAGATAATTTGATGTGAGACGGCTCCGCCGTCACCAGAGTATTTCGTTAAACTTTCGCCTTTAGTAATTGTGGCAAGTTTTGCAACTGCTGGTGCAACATAGGCAGTGGTTTGAGCTGGTTTTGTTATATATTGGTGGGATAGCGCTCCACCAGTTGAAGCGGAGAATGTAACTGTAGGGGTGGGATATGAGTATCCCTTGGCTAAAGCGGGAGCCACATAAGTCGCCTGCACCGGTTTCGACACTTGTTGATGCGATACTGCCCCGAAACCAGAGCCGTGTATAGCAGTTACAGCTGGGCTCGTATAGGTTGCAACTTTTGCAACAGTTGGTAGGGCAGAGTATTGGCTAACCACTGGGGCTGAATATGTTGCAACCTTGGCTACGGCAGGAGCGGCATAGGCTGTTAATTGGGCTGGTTTGGAAACATATTGATGGGAAATAGCACCACCGCCACCGCCAGCATATTTGGTTATGGTAGCTGATTCCGATATGGTGGCAATCTTGGCCACAGCTGGTGCTGTGTAGGTTGCCACCTTGGCAACTGCTGGCGCCACGTAAGGTGATACTTGAAGCCCAGGCTTAGCGATATATTGATGTGAAATGCCTCCCGACGAGTGATGAGCTCCTTCGGAGGAGAAACTGGCTGTCTTAACTGGTGCAGAAATATAGTGGGAGGAAATTGGTGCAGCGTAGGATACCGCTTTTACTGGAGTGGAAACATATTGTGTGGCAATAACCGGAGCAGGTTTTGATACATGTTGATGAGATATTGCTCCATAACTTGCCTTGGAGTAACCAGCAGTATCCACACTTGGTAAATATGTCTTTGATAGTGCGGGGGCGTAGGAGTAAGCCGCTGGTGACGCACCTAAATTCTTTGAGAACAGAGGCTCGGCGGCAAACGATGACAAATGACTTGAAGTTGAAATCGTGGACAGCTTCTCTACAGTCGGAACCCCATATGAAACCTTAGGTGCATAGCCGATATGACTCGCAAATGGGCTTTCGGCAGCACTAGAGAATATAGATTCTATATTCCCTGCCTTGGAATAACCAGGATATGAATAAGTTTCGATTTTAGAATAACCGGGCGACTGCTTGGAGAAAGTGTAGCCGGGAGAGGTGAACGATTCGATCTTTGTAACAGCGGGGGCATTGAATGCTATCTTGGATATATCTCCGCCGAATTTAGTTTGCAATCCAGCAGCGGAGGAAGCATATGTTTCCACTTTTGAGATACCAGGTGTTGAGTGACTATATGTGTAACCTGGTGATTGATATGACTCCACTTTGGTTGTTACTGCCGGCGGCAAATAGGCATTAGACTTGGTGTTGATTGTGGGTGTTACCAGATTCTTGAACTCTATGCCGGATGGAACAACGGCTGCATATTTAGAAGCGGGGGATTTATCCGCATACGTTATGCTGCCGCCCTTGGCATAAGTAACAGCGGGCTCATATGTGGCACTCTTTATCGGTGCTACATATTTAGTTATCTCTACAGGACCGGAGCCGTGTGAATGACCGGATATACCCGCCGATGACTCATATGAGGAGGAGGAAGCACCCACTGAGGCATACTGTAATTTGCCATTTTCTGAGTATGATGATATCGATGGAGTCACCTTAAGAGATGTTTCACCGGATGATATAGAAAATTTGACTTCTGGTGCAGGGATCGCGTAACCTGAGGCGATAGCGGCATTTATACAATCATCTAAAGATGGTGGTTTAGGTTCTGCCAATACTGTACCGCACAGGCACAGGACAGCAAAAAATATCTGCAGGATGAAGAGAGACAGAGGACGGAATAAAAGCGGGCAGGAAAGTTCAAGGTCATATCATGGAACAATTATATAGATTTGACGGTAAATATATTATATAAATACGTTTAATTCAAAATTACAAGGACCTGTTCAATTTAACGACTACGATAAAGTACTGAGCAAGAAATGTTCATCTTAGTGTCTACGTAAAGTATTACTGGTGATATATTGGGCTGATATATTAAGTTTGAAAAGTATAGAAAATCTAGGAAATAGTATTATACTTAAGATTAGAAATTTTCCACATATTACATATTTGTTGGAGTGCTTAGTCGCTGGAACTGGCGGCAGCTGCTCGTTTCAGGGGCACCAGTCGCTGAACCGCAACGGGTTGAAACTAGGAGTAGGTTAGCTAAAAGGTCTGACCAGAGGCCTTGTCTGGTACCGATGGTGAAAGGGATTCACACGAATAGGTCTCGAGTTCGTGCCCTGTCATCTGTGACTTCTGTGTCCTTACAATATAGTATGGATCGCTCCATCTACCGCATCTCCGCAAGTCTGTACAGTTTTTACTGCAGGGCTACCAATCCCGTGAAGTATGGTGTATAAATCACAATTTGGTAGCAGCTTTGCTGCGCAGTTCCCACCTCTGATAGAGTTCCCGCCTGATCATTTGGTGTTGGAGCCCTAGTCGGAGCATCGGGCGGTTTGTTGGTTGAAACCAAAATCGCTGGTAAAGACTTTGTGCTCGAATGTGGAGTTGCAACTGAGTGCTACAGATCCATAGAGTAGCAGAGGTGGTGAGATAGGCCTCACCTCCGCCAACGGAGAATATGTTCCATACTGAAATAATCAATTTGGTATCTTCTGACTGAAGGAAAAGTTCAACTTAGTTATCGCATTGTAATGTGGATCGATGAGTATTTCGATAAGCTTTCTAGTAACCAGATCTGATAAGTCATATCGGATACAGAGGGTATAATATACTTCAAGTTTAGAAGCCAGTAACTCGGAATCTTTGTCATTGATGGAAATGTTTGCTCGAATTTGATATGCTCGGTTGACAAAGTTAATCATTTAGCTACAGATATCTTTTTATTTCTCGAAGCAACCTGATCATCTTCATTTACAGTTAATTTAGCTTGCTGTATCGAATTATTTATGTATGTATATCCAACTGCCTATTGTTCATGTAAAGCTTGTTACAAAGTGTGGGCGCAATTATTAAGCGATTTCAACAAAATAGTAATAGTAATCGTATAAATGATGTACATATTAATATATATGTTGATATAGGTCGAACAGCTTGAGCTAGATTAAAATGTCTCATGCTCATAGTGAGATTACATTCTCTCAACAGAGACTCAACAGAGAAATTTACTAAATTTCAAAATAACTGATTAATTTATTTTACAAATATTATTAAAAGATAGATAAAAAAATAACAAATTACTTGCATCCTATGAATAAGTTACGGAGCATGCCGAATTCAATAAGCAGGCTCACTCAATGGGAGTGACGACTCCGAACGTCACTTTGAGAAACATTTACTGGATTTGTCGATTACTCGACTACTCGAAGTGTTTGTCAGATACATCGAGTTAATCACCGTTCATGGTGCCTACGTTGAGGATTGAACTGCCGATGATGCGAGTGATAGTCGCGCTTACTAACCACCATCCCACTGCCAATTATTAGTGACTGTACAATGCAATAAACTTTTCGTTTATGCCTGGCAAATAGCATTTCACATATGCAAAATCGATGTTTAACATTTCTAGGCATCAGTTCATATAGAAACCATTCATTCCCAGCAATTTTAAACCACGTGAAATTGCTTGTTGAGTCGCTCCTATTGCGATTGCAAGTTAGTTTCGCTTTTATTAGGTGCACAACTAAGTTCTCGCTGTTTTTTTTTTTTTATAGAAATGCAACTCTATTGTGAAAACATGTTTACAAATGATTCACTGAAAGTATTTCCCATCACTAGCTACTACTTTTTCCCGTCTTTTTGGCAAAGCTCGAATACCGTCACGGGAAAACTGTTCATCTTTTGGAGGCTATCCACGAATCTGGTCATTTCTTCATGTTGCCATATGAGTGGAACTGCTGGTCAGCCACACTGTGTGCCATCGAACAGAACAAGTGATAATCGGACGGCGCAATATCTGGAGAATATGGGGGATGGGGTAAGGCTCCCCTTTTCAGCGTTTCTAGGTAGGGTTTAACGGGCTTGGCCACGCGAGGCCGAGCATTATCATGCTGAAGAATCACTTTTTCGTGCCTCTCCGCGTATTGTGGGTATTTCTCGACCAAAGCTCGGCTCAATCGCATTAACTGAAGTCGACACCAATCCCCCACCAAATACAGAGAATAACTTTCGTGGCGTAAATATTCGGCCGAGGAGACGATGTAGAAGCATGACCGGGCAGCTTTCATGACTTTCTTTTCTTTGGATTTCTGCAATGAATCCATTTTCTATCACCCGTTACAATACGATGAAGAAACGCCTTCCTTCCAAGCATGCAATCGCTTGGAAATGGCTTGGCGGTAACTCCTAATACCGAAGCAAACTCCACTTGCTCTACCTCCATCAAGCAATGCCGTCAATTCAGTGTCTTCACGCGAACGATCGTCAACATCAAAATCACCATCTTTGAAGCAATGGAACCAATCTAGACACGTTGTTTCTCTTAAAGCTCTCGACGAGCTTCAGCCAAAGTAAACTTTGATTTGACTTTATTTTGGTAAACATACATTGATCAAATAATAAATGGGAACCTTTATGGACAAACTGGATGTTTTGAAAAGCATCTCACAATTTATTTTCGGTTCGAAAAAAAAGTTCGAATGAAATAAAGAAAGTGGTGCTGATAGCGTGAACATAATTAGAGTCCGTTCAAATTTCGTCAATATTTAATTGACAAATTTGTATAATTGCGGACGTTTTATTTCATTTTCTAATATCTAGCGTAATAATTTTTGAAAATCTGTCTTATTAGATTATAAATTGGATCTAAGAAATGTTAGATAAAGCTGGATTTAATGCAAGATACAACTAGATCTGACTTGAGGTACAAATAAATCAAGGTGTATTTTCATTTTTTAATAACTCTAGTAATATTTTTTTAAATTTGTCTTTCAGATTAGAAATAGATGATTATATACATCAGATATAATTGGATGTAATGGAAGATATAATTAGATCCACCTTTAGATGTAGTCAGATCTTTCTCTACTTATGGTTAGATCTAATTATAACTAGTTACAATCGATTGGATACACCCTTTATTATACGGTATATCAAATTCTGTTAATCGCCAATGAAAAAGTTGAAAATATTAATAAAAGAATGCCGATACATTATGTTGCAAACAAATTGACGTAGTTCAGAGTTTGAAGGCCAAATCACTTTTCACTACTTTTCATAAACTTTACACAAAAAATACCAATAATTTAAAACTATAAAATAAAAAATTAGCCGTTTAATATTTATCACTATAACTATATATTGTACTTGTCAGTTTGAAATTTTTTATTTCTATGAAAAAAAAACGAACAGATTTTGTAAAAAACTTTCTACAGAAAACGAAAATTTGCCTTATTATTATATTCTAAAAAGAATTATTAGATTAGCTTTTAGCAATAGCTTCCATTTCGTATTTTGTCATACGAGTACATGTTGCAAACTAAAATTTGCACATAGCTAACACTAACACATTTCATTTTCTTTTCGGCAATAAGTTTATTAAGATTTCATGACGAACATCTTTTAGCATATTTCAAAGTCCTTTGATTTTCTTTAGCCAGGACTCACCTTCATTTTCGTTTATTTTATTGAATCGTTCGTTTTTTACTTTTCTATATATTTTCGCTTATCGTATGTCGTTCGTATGTCATAACACTTATTCGCGCATACACACACGCACACTTGCACAAAATATCCTTGTGGTGTTTAATCCTTTTGCTGCTTTTCTATATTCTTTTGTAGTCCAATATTAAGTGTTGCTGCGTGTTCTTAATCCTTGTGCAACTGATTGTTCTTGAACCGTTTACGGTGCAATATGTCACCGCTTGTGATGTTGGGTGCTTTACCGAGCGTTGCGTTTTTGCGAGTTGAGAATGGAACGAAACTTTTCTAGCTCCGGTGAAGTAGAGCACCGCGAGACACTGATGGCCAGCTAGACCCTATAAACGTTTATATACGGTCAAATTTTGAGTCCAAATAACAAAAAAAAAAAAAAAAAAAAAGAAAAACGAACAAACGCAAACGTAACACTGTCTTTTTGCCTGTCCGTCCGTCCGACTTGACTGCCGTCATGTAACTCTGGCCGGAGTTTGACAAACTGATCTAAGTATTCGCTTTTGTGCGAATACAACACGCATGAAGAAAGATCTTAATGACAAAGGAAAAAAGTGAATTTTTTTGTCTAATGCAACTGCGCGGCCGCAACGCTAAGATGCTAAAATCTACCCAATGCTGCCAAGTCGTGGCAGCCCAGCAGTTGAAACTATAGGCTATACTTGAAATATAACTCAATATTTGTTTGTTTTGCATCAACGATTAGCAACGAAAAATATTGACGATGACGACGACGACGACGTCAATAATTTCATATCAACGACGCTTTGATGCTGGTTTTTTATTTTGTTTTAATAATTCTCTTTAGAGTCGAAATCAGAGCAAGTTTCGTGCGAAAAATTGTGTTTTCTTTTCGTTTTTTTTTGCTTTTTTTTCTAATGCTTACTAGCTGAATATAGAATTAAACAGCCTTTCATGCCAAATTTTAGGCCTAAAATAAGGTGTCTCCAATAAAGCTACAGAGTGAGGCGAAAGTAAAGTGCAGCTGACACAGAAACAAGACGAATTTAAAGAGTCTATATGAACAAGTCGTTCACTGTGGTGCAACGGTCAAAGTATGCCATAATTCATACAAATACTTCTTTTAAAAAGAATGTGATGGGTGGATAGTGGTGGATAGAAGGATATGCTCTATGCTATCGATGGGTCTCAGCAGCATTAAATCAGTTCCTGCAAAAAATCGACAATACTTCATGGTGGTTACGTTTCTAGATGTCCAACTTTACAATATAATGTTTTATATCTGATAATTCCAACCATAATTTATTTGTACTTCCGGTATAATAATGTATTATAATAAGCAAGAAATTTATTATCAATTTCAAAATAAAATTTCGACTTGACTTTATTTCGGAAAACATAAATTGATCAAATAATTATTTTGCAATAAAATTTTTCGAGGTAAAGAGTGGCATCAAAAACTACATGAATATAAATCTTCTTAGGTGGCGGCGGGAATAGACATACTTATCTATTATACGCCGGCGGTAGAAAATAATTCCAAGCACTTCGATCTACTGCGCTTCTCCTCCAATTCGTCACACCAAGTGCTGATAGTATTTCAAAAGCCTAGTCCTTTCAACGGAGTTTTGGTCGCCCTCTTCTGCGCCGTCCATCAAATTCATTGTCGAAAACTTTCCTTGCCGAAGCTTTTGGGTTCATCCTCACAACATGATCCAGTCAACCGGTGTGTATTAGTGAGTTCGACCACGTCGATGTCGGCATATAGCTCACACAGCTCATTGTTCATGCGACGCCGATACTCTCCGTTAACGAGAGTATCCATATATTTTTCGGAGTATTTTCCTCTCGAAACTGCCACCGTCATCTTTCTCTATTTGCCAGGAATCTGCGCCATAAAACAGGACGGGTAAAACCAATGTATGGTACAGTCGGAGTTTTGTTTGTCGAGAGCGGGCTTTATCAATGAATCGCTTGCTTAGTCCATAGTAACATCTGTTAGAGAGCAATTCTCTCCTATTTACTCGTATCTCCATGCTGACATTATTCGTTTTGTTTACAGCGGAACCGAGGTAGATAAATTCTTTCACCACCTAAAAATTATGGTTGTCAACGTGGTTGCCAAACGAGTAGACTCTTTGTTCGTTGAAACTAATAACTTTGTCTTGTCCTCGTTTACCACCACACCCATTTTCGCCGCTTCCTTCTCGATACTTGAGAAGGTTGCAGTAGCATCTTGCAGTTTTCTGCCAATAATGTCTATGTCATCCGCATATGCGAGTAACATATGGGTTTTATTAAAGATGGTACCAGTCGTGTTAATTGCAGCTTTCTCCAACAGTATGTTGAAGATGTCGCACGATAGACTGTCGCCCTGCCTAAATCCTCGTTTGGTGTAAAAAGGCTCGCTAAATGAATATGAATCAATCAATTTTCTCAAGGCAACCTCTCTAACTATTATCCTTTAGAGAATATTCAGAAACCGATAACTGAACTGATAATGCCATTAGGTATGTGTGGTGGTAGTTAAAAAGGGGAAAGCGTCTAGTTAAGTAATCTAATTGGCATGTTGGAAACTTTGCCTCATGTTGTAATCCCACAAGTGACAGAATGGATACAATCCGCATTAAGCCGAAATGTGTTTTCACCGTTCTGATATGTGTGTCCACTTCTACGGAAGACAAATACGATGAGGTACAGAAGACAAAAGCAAAGACACATTTTGTGAGGGGTTAGGAGAAATATACTACCACGATATTAATACTTTTAAGAAGATTTTTATGTCCAAATGCTAAAAGGAATTACCTGAGTCTTACAATCGTTAGTCTGCGTAGTAATACTTCCAATATTGAATTCAGACTGATTAGTTTTGCCTTGAATATCGTAGTGAGTTCAACTACATTCCGAAACGAAGATATCTATCAGCAATTTGGGGTCCTTTACAGTGAAGATAGGCAAAGTTCTTCCTACACAAGGTCGTAGATAAGGCAATTATGCTATTTCTTCAACATACCTTTGGAGATGAGAATGAACACAATTTGCAGTTAACACGACTGGCACAATCTTTAACAAAAGCCACATGCTAAGCCACATTATTTAGGCGCCATTGGTCGAATGCGGCGGGAAGTGACTGGAGTTAGTAAATGTGATTTGGATGTAAATGAAGACTGAACTAAATGGTTAATTTCAACTTATCAACATACCTGTTTGGGCCAATGTATCAACAGAGATTATGAGCAGACTGTTTTTTGCGAACAGCTTTTGGAACACGGCATCAACAGAGATTATGAGAAGAATCGACTATACAAGTGATTTAATGATAAAAATCCTAATTGGACAAACAAAAATCTAGCTGAAATAGACACTACCCTCAAATGTTATGTTGTATAGAATCCTGGGATGTGTTTGAGCTTGTTTCAACAATTTTCGCGACAATTTTCTATACAAATTATATGGGCCCCACCATATAGAATAAAACATTCCAGTACGAACAGTTTTTGATGGTGAACTTGATATACGGTTGCACAGGAGGCTACTAATCCTCCATTGGAAATACCAGTTATACGAAATATTGTGAAAATTTAATGCGGCGAATTGGAGAAAGAACGCAGAATTCCTTTCTATATACGTCGCATAATGGGCGAATATTTCTATTGTAGCTCTCGTCTAAGTAAGTAAATCTTTGCGTAATTACTGAGATAGTCGAATTATAATTACGGTAACATTCGCTGCTAGTTGCAACAGAAATAGTTGTCTTTGTATAGTGAAACTAACGATTACTCTGGTGCCGTTTGTGTCCAAGTTTCAATTTGCGTGGGCTCGAGTTCATGTCTAGTTTACTTCGTGTCGTATGAGATGCTTATTTTAAAACACATGCTGTACACTCAGTGTTGTCGAATGGATCTGGTTTGGATTTATCGACCATTTCCATTCTCTTGTGGTACGTATACCTCCGAACATGTAACGTGACCAAAGGCATACAGCATGGTTTGTCGTGTTGGTAGCAGCTTGTTTGTAAAAAAAGTCTATTTGGTGGAGAAAGGTATAAAGATCCACCTTCAGTGGAAATGTCATGCGAGCTTTGGCCGCAATCGAAATTCCTGGTAGAACGTTAGAGCGTGAATGCTGAATTGCTTTGCGACTGGAAACGGTGTATACACAGTGCAAAATATATGAACATCTGTTGGAGTAGAACCTTCAGTAGAAGTGTCATGCGAGCTGTGTCCGGAATCGAAATTGCTGGTAGAACGTTATAGCGTGAATGCTGAATTGTTTCGCAACTGGAAACGGCGTATCCACAGCGCAAAATGTATGGAAATCTATTGGAGAAGAATCTTCAGGGGAAGTGTCATGCGAGCTGTGGCTAGAACCGAAATTGCTGGTAGAACATTATAGCTGGAATGCTGAATTGCTTTGCAACTGGAAACGGCGTATCCACAGCGCAAAATGTATGAACATCTGCATTGTCGAATTTTGATAGTAAGATTGAATTTGCCAAATTCATCTAATATGTGGAATCCGCTAAAAGCCTTAATATGCAGTTCGGAAGAAATATTTGCATCCATTAAAGAATGTATATGATTTTGGCTTATCTTTACTTATTCTCTAATATGCTTCTTATGCAGCCGTTCTCTATTTTCCCCAGCAGCCAACATTTTAATAATTGAACAATTAAAAACTTGCAGGTATTAATTGTAACCCAATTTTTGTAAATCTCTGTAGTTATAAATGAAATCAAAAGTTGTTTTACGTACGCAACCGCCAACAGGCATCAGGCTCACCAGGTATCCGACCGCCAGGCTACAATTGCACCTAAAGTAAGTCAGTTTTGTCTGTCCGTCTGGGTCTCCTCTGTGTGTATTCGATCACCGAATACAATCACGAATACTTGTGCGTAACACTTTAGCGTTTTCATAGGCATTCGGTGCATTTTAATCGTTACTGTTTTCGGGCAGCAGAGTTGAACTGAGCTGCGTCGAGTGTAGCAAATTGTTATGAATTGACTGACTGGGGTACGCTTTGCCTAGATGCTTGCCTGGTTGCTGGTCGTAAGTACGCGGGCATAAGTGCCCCACCTTCGTCGCCAAAATGTAACTAAAAACTGCATTAGTTTTTGTTATGCGTTTACTCATTTTGTTGATGTTGTTGTTTTTTTTGATTTGTTTTGTTTGACGTTGCTGCAGTTTTGCCTTTGAGCTTTTAATGTTGTTTTTAGCTACATTTGAATGTGCGTTTTAATAAGAGCAGAGATCAGTGTGTTTTTTGTTTCCACCTATCTTTTTTTACTGTTTTTTTTTTTTTTTTTATTAAAAAAAGGTTGAGCTGTTATTGTTTTAGTTGGCGGTATGTAAATTTCCATACACAGTCAGAAATGAACTGAAAGAGGAGGGAGTTAAAATGCATCAATCAGTTACTGGTATTATTAGCAAAAGTTTAATGCGTTTTAAACACGATTTACGATAATCTGTTCGCCATTTAATAATTAGCAGTTGAAACGTAAGTTGTATAGAATTTCGTCAGTTTGTCTTTATCGTTTTCACCAGGGTTTTTACATTACTGATGACTTTGCCATACCAATTTAGGGAATAAACAATTATTTGAGACATGTACAGCCAAATATATAAAAATGGGATTTCCTGTTTCGACAAATACATTAGCCCTAATGCCAAATAGTAAGGCACAACAAATTCTAAAACAGATCGCATTTGTTTTTTGCCAATAACGTCTGTCATCTACCAGTTGTATATGGTTTTTTTTTACAGTTGATACCAGTCGTGTTAAATGCAGTTTTTCTCATAATCGTCTCCAGCAGTATGTTTAAAAGATTGGTGTAGAATGTCTCACAAACATTTTTGCCTATCTTTACTGTAGACAGTTAGTAATAGTCATCCTACACAGACGTTTAAGTTTCGAAGGTATACCGAATTCGACCTCGGCCACATACAGTTTTTGCCGTATCGAGCTGTCGAAGGCAAATTTATAATAATGTTTAGGAGCTGACGCCTGGTGATTATCAGCTATCTATCTTAAACAGCTCTTCTGACCCTGGCAATTTGTGCCATTGTCGATACTTGTGCGATTTCTTCATTTCTGTTGCTATCCTGAAGTAGTCACTTAGTGAAAATCTTTCATTATAGTTGCAACATACTCTGAGTAATCTATCACATAGTACTGATGTTTTCCAGACATTAATTTATTAGTTTTAATATGAAATATAATGCATATTTTTGTCAAGTGGTATTTAAATTACATTTTGTAAATTTCATCAAAAAACATTCAACGATTTTCGTCTGGTTTTTCTTAATTCCAATGGTATATTCTGAAAAAGTTTCCAAATAGAGCTGGTCAATGCTACAATAGAATGAAACAAGCTATATGTTAATTTTTAAAGGAATACTTTTTTTTTATCAGATTTGATTTTTCCATACCTAGTGGAAATACGATAATATTGCCATTCATTCAAAGAAATGTGTCGTCGCTAAAAATGATTTTTCAACAATAATTGGGGTTCATTTACTTTAAGCTCCTTTGTCATTTGGATATTGTACGGCTCATGCCCCGATACAAAATTTGTCAAGTCTAAGTCTGCGAAAGACCGAATTCTTGTGCACGACGAGAAATCGACTGCCTCGGATATTGACTATGTTCCCTGCCAACCTGGCGTTCCTTTGTTGGCTGTTTATTTACTGAACCGGTCGTCTCGAAATTGGCTATTAAACGTTAAACATTCAACCTTGAAGGGTCACACATACGAAGATTTAATCCATCTCCAGAAAAATGGGTATTTTTCTGATTTTTGTTTTCAAACAAGGAGGATGCCAGGATGTTCTACCTCAAATATAACCTGGATTGAATTATTGGTAACGGGATTTTTTGCTCAATCTGTTCCAAATGTAATCTGGTTCGTTTCCTAAGAGTTATTTCTTTTTGCTAACCGCATATGGTAGGAATTTTATATATTTATCTCTAATAATTTTATACATTTACGCTTCTTTTTTCCAATCATCATCTAATATAGCATATGACTATTTCGTGATTGGCAGTAACATGTTTTTAAATTTTGATGAAATATTTTTTTTAACTCTTATAGCAATGGAAACGTATTAGCAAAAATTAGTACCAAGTTTAGTATTTCTTAGTCTTCTCTTAAAGACTCCCAGAGTTGATTCATACACTTCATACAACAAGACAGGTAAAACGAGTGTCTGGTACAGTTGGATGTTTATTCATCGAAAGGGGTTTTGGTTATTGAATCGGTTGCTTATCGCATAATAACATCTGTTCGCGAACAAATACGCGTCTCACATCAAACTCGTAGATGTCAATATTCACAATAAGGTTCGGTTTCTCTTCGTTTATCACCACATCCATCTCAGCTAATTCCGTTTCAATGTTTGAGAAGGCTGCAGTAACATCTCGCAAATTTCTCACAATGTTTACATCATCGAGAATTAGTATCTCAGAATGGAGCTTGTTACGAGTGTATTCAAAAAATAAGGTGAATTTTCAAATTTCGCGGGCTACGTACATTCGACTTTCGCCTATTATTATTATTTTTATTTATGTTGGTGCACTCGTCTCGAAGATATGTTGACGGTTTTATCCATATAGTTTGTTTAGTTTGTTTGTTTTTGATTTTCTGCTATCGAAAAAAATGAATCAAAGAAGTTGCATCAAATTGAAGTTATGCGTCGTTTGCGTGCAACAATATGAAAAAAACACCCAAAATTGTGGAAAAAATGCATGTCTTTTGCATCATGATAATGCACCTGCTCACTCATCTTTGCTTGTGAGAGATTATTTGGTCAAAAACAACGCCCTCTTCGACTTTTTCCTGTTCCCACGATTGAGGTGATCCATGAAAGGACGGCGTTTTGCCACGATTGAGGAGATACATAAAAACCGAATCGTTGAGACAGCTTAAGGATATACCAAACAGTGCATATCAAAACTGCGTCGAGGATTGGAAACAACGCTGGCACACGTGTATTATATTTGATGAATAAATAAATATTTTTTGAGAAAAATTAAAATTCCCTTTATTTTTTGACCACACCTCTTATATAATCAACTACGGCCGACATTTGAAAGAAAAAAATCTTTAAGAAATAAATGCAAAAATTTAATTTAATTTTAATAAAAATTACCTGAAAAAGTTCTAGTCCATCTTGGTACTCGTTCTCCCAGCCAGGACTGTTTGCATTTTCATTGTGCTCAGTGTATTTGTATGTATCACGACCTAACACAGCCGTGGGTTGCAATGCCTTCAAATTCTAAGCTAACTGCCACCACTGCGCATGCGTGCTAGCTAGCTGTTGGTATGCAACCATTTTGCTCTGCAAAATGAAAAAATGTAATAAGTGCGACTTTAATGTTCCACAATATTTTCAATTTTCTCGCTCATTTCATTGGGTGTACGAGTATATGTGAGTATGTGTGTATAAGAAATTGTAAGGTGCTAATACATGAATACAATTTTGTATCGTTGCTCGTTGCAAACGTCCATCTATATTATAACTAATACCAACAAACGACGAATTTTCAAAGTAGAAAAGCGTGAATATCGATTTTTTTTCTTTTTTTAATTCATAAACAATTTTTCGGCTGTTAATAATCGAAAAATCGCATAGACACAAATAAAAATCATTTCATTTTAAGTCTATGGCAGAAGAAAAAGACAAATCAGAAACTGAAAAATCCAAATCCAACAATTTGATTTAGATTTATATCACCTGGAAAAAAAGAATTTTAGTTGCGTGAACCAAATATTCGACGATATCGTTTGTTTTCATTTATTTTTTAAAAGATTTTCGATATTTGCATAGATTTTCGATCGTTTTCGTTTCGATTTTTTTTTTGGAATTGATTTTTGTAGTTTGTTTATTTTGCATATGAAAATACAAGTTATTGATAACATCGCCAGGGGTGAGTGAGGTGGCGATATTTTATGGAGTAGGCATATGAAGTAATCCGTGCCGTATGTGAATGTTTGTCGACTCTACAAGCGAAATATTGCATGATTTGAAACCGAACGAATACGAAAAAAATATGCATGTGTATGATGAAATATCAATTGATCGCCTTGACAGAATATTATAAAACAATACCTTTAAATTGAAAAAAAGTGGTGCTAATGCATGTGTCGGCAATTCTCTTTTATGGCCTTTTTGGTATAACTATCAGAGTGATATAGAATTTTCAAATGCATATAGAGAAGGTATTTTGATTTTTTTTTATAAAAATAGCAAAATTGTAGGACATTTTTTTTAAGTTGGTAAATCAATATTTGGCATTTGATATTTAAATATTATTTCAAGTAAATGTAGTAAATATAGAAATGAATATGTCGTAAATGATATATTCGAGTTCTAATTTGAGGCACTATTTCCAGCAAAATTAGTGATATCTTGCCAAAGTCGACAATTTTGACTGTTAACATACACATTCAATCAGAATGAACTGAACACAATTTTTAGTTAAAAACGGTAAGAAAACGAAGTTTCTTCAATTTTCCTTAAGGCCCACTCACTGATGCAATGGTAAATATCAATATTTGGATATCTCAACCAAAGCTTGAGTTTCGACAATAAAATTGAATAGTTTTTAAGTGTTGTCCTGGTGCAGATTTTCCCGTAATGAAGTGCCAATGATCACTGATTATGTTTGGCATTAACACATGTCGTGAATGACAAGGAAACTATCAATAAATTTTCCTGAAAAACCTTAACAGCAATAAAATCATTCATTTCATTCATTTTCGGTGAATAAACCTGTGACGAATTTATTATTAAATAATGTGCACTTCAGCAGTTGGCCACATGAAGATTCAATAGATTTTGTTTCGTTGAGGTGTTCCAATCAAATCTACATTATTTGTTAGACTTAGTACAATTCTGTTCAACGCCACAACTAACTTCAATCAATGCAATTGCTGTAGTAACTACTGTGGTGACTATGAAAAGATATCTCTCCTCATTCACAATATATTCGTCTTTTTTGTTTTTCTAATAAAAATTAATACTTTATTTGTGTTTGTTAATAACCACTCCCATATTTAAAGTAGTTACTTCAAAATTAAATGAGAAAAAATCTATTCTAAGCTGTTTTCAGCATTTGTCAACTATCATCATGTATTGCTTTTAGTCGGTAAGTAATTGGTAAAATGATAAAAATATTGAAAATATTAACAAAAAAATTGAAAATAACCATTATCTTTAATCTGGGCTCAGACCACAGTTGGTTGTTATACAACCTGCCATCCATAGTATAAAAGGCCCTGTTCACAGAGTAAATATTCGTGTTTTATTTGTATTTGTTAATAACCATGCCCACAATAAGGATAGTTACTTCAAAAATAAATAAAGCTTTTTGTTAAATCCTTCACTTTGTCATTTATTCATCGCTTAAAAGCAACACATGGTGACATTGCTTTTAAGCGACGAATAAATGGCAAAGTTATTGAAGTAAATCTTGAAAAATGTCTATTATCCTCAAGCTGGACTTGGCTCTTTTTTGGCAAAGTTTTTTTTTTTCTACTGGACCGATTATGCCCCTTTATTAATGCAGTGCACCAACTCACGGTCAGATAAGGAGACGCGCTAGTAATACCCTTTTTCATACCTAATTCATCGACATTGCCCACTTCTCCAGTGAGAATTCCAATATCTAAACAGTATTACCTTATAAAGTGATTCTCTTGCATTTCATGAATGCGATATGACAGATCTCCAAACAACCAGTGAGTTTACACTCATTGTATTTCAGATTCATTGAAAAATTATCGGAATCTAAGTGTATTACGCCCTATGTTTAAAAGCGGAGATTCTAGTTTGTGTTTCAACTATAGTGGTATTAATTCTTTACCCGTCGCTCATAAGGTTCTATAGAGTATGATATGTGAAAGATTTTTCCATCCACCCCTGGAGAAGTCCCAATAAAACCAGTCGACATGTATAAATCTGCCAAACGAGGATGAAAGAGTGACCTCTTCAAAATAGTGCTGCAGTTAAAATTACTGGTACTATCTTTAACAAAAGACATAATCTAATAACGTGTTATAATAGGTTTATATTATCCACTACTTTCGCTGTCTCCTTCTCATTGCTTGAGAAGGTTGTAGCAACATAGCATAGCATATAGTAACATAGTATACATATAGGTATACCTAATATACTTAATGTACTGTGTTGCTACAATCTACTCAAGCAATTAGAAGGAGTCAGCGAAAGTGGTTCTTTTTACAAAAGAGAACAAAACCAAGTTATTTGTTCCTGTGTACAAAGAGTCTGATCGTTTAGGGCTCTGCGCAAGTATGAACAACTATAACTTTGAAGCAGTGGACGAATTAATCTATCTTGGCTCCGAAATTAATAAACGCCAGCCTGGATGTTAGGGAAAGAGTATTGCTTATACGTTTCATTTCATGCAAATACGTTTCACTATGAACCTAGTAAGCGATTAAATGACAAAACTGTAACCCGACAAACATGAATCCAACTGTACGGAACACTAATCTCACCAATCTTGCTGTATGGGACAGAGCGCTGTATTATGACAAAAGTGGATGAGTCAGTTCTGATACATCCTTAATATGCTTCGAAAAATATAGAGACTTATTATCGTTAATGGAGTATATATTCATCGTATTACCTATGAACTGTATGAACTGTATATCGCCTAGCCCATCAGAATAGTTCGGATCATGTTGCGCGGATGGAATTCTACGCGTTACCATGAGAAGTGCTTGACAATAAACTCGATAGGAGACCAAAACTCCGTTGGAAAGATTAGGTTAGGAATAGGACAGAAACGTTTGATTCTGTGATGATTATAAATATTAATTTCTGATCGTTATTCAAGAAGAAAAGTAGAAGAAGAAGCAGAAGAAGAAGAAGAAAAAGAAGAATATCAGTGTTAGTAGGTACCTACGGGTGTTGTCCATCAGCTTATAATCATACTATATTTTGCTTTTAGTTAAAGAGGTGGGTTCAAGCCCTGGTATATGCAAACGTTTTCCCACTATGCTGGTTTCAACAATATCGAACTTAACTTACGACAGCCAGATATCCTCAAACAAAACTTCAGCTTTTTAGCTTAAGTGATTCGGCGTCCTTCATGCTTTCAACACACACGTGACGGTTGACGGTGTGGTTAAACGTAGATTATTCAATGATTAAGAATTAGTTCAGGGGGTCTCAGGTGAATTTCTCTGAAGCAAAACTTAATGTATCCCTCATTTTATAGCGTTATTATTCAATTCAACGTATCGTTCAACACGTAATCGACGCCGATGACCATATTTTAATTCCTTCAGCTCTGATGGTTATACAATTTATAAAAACATTCCCAATCGGCGGAGAAGCAGTTGCAATTCCATCAAAATAATGCATGGTTTAATACATGAGCCGATGACTAAATTCAAGCATATCTACGGGATCGCCCCCGTAAACTAGCCGACCTGAATTATAGATGGCGCCAGTAGTTTGGAAAAATAATATTTTTTTTGAAAAGTGGCAACATTATACAACATATGTTTTATGTTTCAGTTGCTTAGTATTTTTATTTGAGCCACCAAAAGTGAACGATCTCAGTGAATTTGTAAATATGGAAAAAATTGGTCTCCGTTATGTAATTTAATACTTCCAATTGAAAGGTCTCAGTCCAATCAACACTAAAGCCGAGTTAGATTCTACCCTGGGGGAGTCTGTTTACGACTGTAAAATATTATGTAGCAGAGTTTAAACGAGGCCGTACGAGCTGCCGTAGTGGTCGACCAATTGAGGTGTCCACACCAGACCAGGTTAAGAAAATCTACAAAATTGTTTTAAATGATCATCTGAATCGGCTGAAGGTGCGTGAGCTGGCTGAAATGATACACATTTCAAAAAGTGCTATACATCGTATATTGACTGAAGCTGTGAACAAGATGGGTGCCGCGTTTACTTTCTATAAAACAAAAACAGCGTCGTGAAGATGTTCCAGTAGAGTGTGTGATGATCTGTCACCGTAATAAACCTGAATTTTTGCGTCGATTTATAACCATAGATGAGACATGGGAACAGTCAAAACAGTGGACTGGAATGGGAAAATCCTATTCAAAGAAGGCAAAAACGGTCCCATCTGCCGGCAAGGTCATGGCGTCTATTTGATCTTCTTATGTACATTCATTGCAGCATTTAGGTGATGAAATTATGGGGAAAAAGCATTTGGCGAAAACGAAAGTGTTGTTTCATCAATGCAATGCTAAAGTTCACACATCCACTATTACGATGGCTATAATTAATGAATTGAAGTTCGAATTGCTTCGTCCCTTTCCTTTTTTAACAAATTTACCTCCCTTGGACTATTCACAATTTCCAAATGGAGCCTTCAGTTCATATTGTGAACAGGATGTATCGATCTGAAAGAAGATAATGTTGAAAAATAACCAACCTTTTTGTGTCTTCGTTGTTAGGTCGGCTAGTTTTGAGACCACCCTCGTAAATGTAAATTTCTGTAGGTCTGGAAAATAAGAACAGCAGCAAGAAGTTAAATTTGGGGAAATTTGTTCGTCAAATTTTAAGGGAATGGTTAGAAATAAAGAGATTTGCGTTCCTTCAGAAAAACAAATATTCTTCTTATAAAAAACTGACTGAAAGAAATCCTACTTCAAGTAAACTATACCTAAAAATATTGAAGAGGAAGTTGAACTAAAAGGAAGCTGGAAGCTTTGTTTGACTTATAAGAAAAAGAGGCAATATTAACCTTCTTAAATATTGTATTTTTGGTATAGAAAATATCTGAACAGAATGTTCCGGCAGAAAATAGGAAAACTACACCACCTATAGAAAACTTCCATGTCATCTAAAAATATATTTTATGCAGAAATAAATTAATATCGAATGATGTTATCTCAAAAGAAACACCATTAATGTATATAAGATATTTTGTAACACTTTAATAGCTGGTTACATTTTCATTGTTATAGAAAAATTACTGAAAATGGCCTTTCTAAATTGCGAAGAGAACGAAAATTAATTGTACCTGCAGAAAACAACCAATGAAGTATATGTCTATTACTATTAAACTGTTTTGTTCCATAACAATCCTTCGAAATATGGTATAATTACACGTTTTTACCAACGTCTATTAAATTACTTCATTTTTGCAATTGTGCCTAATCAAAATACACATAAATGTTACATTGATTCATTGACAATGATTCCAGATCACTGGGTAACAAGGAAGTTATGCTAATGACTTTTTTTGCCTCTGGCCCAAACCGCGAGAGCGCCGGAGATGACAGTGAGTCGCAAAAAGCGCTTGTGCGTATGCGCATAATCAAAGTGAAAGGAATGTGCGTAGTAATTCATAAATGCAATAACATCTGAAATTGTGTTTGAAATTTCTGAACCAAATATTATTAGTATTGTAAATGCGAGAAGTACATCGACAGCTCTCTCAAAAAGTTGTGTTTTTTTTTTTTGCATCAATTGAACTATTTTTTTAAACTCAAACACTTTTAGGCTGTATTTGAAAACATTAATTGAACATAAAACATGTTCAGTTGAAGAAAAAAATCGCAATAACGGCCAACAACAACCCCAGCTATAGCAGATATTATCTCCCGGCCCCTCGGTGCCTTGCTTAAGACGCAACGCCAACAAGTCAAAAACTTAAAACCTGTGGTGTGATATCGAAATTTGCAAATAAGATCTTTATTGATGGATGCAGGGAGGGGGGCTATTTCGAAATCCATTTGAAAAGAAGGCAAATTTCAGATATCGGAACAGTGCATTGAGTACATTTTATTTCACATAAATGGAATTTACATATAATACACAAAGGCAGGCAAGGTTTGAGGTGAGCTGATAAATTTGCGGATATAAAAAAATTGACCAATAGCAAAATACAAGTCTAAGAAATCAAAATTATGTTAATTTCCAAATTGAATTAGAGTCCCATGAAAACAATAAGGATGTATAATAAATTAAAAGATTGCTTAACACGATCGTGTCTTTTGAACCCCCTCGACCAACGAGGGAAATCGTACAATGTTCTAATTGTCAACACTACGGACATACTAAGGCTGGATGCCATAGAAAACCCAAGTGCATTAAATGCGCTGGAGAGCATCTATCAATAAATTGTTCTCGAAGAGCTGCAACTGCAGATGTAAAATGCGTTTTGTGTGAGGGAAATCACCCCGCAAATTATAAAGGTTGCCAGGTCTATCATAAGATCATTAACCCCAATAAAACTCCTTCGGCCAAAAGAGCCGATAATTCTGCCCAGCAGAAAATATCATCTCGCGTTGTTTCTGATAAAAATGTTACCTTTAGGCAACCTCATAGTTATTTCCCCGTTTTACCAGGCCTTCATAAAGCTGGCAAGTAGCCTGACAAACACCCCTCGTCAGGTCCCGTAGAGTCAGTCTCTCTAATTGCTGAAAAGCAACCTGGCACCCCCTTGCTAGTCACTTTTCCCGCCTTAGGTGCAAATTATCCGGCACCTCTACAAGGCAAGGCTGCCGAAAGGCGCCATGGATTCACATATGCAGAAACCGCTAAAAACGGAAACAATCCAAGACACAATATAAGAGAACCTGATACAAATCCAACAGAGAGCATATTGATCAATACACTCACTCATGAATTCCGCGAAATGATGGCGGCAATGAAGCAGATGATGCAGCAAATGACTGCAACGACCACAACGTTGCTATCTCTATAGGTAATGTCTAAAATGCCATAAATTCGATCGACTGATAATAGTCTTGTGGAATGCAAACGGGTTATCTATCATCATTTGTCAAACCCATATGCAAGGGCAGAAATACAAGCCAGAACAATAGTGGTTGAAGATTGATCCGGCCTAATAGGTATCTTTGCTATATATAGTCCCCCCAAACACAAAATAAGTTGTAAAATGTACAAGGAGTTCTTCAAAACACTTGGTAATACCTTTGTCGCAGGTGGCGACTACAATGCCAAAAACACCCTCTGGGGCTCTAGGCTAACAACAACAAAAGGTCGTCAACTTCAATATGCAGCTGAATCAATGAACCTATACACGGTATTAAGTGCACAAGCGACTTATTGGCCAAAAGACTGCAGCAAAATCCCCGATTTATCAGTTTTTTGTATGAGAAGAGGTATTAAGAAAGAGACAGTGCAATGTAAATCCATTTATGATTTGTGGTCTGAAAACACCCCAGTAAAGGTAATTCTGGGCAGAAAAATATTGCCTGCGTCAAGAAGTTATGTACTCCATAATAAACGAACTGACTGGAATCTCTTTGGGCATTTGGTAAAAGCTAATGTAAATATACACATTGCTTTAAACTCAGATAACGATATAATAAATGGAGTTGAGCAGTTTAATAATAGTATCCAACAAGCAACTTGGAATTCTACCCCTTTGAATGAAAAAAATATACCCGAACAGAACAAAGTTCCATTGAGTATAAGAGAGAAAGTGGTTGAAAACAGAAAGGAAAGGAAAAAGTGGCAGAGAACTAGATATCCGCCCGATAAAGCGGTTTTAAATAAGTTATCAAAAGAACTCAAAGAGATCTTAAGTGTAGAGGATAGTAGAAAAACTGATAGAGATCCGGAAAATTTAGAAGCAACTGCAGCTACCGACTACTCTCCGTATAAAGTAATAAAGCGTACGAATAGGTCCAAAAAACACGATACCCCTATTCGAACCATACAGAAGACATGGGCTAAAAGTGTTTCTGAAAAAGCTGAAACTTTCGCAAAGAGAAAGAAATTGGAGAAATTGTTCATACCTAGTGAACAACATGGTAATGACACTTTTTTGTAATGAGCTGCACAACTTTCTAAATGAATCACTGCTAAAGTCTTAAAAGAATTGCCTCAGGAAGGCATACAGCTTCTAACAAGAATGTACAATGCAATCATTTTAAAGTTGTACATTCCGCCACAATGGAAAATATCTCAGGTGAAAATGATACGAAAACCAGGAAAACCGCCTGAAGAAACCTCCTCTTATAGGCCCTTAAGCCTCCTACCTATACCATCAAAAGTCCTCGAAATTTTATTTCTCCGAAGATTAAACTCTATGATAGAGTCCAAAACTAATAAATAATCACCAATTTGGTTTCAGACAGGGACATGGGACGATTGAACGGGTTCATACATTAGTTGAACTGATAAATAAATCTTTCATAATTGGTCCTACCTTATATCTGATTTTCACTTCAGATCTACCCACAGAAGAAGGGACTCTTATCGGAACGTTTGCAGACGATACAGCTGTTCTTGCCACTGACGTCAACCCGGATAAAGCATCTAGAAAATTGCAAAAACATCTCGATACCTTAACAAAATGGCTGCAGAAATGGAGAATAAAGGCAAACGAAACGAAATCGGTTCAGGTAACGTTTACACTTCGGAGAGGTTGTTGCCCTCCCGCGTCTATTAATAAAGTTGAAATTCCTCAAGCAAGTGATGCAAAGTATCTAGGCATTTATTTGGACAGAACACTGACTTGGAGAAAGCATATATTTACAAAAAGACTGGCCTTGAGGCTCAAACTGAGATCCTTAAGTTGCCTTGTGAATGGCAAATCCAAACTATCTCTAGATAGCAAATTAAAAATCTATAACTGTGTCCGTATGGACATATGGAATCCAGTTATGGGGGACAGCAGCAAACTCCAACCTTGAAATATTGCAACGCTTTCAATCCAAAGTACTGCGAACCGTTACAGGTACACCCAGATACTTTTCGAACAAACAATTGCATAGAGAACTGAAAACACCATTCATTAAGGAGGAAGTCCAAAAATACACCGCTAGATACATGAATCGTATTCAACAACATCCGAATCAGCTGGCGTCCAATCTGGTGAGCGACTAAGGAGGACAGACTAAGGAGGAGAACCACACAGGACCTGGCTACTCAGGACGAATATAGCAGTATTGACACTCAAGGAAGTGTTTCCGATTAAAAAAAAATTTTAGTATATAAGTAGTCTGTAGGCCAATGTAAATATTACTGAATGTCCAAGGACAGATTGGAATAAATACAGAATTAAAAAAAAAAATTCCAAAAGAAATGGTTGTGAACCACCATTGTGTGGCGATTTGCCTTTATGTCTGTGGCCACAAGGAAAAACGTCTCTTGTGGAGTTAGAATAAAGTCGAGTTTGTTCGCTATTATTATTGTTGTAGTTATTCTGATTCATGTTTACGTCCAATTATAATTCCAAAAGTCGATGAAGTTCGCAAGTTATAACAATTTTTCAAAACATTTAATAAATTTTGTAATATCTCTAAATATTGACATTAGTAGGATCACATTTTTTGTTTTCATTTTTGAGGTCCTTAAGACCCATATTGCCGTTTGGGCGCGATTTCAAAATTTCGTATATTTGGAAAGTTACAACAGATACCCATAATAATGATTATTTGAAAATCTCTTGATACAGGGTGACGCACGAATCATGCTACAAACCTAAAACGGGGACCAATGGAGACCATTATTTAAACATGTTGAAGGAGTTTTTCCATTATCCTGTGCCGAAGTCGTATCCGTTTCAGCAGTATTAGGTTGTGGCAAGATGGAGCAACTGCATACCTATCCACATATCCGTGAAGCAGCATGGAGGTCATTTGCGGTTTATAGGTATGATCTTCAAAACCAATTAGTTATAAAATTGAATTTTCTATAAAATAAAGAACAAATAAATGTAATACATTGATTAAAAAATGTTGTTTCAGTTTTTTATTGTAGCACAATTGGTTCGCCACCCTGCGTATCAAAACGGAAAATTTGTAATCAAGTCAGTTTTCCTTGTAAACACAGATATTAATGGTATAGTAAAAAGAAACCCATTATTTTTGTTTAACATTGAAGGTTTTATTTAGCATATTTAGAATGATTCGATTAAGGTCAAAAGTGCACCATTTTCTTCGATAACTTGTTGTTATTTTTGATTTCCTAATTTTACCAAATACACAAATGGAAATTCCGCCCATTGCATTTTTTCTCATTAACTCGTGTGGCAATCATACATCGAAATTGGGCATAATTGCCTGTTACAATGTTAGAACTATAAACATTATACAAATATGGCAAATTTTACCTTTGCTGGTATTCATTTTTGAAGTGAGCACAAACAATGCTGAGTCAAATAATCATAAAACTGGCTGAGTAGTTTTTTGAGTACGAAATTTTATCGTTCGGACGCCATCTAGCGTAACTGTTTCACACTTATACAACGGGATACGGATTATTAAAGTCATCTATTGGAAAAATTATGAATTTCTTTTTACTGTAACTTATATAAAAACTCACAGTATGCTTTTCAAAATGTTACTCCTCTTATCCCAAAAAATCTTTTATTTCTAATATCTGTAGGTTAGAGGTTATTCTAACTCTTTTATGTATAATTAGCTCATTCAATAACTGAACTAAATTAGGAACTATTCCAACCACGTAAGGAACAACCTTCAAAATATGTCATAATTGAAAGGACGGTATAAGATGATGTGCGTGACACATGAAGAAATAAATACACATTTTAAATATTCACCCATGAATGCTACTATCAAGAATTTACTTGAAGATATTGAGAAAACTGTTTTTAAAACTAGGCCAGAAGAGGACAACAAAGTAGTGCAACTTTTTGTATGGTCCAATAAGCTGATTTCCAAAAACTGCATATTCTGTTGGACACCGGCATTTTCTGGCCTTACTGTATTTGATATTCGCCCAAATAAGAACTTTCCAAAACAAAACCAAAAAATTTCGATGATTAAAAGCGATGCATTCTAACGATTTTTGAGGTAATCCTCGCTATAACCCAACAATCAATGTGCATAACGATACTATTATGCGTCACAGAGCTTAGGAGTCAAGGAAGTTATTATTAAAATCCAAAAGAATTTAAAAAAGTTTAAATGGATTAAAAGATGATATTAGAGTTCCTTAATGTAGCAACATTCACTAGGCATCCTGTAATTACTGTACCATGTGTAGGTGATAGTAGTCTTAAGGTCGTAAACATAAATTGCTGCATTCGAGAACTACAGCCATTTAGTTTTGGTAGAAAAATTAATTTTTCTTGGAAAAAAGTTGATTCGGAAAATTATATGGGGGTTTTCTAGTAAATATTGGTAAAACATAGGCGTAAATACTTTTTTCAAAAGAGAAAAATATAGTGTAACAGCTTTTCCTTGTGGAAATGTTATATAACAAATTTTCTTCAAAAACTGTTTTTATTTCAAAGCTCTTCAATTAAACAAAATTTACAAAAAAAAAACAAAAGATGGCTTTAATAAAATGTTCCCATAGCAAAGTTTTCTGCATTTGCATACAGTAAATTGGCATATTTTCACCATTTTACTGGCATCTTCTGCCCATTTTCCCAATTGTTATTGCTTTTCCGAACAAGTTTTTCCTTTATCACCTTTGGATGGAAATTAAAGAAAAATTGATATTTTTCCATGACTTAAACCAATTTTAACCCACTTCTTTGCATCTGTCGCAAATACTAGTTTCCATTGCACACTCGCAGTCCTTAGTTGTAACTTAAATTTAAAATATTTCCACAAGTTTTGGGGGGTTGGGGGTATTTAGTAGAGTTAGCGTAAGTGCAATTTTCGCATGTGACAAATGTGCGCATGCGCATAAACTAAAGGAAAAACTGTAACAGCAAAAAAACTACATCTTTCATTACGCAACTTCTTATTTGGCACATTGGTCAGATCATTGCAGTGCTATCGGGCTCACAAACCACCGCTGCTAGACAGATTGCCAGCAAGTCAGGCCTGACTGACTCCCTCCTAAGCTACCTTCGAGTGTTGCTATCTGCTGGTATGTTGGCATGCAACACATGAAGTTGATGCATGCCCCATTGCTGCGGTGTTGGCCATAAGGCGAAGAAATCGCACGATTTAGTAAAACATGTCTCTGCATATTTGCTGCATTGTATGCTAAATTAGAACCGAGAATTGCGTCCGAAAATTATTTTATCAATATTTTATTTCTTCTATAGACACGACTTAACTTTATCGTTTTTTGTAGAATATATTTTCCGAGATATGTCGCGCAGTTTATGATCTTCTAAACATGTGGTTGAGCTTTAACCAACATATGGTACGGAGTCGTACCGGACCTTTAGTTTTCAAATGGAAGCTGTCCTCATATAACTCATGGCATGTTAACGGAACCTAGGATTAAACTCTTAATCGCAACAATGAGGGGAATATCCAAAAAAAAAAAAACCAACCATGATTGCAATATTTACCTATTTGCCCCCATCAGTTCGTTGGAGTAAAGCTATTTTTGCAAATAAAAGCAACATTTTCTACAAAAATTTAGTTCAAGGCAAGTTTTCATTAAGTTTAATTGAAGGCAAGCAGGCGCATAATTGCTTTTATGTACATTTTTGGAGAAAAGTTGTGAAAACTCAGTTGGCGGGAACCTTGCTCGTAGAAATTTTGGTTGAAGTCAACCTTCCTTACACAGGAAATTGACTTGTAAGAAAGTCGCTTAATGGGAACTTTTATTATCGAAAAGTTACTTGACAGTTATCATTGTTATAGGAAAATTCCTTGGTGACAAATTTTCTTATGGGAAAGTTGGTTGAGAAAAACTTTTCGTATAGAAAGGTTAGTTGAGAACAACTTTAGTTGATAACAACTTTTCTTATGCAAAGGATGGTTGTTAACAACTTTTCTTATAAAAAGTTGATTGAGGACCACTTTTTTTTAGAGAACCCCTTGTTGAAAACAATTTTTATTATATAAATTGTGGTCGAAGTCTTTTTTTCTCATAGAAATATTGGTTGAATGAACCTTTCTTATAGAAAGGTAGGTTGAAGTCAATTTTTCTTGTAAAATAGTCATTTAAAGGTAAATTTTCTTATAGAAAAGTTACATTAAGCTAACTTTTGTTATAGAAAATTTAATGGAGGGCAGCTTTCTTATAGAAAATTTAGTTATGGGCAGCTTTACTTATGGAAAAGTTAGTTGTGGGCAACTTTTCTTATGGAAAAGTTAGCTGCGAGCAACTTTTCTTATTAAAAGTTAGTTGTGGGCAACTTTATCATAGCAAAGTTATTTGTGGCAAACTTTTCTTATGGAAAAGTTAGCTTATAGTAAAGTTATTTGTGGGCAACTTTTCTTACAGAAAACTTAGTTCCGGCCAACTTTTCTTACAGAAAACTTAGTTGTGGACATTTTTGCTTATAGAAAAGTTAGTTATGGACAACTTCTCCTATAACAAAGTTAGTTGTGGACAATTTTTCTCATAGAAAAGCTAGTTATGGGCAAATTTCTCATAATAAAGTTAATTGTGGCCAACTTTTCTTGCTGAAAACTTGGTTGTGGGCTACTTTTCTTGCAGAAAACTTAGCTGTGGACGTCTTTTCTTACAGAAAAGTTACTTGTGGACAACTTTTCTTGTTAAAAACATAGTTGAGGGAAGCTTTTAACTTTCTTTGTTTTATAAAAAAGTTAGTTGAGGCCAACTTTTTTTAGATATAATTTTGTTGAAGTTAATTTTTGTTAGAGAAAAGTTGGTCAACGTTTTTCCTACAGAAGACTGGAATAAATAAATGTTTCTTATATGAAAAATGGTTATCGCAACATATCTTGTAGAATAGCCGGCTGAAAGCAATTTTTTTATATTATATTTAGTTAAATACATTCTCAAATTTCGTGCCACCGTCTGAACACCTCTGCATCTCTGAATACGCACTATGTGGAGTCAGTTTGTGTTTATAGTTTTATAAATGATCGTAATTTTGGATTTAATCAATAACGGAAATTTGAAAATTTCGGTTAACATTTTATTATTAAACGGACAAATACACAAATATATGTGTATGTATGCTATGCCGAGATAGATTAGATCTTAAATTGAATATTCAATGCATTGCGATCGTAGATTTATGTAGATACCACATATCCGCAGTAATGCGGGAAGATGGAAAGAGTAAACTCAGCAATACGTAGTGAATTGATATTACAAATCCTTCCCTCCACCCACTTCATATTTGAACAGTTGGATTATAAAATATAATTATTAATAAATCCATTGATAAAATACATAATTTCATATTTTTCCGTTGATGTTGTTGTCTGCTAATGTAATATTAACTAGACACGCAACATGCTAAGGCGCTGCTGCTGTTGCTGCCACCTCCACCGCCATCGCTACTATTATCGTTAAAGTCTATGTAGACGGGCAATGGTTTTCAGTTTCAGAGTTTTGGTTTTCTGGTATTTCGCAATCGTAACTGAAATGAATTTAGAATGGTAATGTTATATATTAGTTATTGAAATTATTACAATTCTTATGTATACCTATAGATTGCAATAAAACATGTTGTATGTTGAACGCAATGATATGCACAAGCACACCGTTGGCAACATTGCTCTACAACATGAATTCTGCTGATTCACTTAGAGTAGAGAGCTGTGCACTATAGCAATGCTGTGATTTATAGGCAAATTCGAAAATAGAATGGTAGCTTAATTGGAATTAATTTGATTTGAGTTTTATTTTTAGGAAGTTATGTGAACTAACGAGGATGTAAAAAAGTGTTATTATTTCAATTCGTCATTAAATTCACTATGCTGGATCGAATTTTTAGGCAGATTTCGATAATATCACTGAGTAGTTTTTACATTTAATAAAGAGATAAGTAAGTTCATGTTTGTTTTGTGGAAAAACTACCCGGAATTGTTTAATAAAATACGAAATATTTATTATTCATTCGAATTTATTGCATCGCATTCAAAGTAGGCCCATTCTGAAATAATACATCTACGTATGTCGACAACAAACTTTTTTTCTAGCGTTTTTCAGTTCTCAACGCGAATTCACTTTTATTATTTATCCTCCATCGATTGAAAACGAATGTTTTGAAGTGGTAATTTGAGTTTTGGGTATAGAAAAAAGTCGGCCGAAACCACATCAAGTGAATAAGGTGGTTGTTCGGCGATATATGTTGTAGCTTTGTGAGATGGTGCCTGCGTGTTGTAAAATCTATGTGTTTTATTTACACAAAATCTGGTCTCCTTCGGCGAATTTACTCCCCCCAAATGGCTCATAACACTCAGATAATATTCATTATTTCGCGCCTAATCTTCGACAAGCATTACGAGTGCACAACTCCAAAATAATTGAGGAAAACTGTCGACATTACTAGACTTTTGATCGGTTTTTATGCGTTTGCGGTTTTGGTATAGTCTGAATGCGACATTCCAAAGCTAGTTGATTGGTTTGCATGTCGAACTCGTATACTCACGTCTCATCGTTAGTTGTAAAGCGTTTTAATGAATTTGGTCTTCAGCAAACTTTACGCGACTAAGTTTTTGAAGAAAATACAGGTTTTTCGGAACCAATCAGTGCGTTTCGTACCCAAACCAACGCTCAAAACGGTGCAAATTAATTCGTGGAACACAGTAAGTTTTGCGGCAATCTTTCGTAAACTTAAATGAAGATTTTCAGCCAACATTTCGTTCACTTAATCGATGTTAATTTCAGTTGAAGACTTTGCTGGCCGAAATATTCTACCAATAACCTGATTTTGATAAAGTACAATTATCGTAAGGCTACTGGAACATTTTCAATGATTCTGTTCACGAAATTCCGTTTGCAATACAAAATTCGTTCCATGTTTTTGTCGATTATAAAAATCGCACAGCGTACGACTTCAGGTAAAGTGAGAAAATCGAGTACTTTTTTAAATTAATAATTCCTGGTACTTTTTTTGCCAGAGTGTATATAGAAGATAAGACGAAATCGAAGATTTTCAGAAAATTAAAAAAAAAAAAAATAGAAATGTTACGTAGCTGACATTTTTCGCGGTCGTACTTATATTTATAACCAAAAAACAACCAGCATATTCAAGAATTATTTAAGAATTAACAACTTGGAAAAGTATTCTCTCAATACACGTTTTAGTTTGTCTTCAGCGAACTTTATGCGGCTGAGCTTTTGAAGAAAATGCAGGTTTTTCGTAACTATTAGAGATGCAGTACCCAAGCCAACGTTCAAAACGGTGCGAATTGATTTGTGAGACACAGTAAGTTTCACGACAATCTCTCTTAAACTTAAATGAGGACTTTCAGTTCCCATTTCCTTCGCTTAACTAAAAAACAACCAGCATATCTAATTGGGCCGGTAATATCAGTAATATTGTAATTCCGGTCTCATTTTGACTTGGCGGTGTTCAATTTAATGATGGAATCTTTTGCCTATAAGAACTAACAACTTGCCAAAGTATTTCCACAATACTTGTAACATTTTCTTCGTATCCATTACTTCTTAACACAACCTTCACTTTTGTGGTTTTGTCATAATTTTCGAGTTGGTCTTCTTTGCCCGTAACATCCGATAGTCTCACTCCTTTAGTACACTCATGCTTTCCCTTTACAGAACGAATTGGCTGCATTGCCTGCAGCGTTGTCATGTATACGGCATAATTTTCATCAAACGTTACAACGTATTAGAGCACAGGTTTTTGCCACGGTATGAATATTGAAAACTTCAAGATTAGGTATACTATTTCGTAGTAAGTAAGAATTGGTTGAAATACGCTGTGTCTTTTTGGGATTTGCTTCTACATATATATTCATCTAGTCGACGACTAGTTTTTTATTGTTGAATATTAGTTTGGAGCGTTATTATGTTAGAATAAAAGTATTCAGATGAATGACATCATTATCACAGATGTCGTTACCACATTTCTAAGGGATGAAGAGAAGGAAGACCTTTTTTAAATTCTCCAGATCCAATTTTTTATCTAAGTTGCGTAGCACTTATTATTATTACCGACGAAATACCTTACCAAAAATTTCAACTGCAGTTTTCTTAGAAATGAGGCCTGATGAAAAAAATTTGAAATTTGAAGTCAGACTATTAGAACAAATCCTATGCATTCCGTTTATTTGGCCGTTTTATTTGGTAATGAGCTAGTTAACATGATCAGATTGAACTTTAATTCTGTCAATCTCATGTTATGGCCTGTTGGGACATCTTAAGCCGATATTCAGGGAGATAAGGTGAAAAAAAAAAATGCCTCCTACAACCTTTTGACCATTCATTCATACTTCTTATCATGTCAGGTTCCACTAACGTCAAGCTACAATTAGGCCGTCTCTGTAATTGGCATTTATCATGTCAAATCGCCTCTTCTGGGATGGAATCTGCCACTATAATATCCTTTGAGTTGCCACTAATCACATTCAATTTATTCATGCTCTCCACCTGCATTTGCTTAATTCGATCTCATTGACATTCTCATTGCCGAATTCAATCTCTAGCTTTTATTTTGACACATGTCGAAGTAATTGATACGTTTGCTCTCTTATCTGCCAGTATGCTAAAGAAAAAAAGGAGAAAAAAAAACGAAACCGCATTATGAGAATTTTAAAAATGTTAATAAATTTCACACGCCAAAAGGAATAAAAAACAGATTTATTCCATGGCATGGTTAAGCAGCATATGATTTCAATCAATTGATTGACATGCATGCAATTTTCAATTGATTGTTTTGTATCGCTCAACTTTTTTTAGGTCTTTGCATTTGTTTGCACTCTTTAAATCACACTCCATCACTTGGTAGGGAAATTAAACGACGAAGTTGATAAATGAAATCGAATTTGGAATGACTTAATTGGGTTCAGTTAAAAACAATTTTGTATGAAATTGCCTGCAGGCAAATGGTCCTGCGAGAGTACAGGCATTCAAAAACGCTTTACAGTATTTCTACATAATGAATGTGAATAAATTGTGGCAGAGTTTCAATTATGCTGGGCGAAGGTATAAAAAAGGGAATGAAATAAATTACATCGGATTTTGTGATTGTGATTTTTCAAAATAATATTTTCTTCTTGTGTTAATGAATTGAAAAATATGTTTGATTACGTCGCAATTATTAAGTATATTCCAGAGAATATGTAGCTATAATGTGGACTGTATAATCCATTTGGAGAAGAGATAGGCGGTACAAATTCTGATTCTGGCAGCTGATTGCAATGTGTGGTTTATTGTCTTACCGAATTGAAAATTGGGAGAGCGTCATGGTGAAAATTTGAATTAATGTAACTGTAAAATTAACTGATACAACTGAGCTTATGAAATGCACGAAATACATTTTACTGTAGAGAGCAACCTGCTGTCTAGCACATTTGTACGGTTTAAGAAGCTACCAGCAAGAAAACAAATACTGAGGAATTCATTAGTATTCTGGAACGATCATAGAGAAATTCTTTAAGTACTGATGTGTGCCACTCCGATTGTTATTCGTCATATGGTGGAATTCGGGGCTCAGAAAGGGCGTTCACTGGTGGCATTGGATTGGCTAAGGGAGCTCTTACAAGAGCGATTCAAAAACTAGCCGACTTGGCGTATGATGCCAGTAGTTTGGGGGGAAAATATTTTAGGGAAAAGTGGCAACCTTATAAAACATAAATACGTTTTAAGTTTCAAGGCGCCACATTGTTTTGTAAGTATTTTTATTTGAGCCAGTGAATTTGTAAATATGGAAAATATTTGTCACCATTATGTAATCCAATATTTCCATTTGAAAGGTCTCAGTCCAACCAATATTAAAGCTAATCCACTCTGGAATACCCTCCCTGCTTCTTCGTTTACGAAGAATCCTCCCTAGTTAGCAGAGTTTAAACAAAGCCGTACGAGCTGTCAAGACGCGGTTAAGAAAATCTGCAAAATGATATTGGATGATCGTCAGAATCCGCGTGAACTAGCTGGAATGATAGGCATTTCAAAAGGTGCTATACATAGTATGTATATTGAGCGAAGATTTGAAGATGAAAAAGCTAAACACAAAATGGGTGCCGTGCTTGCTTTCAATAAAGCAAAAACAGTACCGCATTAAGCGAAAAAGGAAGTGTTGTTTTATCAAGACAATGCTTCAGTTCACACATCCACTATCACGATGGTCAAAATTAATGAATTAAAGTTCGAATTGCTTCATCACGCACCGTATTCGCCAGATTTAGCTCCCTTGGACTTTTTTCTATTTGCAAATCTGAAAAAATAGCTGTGTGGTAATCAATATGCCAGCAATGAAAAGGTGGAGTCTGCAGTTGATGGCTATTTAAGGAGTTTGACAGTTCTTACTGTAAACAGAGTATGAAAGCTATAGAATAGAGTTAGAAACAGTGTATAGAGGATAATTATGTTGAGAAATACAGGAAATTTTAACCAACTTTTTTGTGTCTTCTTTGTTAGGTCGGCTAGTTTTATGACCGCCCTTGTAGATGAATGTGTCATGTCGAGACTGTTATGCGAATTTTACCGTTTTTTATCGATTGTTAGATTTAAACAAAGCTAGATTTTGGCTGATATAAGATCTATATTTAGACCCGGTGTATTTGAGCTTGAACAACAGAGTTTATTTACAGAATGTTTGCTCAATTTAGAGCTACTGCGGTTTAATTATGGTGGATGGGTTTGTCCACATTTTCAAGTGACGGGTAACTATAAGACTGTTGGATTGGGGCCATTTGTTCAGGTGCTGCTCTTTGCGGCGGTATCAATCACCAGCCTGCAACAAATTGAAAGAGTTCGGCTATAGAACCTTCCTCGCTCTAGTGACTGGGATTCATATATACAAGATTCTGCGTATTATGGCTTTGTTCTTTTATGTCTTTGTAATCTCACAAGTATTCAGAACTATAGAGTACATTGCTGCCTTTCATCGCCGTCGAGCGAAAATGTTTTGGAACTTCCCTCCCCTCTTGTTGACGCGGATCTACAGCCCTTCATTCATGTATCGACCGCTTGTAACTACTTGATGTCTTTGCATTCGCAGGTATGTAATAATCCCCGTATGTTTTTCACTTAATGGAGAGCAGGAAGTCCCGGACTGAATTTTTCAATTTTTTGATCGGGATGAGACCACTAGAGAGAAAATCATGCGAACCGTGGTTGGAACTGAAAATACTGGTATTTGGTGAGTCAACAAAATACGCCTTAACTATTTGCTAACAGAAATGAAGTAAATTTTGGTAATGCGGCTTATTGGATAGTCATTATATAAATTCTGTGAGACCCACTTTTGCTGATTCATTTTGAATTCTTTGGAAAAATTTCGGTTTATTTCGAATTCAGCCTAGTTTTTGGTCTATCACATGCAATTAACATATAACTTTTTTTGAAAATGCTATCACTGAAGGTGGTATTACTGCAACTTTTTTCATAAGCATGTCTTCATAATTACCTTCTCGCAAAATAGGTTGCCGCACTTTCTAGATTTTCGTTTGGTGTAAATTGGACTAGTAAGGTTTTTGCCTATTTTTTAACTGAAAACCTTATGGCGGTTAGAGTCGTCTTACAAAGACATACAGTCTTATGAACAATCCCAAGCCAGGCCGTATCATCAAACAATCTTTGCTATTCTAGTCTGTCAGAGTCAATTAGGCGATGAAAATGCGATGTATAGGGTGGCGCAATAGAACGTGCATATTGCATCATCTTTTTATGCGGGGGAGAAAAGGCGCGGGGGGGAGTTTTAGTCGCTATGAATCACTTCGACGGGAAGCGTCGCGCATTTTGCGTGCGCGCATTTTACGAGAACTCTCGTTCATATATTGCTACTAGGCGACTATATTGTGCTGAATATGAACTACGGCAAATTTGTGAAGCTCCGAGTGCTAATTTAATTAAAATATGGGTAAAGCGTTTTGAAGAGACCGGTTCAACATTCAAACCACAAGCAAATAGTCGCCCAAGAACATCTAGGACCGAAGACAATGTTGAGAGAGTTATGACGTCAATACAAGGAAATCCACAAATGTCGACTCGCAAGAGATCGTCTGAGATCTCCAAGAGATCTCCATTTATTACTCTACAACGCCTTAGATTTATTTTAATCATACCTTTTGTATTTATTTTTTAATCTGTTTTTTAAATATGCACGTTCTATTGCGTCACTCTGTACGTATGTCGACCCCCTTTTTCCTGCTTCATCTGTGGTATGTATGTATGTATATTGGCGTGATTACTTGATCGGTTGTAGATTTAGCAGATCTAAAGTCTGACAAGGCCCAGTTAGGTCGGGAGGAACAGTCTTTAATTTTTCACATAAAACAATTGACAATAGTTTGGTGAAAGGCTGATTCCGCTGAAGTTGATACTCATACTTAGATCAATACGATTCATCTCTTGGTTTGTATGTGATATAAAAACTTTTGCTAACAAATTCGGGATATCTTTGATTTATGCTCAGAGACAAAATGTACCTATCAAAAGCCAATGAGTCTAAAAGGTGCGATTCATTAAAATAACTTGTAAATGTCAACAATTTTGACAAATCGCGCGACTCCATGCAATAGTTCAAAGGCGAAAATTGGATAAATTGCTGGCTGCGATCGCAAAGAGATAATATCTAATGAACCATTTCATATTGCGTTAACGCATTTTTTGTTATTTCCTTGTTTTAATTTCAATTTTGTATGGAAAAAAATGTTATGAATTTTCTATAAAGACATACATTAAGACTTGGACCATAAACTAATTAATGGCTTGTTGAATTTTTTGAGTGCAAAAGACCGCCGGCTAACTGCGAACGTGCAGTTATTTAAGTCCTCCATGTGACGGCTATCTTTGACTGTAACGCATTTTAATGTACTATTTTTACAATTTTAATTCGATTTTCATTTTGTTATTATTTTCAGAAAAACGAAAAACACTAACCACCTTCAGTGTAGGAGCAGGCAATGAATTATGATACTCATAAGATAAGACTAAAGATAGATTTATTTGTGGCTGCAATGAAGTTGGCGGTGGTGGTATCATTGTTTAGCAGCGTTTAGTTTTTCTGAATAGTAGTCAAATCGATTAAACAGCAAAACCACAAGACAAACTCCGCTGAACCAAATGGACAAAAATGTATTAAATATCATTGTCCCGTCATGTGAAATCCACACGCAGGCTAACTTTTATGCGCGTGATTTGTGCGCATATTTTTGGAGATATGTCGTACCCCTCCCCTTGGCGGTGCGTGAGTCTGTATTGTGCATCAGGAGTGTTATAAAGTGCCACCGCGCCGTAGTCTTTGATATCGAGCGGACTTTTAAAATTACATTTTACACGCATGTCGCCCGCCGACGATGTCAATCGATGTCGTTCTCCTTCAAATTACAAAACGTAATTCAAGCGTATGACAAATATGCGATCAAAGCAACCACTCTGACCGATCTCTGATCTTTGTGTGTCTATCTGTGAGTACGAATGGCCGTTCTAAAAGCAAAATAATAATAATAATGAAATTATAAAAATCTACAAAAGAAACACACAAATAAATTGAGTTTAATATTGCAGCAATCTTAAACTAGTGTTTTTTTTTTGCGGTCGTCAGTCTGTGCGACTTTTTTTTTGGATTCTTTAGTTAGTGTTTCAGTCATGATTTTTAATTACTTGTAACCCAACAAAGTCTTAAAATTTGAATTGATTAGACTGACACCGACCATGAGAATACAACGAATAGATTTTCGTCCTAGTTAGTGATGGTGGCAGCTGATAGTTCCACATTAACTTAATTGACTTTCTGTACAAAACCTGAGCTATTGATCAGATTTGGTTCAATTTCTTCCTCTTTACTTTTGCAAATTCTTGAGATTATAACCTACAGTAGAAAGAAATCAATTATTTTCCCAATGGATAGTTTTAGTGATCTGTAACTCGTGTGTAGATGGCGTTGGGAACATAAGATTTTGTACTGTGTTTGTTCAACCCAGTATTGTTTGAATGTGAATAAAGGTGAACACCAGCAAAGAGAAAATAGGCAACGTTTTACAGTTATTCTTTGGCAAAGGCGAAAATGCAAGCCAGGCGGGTGACAATCTGATAAAAATCTGTTTATGACGTAATTTCGATTTAGGCGATTCCGTTCCGGTAATTCTGATAAAATAGTAACAAATTTAGTCCAAAATGTCGTTGAGTGTCATGTCCGACCATTGTCCAAGATGTCGATAAAATAGTGGATCTCGTTGAGTCCGACCTAAACATTTCACAAAAAAAAAAAAAAACGTTTATAGCCGCTTGAGCAATGCTGTATGCAAAAAGAAGCTCGCTGTATAGGTGACCCAAGAGTTAACTCAAAAAAAAAAAAAAAAAAAAAAAAAAAAAATAAAATAATAATAATAAAAAAATAAATAAATCGAATTTCCATCTGTGAATCGTTGTTGAATCGCAACAAACTGGATGATGACTGATGATAAAATTTGGACCACTTACGACAACGTCAAGTGAAAACCGTCTTAGTCGAATTGTGGAGAGCGGCCGCATACGGTGGCTAAGGCAGTATTAACAGTCAGGAAGGTTTTACTGCGTATCTGACGGAATTGATAGAGGATCATTTGCCATGAACTGCTCCCCTATGACCACATTCTTTATTCAGATTTGTACTGCTAACAATTAGATCGTCTGAAGGAAGTAATTTTCCAGAAGCAGTCACCTTTAACCAATAGAGGAATTACATTCCATCAGGACAACGGCACATTGTTGGGCACTCGAAAGAAACTGTGGGAGCCTGGTTAGGAGGAGGTTCTTATGCATCCATCGAATAGACCCGTTCTGTCATTGGTTACTGGCCAATGGTTACTATCATTTGTCCATCTTTCGGTTTCAAAAGTAAAGTTAAACAAAACGCACATAAATCTATGATTTCTATGATGATCTATGATTTCATTATAATGCTTTGACCTTGTAATTGTAAAATACACTGTCTTTTAAATGACGGTCTATGGATTGGTTGCAGCAAAGGATCTTTTTGAGGTAGTTTTCGACCACTTTTTCGCACATTTCGGGCAGTACGTTTGGGGATTATCCGCGCAAACACGATCTTTGAATCAGCCCCACAAAAAAATGTCTAATGGGGTCAAATCGCATGATCTTGGTGGCCAAATGAAGTCGCTAAAAAAATGAAATTATGTTTTCCGGAAACCTCTCAATTTCGTTTGAATCACCACTTTTGTATTTTTACACGTTCTTCCTTATTCGTAAATGACAAACCTTTCACTAAATAAATAACACTTCAGCTCACAGGTATTTAACAGCTGCCAGCCTTGCCAGGCCGACGGTTTTGAAAGCACTAACTAGAAAACCCTGTATTTGTGTTTTGCCAATAGGGATGAGACTTGTTAAGAGAGAAGCACAATGGATTTATCTTCAAAATGCCAACAAATGATCGAACAAAACGGTACTTATTTGATCTGAATTTGACCATTCTAACTATGCTAAATACAGCTTTAAATAATGGATTTCTTTTTACTACCCTTTATATAACGCCGGCTCATATGTGCGTTTGCCCAACTTTCTGCCTTTCCACTTGCTTTAAATTGAAGTACCATTTCATTGATTCCAAAATGTTCCTTCAATGTAATGACAATTGTCTCTGTATTGAGAATCCAAGTGCTTTCTATTCTTTAGTAGCCACCTTAGGTTACGGGTCAGAAAATATCATAATGATTTTTTGCAGTGAAGTTATCTTTGTTTTTTCTGCCACATCAGCTACCCATTAATTTACAATTTAAATCAACCTACAAGTAAGTATAACAGATTATATATAACAGATTAATCAAACAACCATGAGTACTATCCATCCACATAATCTAATGTCATAGAGGCAATAATTTTAAATTTAGGCTTTTGCCATTTACGCCTTTTTGCAGTCACTTTTTGCCAATATTTCTTTGCAGCAACAACAAAGTGTAATTCACCATCAAGCCAATTTGAAATGTGGCAAACGTCCGTCTGTTCGTCTGTCTGAGACTTAGCGTGTCACCTAACGTAATTGAGAGGCGTTCCCAGCCATCGCCAAAATTTGATCTTACTGTAAGAGTGGGTGTACGTTTCACAAGAAAATACAAAGTGTCATATTCGACTATTAGACAATTTAACATTAAGTGGCAACATTATGATAGCAAAATCCGATTAACTATATATGCTATGGGCTTTAGCTAGTAGCCCGAAAAGAGTGAAGGATGCAGATTAAAGTTATCGGCAATATGCGTTGCATTTAAAAGTACTTTTCAACTATTCCATAATGCAATAGGCAAGGTTGTCAATCTCTTTGATAACTACAACACTGACTGTGTCATAAGTAATTAACTATTTGGGCTAAATATTTATTTTATCGATTTGCTCTCAAACTTTATTGTCAGAGTGTTCTTTTGATAATCTTTTTTCAATGATTGTATTACATTTAAAAATAGTTATAAAATTTAATTTCATTTAAGCGGCTTAGGTGTGATTGTTGTCATTGCCTTAACAATTTAATGGTTATAAACATTCATATTTCTGTGATTTTTCTAGTAACACAAAGTTGTTCTTGTTCATTTCTGGGTGTGAGTAAGTTTTTGTTGCTGGTGGTATTTTTGCGTTTCGATGTTGGTTCTACGAAGGTTCATTCAATTTGTTTATTCTAATTGCTTTGCTGCTGTTGCTGATGTTGTTGTTGCAGTTGGTTTCGAGTGGTTATAATAAACATGTGTCTGCAACAATTATCACATTTAGCTGTCGCTGCCGTCCATTTTCCACACTGATGGCGATTTGCCGAAAAAGGCAAATGGTTGTTTTTAGTACAGATCTAACTGGACCTAAATAAATATTTTAAAAAAGCAACATTTAGTAATACGTACATACACATCACATGCCGTGAAATCTGGCTGTGAGCTGAGAGCTCTTTTTTTCTGCGTTCAATGAAAACCAGATTCAGCAGCGGTCGCTCAACATCAGCGAGTGAATAATTCGTTTCAGTTTTCCACTACTTTCCATATGGAGCGTTAGATGTTGGTCACTTTATGCACTTCCACTTTATTTCAGCTAATTGAATAATTATTGTCATAAATGGCGTCACAAACTGGCAACCCAATTGGAAAGTTATATAAATATGGTAGTGAGTGGGAGAATTAATTTTTTTTTCTCAAATTCTGTATTTATTACAATCTGTCCTTGGACATTCAGTAATATTTATTTACAGACTATTTATATACTAAAATTTTATTTTTATTCGGGAACACTTCCTTGAGTGTCAATACTGCTATATTCGTCCTGAGTAGCCAGGTCCTGTGTGGTTCTCCTCCTTAGTCTATCCTCCTTAGTCGCTCACCATATTGGACGCCAGCTGATTCGGATGTTGTTGAATACGATTCATGTATCTAGCGGAGAATTTTTGGACTTCCTCCTTAATGAAGGGTGTTTTCAATTCTCTATGCAATTGTTTGTTCGAGAAGTATCTGGGTGTACCGGTAATGGTTCGCAGTACTTTGGATTGAAAGCGTTGCAATATTTCAAGGTTGGAGTTCGCTGCTGTCCCCCATAACTGAATTCCATATGTCCATACGGACACAGTTATAGATTTTTAATTTGTTATCTAGGGATAGTTTGGATTTGCCATTCAAAAGCCAATTTAAGGATCTTAATTTGAGCCCCAAGGCCAAGTCAATGTTCTGTCCAAATAAATGCCTAGATACTTTGCATCATTGCTTGAGGTATGTATTTCAACATTATTAATAGACACGGGAGGGCAACATCCTCTCCGAAGTGTAAACGTTACCTGAACCGATTTCGTTTCGTTTGCCTTTATTCTCCATTTCTGCAGCCATTTTGTTAAGGTGTCGAGATGTTTTTGCAATTTTCTAGATGCTTGATCCGGGTTGACGTCAGTGGCAAGAACAGCTGTATCGTCTGCAAACGTTCCGATAAGAGTCCCTTCTTCTGTGGGTAGATCTGAAGTGAAAATCAGATATAAGGTAGGACCAATTATGAAAGATTTATTTATCAGTTCAACTAATCTATAAACCTGTTCAATCATCCCATGTCTCTGTCTAAAACCAAATTGGTGATCAGTTATTAGTTTTTTTGGACTCTATCATAGGGTTTAATCTTCGGAGAAATAAAATTTCGAGGACTTTTGATGGTATAGGTAGGAGGCTTCTTCTGGTGGTTAATTAAGATCTTTCCATTAGACAATTAAAACATTTGACAAGTGGCGCAATCGAACGCCACGCTCGACGATAGAAAGAAGAGCTAATACACAGGACGTCGTAAAAAGGAAACCATGAGGTGCATATCATTGAATGTTACATTTAACATAGTTAGCATGATCAGATATAGGCCAAATATGCATCATTTTGTTCGATAATTTGTTGTAATTTTGAAGCTATCTTCATTACGTCTCTCTTCTAAAACCGTTGGCAAAAAAAAAGAGACCGATGATTTTCGCAAGTTTCTCTTGAGGCCAATCATTCGCCATACACAGGAACAGTTGGCCGTTATTAATGTCAGGTCTGGACTATAAGATCGAAGAATAAGAACTTAGCAACCCAGGTTTTGGAGCTTCTGACGAGTCATTATCCACATGCGTGACCTGATATTGTCCTGATGGAATACGATTTCTCCCCTATATTCCAAAGCTGGAAAATTGTTTCCTTCAGACGGTCCAATTGTTGATAGCATAGGTTCAAATTAAGAGTTTGGCCATAGACAAGCAGCTCACAGTAGATGATCCCCTGTCAATTTCACCAAACACACAACAAAATCTTTCTGACAGTCAATCCTTGCTTAGCCACTGTTTTTTTCGGCTCATCATGATTTGACCACGAATGTTTTCATTTGACATTGTCATAAGTAATCCACTTTCCATCACCAGTCGCCATCCGCTTCTAAAATTGGTCGATTTTGTTGCTATTCAACAGGGATTCTCGAATTAAAATTCGATTCGTTAGATGTTTTCTGTTGCATTTGGGAGTGTATAAAATTGATCGAATGATTGTAAATTGGGCCGTACATCCATATATGAGTGATCTAGTTAGAAAGGTTTGATTGTGGCTATTTTTATATAAATAATCCATGATAATAGCATATGTAATACCTAATCGAGTTGTGTTTTTAAAGGATATTAGTTTTAGAAACCACATACACAAGGTTGGACAGGCTCCAAATGTTTACATTCCACGGATTTGTTTCCACAATGTTACGGAACATGTACCGTTTTGTCAAAAGTTGGACGTGGGTGGCTGAAAGATTCTCATTTCATTCATGATAAAGCTTTCAATAACATGCCTACTGAAGTAAATGAAGTTGTTATATTTGCGACATTGTAAAATTGATCGTATGAATTTAAACGTGGTCGTATATCAAGTAAAATGAATCAACATGTTCTAGATGTTAAGTAGAGGTTGCTACGTTAGAAATGATTTGTAAATTACACGATATTGTTTTTGTCCCATCAGCAATTTGGGAGACATCCTGGGCTACACTGAGTGAGCGCGTGAAGATTTCAATGTTTGACGCACTTCAATGTAATTCATTTGGAAACTTTTAGCCGATTCAATACTATGGAAGGAGCATGAATTGTATACCTTGTGTTCGATGTAACGGTTGAAATAATGAACTTTACCAGTTGAATTATTCATACTTGCCAGGCGGTTTTCCAAAATGTTGTCCTTTGCAACCATTTTTTATCACCAAATTCGTAAAAATGCTTAGCAAGAGAAGGGTTTGTGAGCAGTAAATGGTTAATACTTAGCCCAGCCTTGTTTGGACGGGTGAAAGAATCATGTTATTCGGTTAGAGAATTATTGGACCAAACGCGGAGTGTTGTAAGGATAAAAGTTTTAGCAACAACAAGTGCCCACAAAGTTGGGAAATTGCCAAATGAATACATTCATGGATTGATATCAACGATAGAGAGTTTTGATGTCGATTGAACAATGACCAAAATGCCGACTCTGAATAAGCTCCTAGAAATACTTCTTGAAGAGTAAGCTGTTAAGAATCTCTTCTTGTAGACTTTTTCTCTGCATCATATTCCTTTATCGCACGAATGCTGTTCCAAATATAACTTTGAAGCAATGCCGAAAAAGAACCTTACTTCTCTATGCCTCATTAAAATTTGGTTTAATAATACTTTCCAATCATGTGGTAGGATTTGTATATTAGTCCTCTTCATAAATCGGGAAGATTTGTAATTCGAATGGGATTGTCTACAAACGCCAAATTTCGATGAACAATTGTATGAAGGTTTAGTCTTAGTAAATAGACAAATGTCGTTTATACGGACTTTAGAGGCTATTGATAGGGTTAATCATAAATTGTTGTTTCATTAAATTTAAATGATTGAATTTAGTACATTGGATATAATCATATCTAGTAAATAGGAGGCAGACTATCTTCGTTTGTAGTGCTCCAAGTAAATCGATTTCTATACCATCAGGTGGACTGCAAGGTAGTTAGCTGCACTCTATTTTATTCTCGTTATTAACCAATGATTTACCAACTATTGTTATTAAATCTGGGATACTTATATAATATATGCCGATGAAGTTGAGTTATTTATTTAAATATAATTGCCACATAAAGCCAGCCGACTGCGGGAGAACTTTGACAGGTTTGTTGTTTGGTGTCAGGTTGGTTACGGCGACCTAAATTTGTTAAATTTGTTTGTTTTTTGGATCTGGACCATTACCATCAAGTCTTACTTTGTGTACTGAGTAGTACTGATTTGAATGTGGTTAATTCTGTTGTCGACTTTATAATTATGAGCTTACAATATAAATTATGTAATTCTTTACAAACAATCCGAATATCGATGTATAAACATACAACTTACAATCCTAAGAGACGGCTTAGATGCTGCATAATGTTTATGCTTTCTCAGGAATGAATGAAGATACTTGCAATTTGATAGTAAAACAGTAACTCCCACAAGGAAGCGTTCTGCTCATATAGGTAGATGACGGAAAACAAACTCTCAATCAACATTAAACAAACAAAAGCTATGCTTTCTTCTAATCATTATTTCAACTTGAGTTTATCTTATCGTAGCACAGGTCCACAATGTGCATTGTTTGGGAGTAGTTTTAGATAACAAACTTAGCTTTAAATATCATGCAGATAAAGTAGTCCGGCTTTAAATTATTCATTTTGAAGTTTTTATAACACTGATGTAGTGTTGTCTAGATCGATTAAGGGGAAATTGGTTCATGCTTATATCATGCCAAGTGTTCTATATTGTTTAGAACTATAGATATATAGTGGCACTAATAAACAAAATACGAAGAAAATGCAGATGGCGCCTAATAAACCGCCGCCGCTTACCACCATAGGTTAAGTGTTTCTTGGGCTGTAGTTTTAAAAATTATATCGATTTGAGGTCTTTGTTGTCATTTTATAAATTTGTTCAATTGCGTAGTCCTCAATTTCTTTTTAGTTTGTTTAATTTTTCACATTCCACTCGTAATAAGCAGCTTCTTATTCCTAAAATAACCACGCTCATGGGTCGTGCTTTTGTAGTAAGAATAGCAAGAATTTACAATTTACTACCAGCCATTTAAAATGTTTTAAATTATGTCCTGATTCCTACAAAACGCACATTTTGCAACACTTTCAGACTTTACGGTAAAATTTTGTTTTCAATTAAATTGTGAGCAGCCTTTATTACAAACCGATTATCTTATATTTCCAGATTATATACCGATTAACTTCTAATTTCTGAAATATTTTTTTCATAATTTTTTTGTCTTTAATAATCATACCTTCTTTAAAATCATACTATATTTTTATAAATTTTATGATTAATTTTTATTACGTGTTTTTTTTTCCAAATTTATATTATTGAACAGATTAATTCTAACAGATGATTTGTTGCATATTGTAATTTACTTGTAATTGGCTGGAAGGTTTTAAATTACATTCCAAAATAAATGAATAAATAAAATAAATAATATATCAAGGATCTTTTCAACAAACGTGTTCCAGAAACTTTTAAGTCGATTGAGCGATTTTCGTCTGCGTATCTGGCGTGATGGTATACACTATAACTGCCCTAAAAGTCTTTAAACCTTATTTAAACTGGGCACAGCCTAAATATTAGGCTAGTCGCAAATGGACTATGTTGATTTAACCCTTCAGGTACCTCCCACAAAAATTGACTGATTTTTCGAAATTAAATTTTTCCCTGTAACTCCAAATTCATTCACTGCCGTGAAAAAATACGTGTGGTCTAATACTCCGCAAAATTTAAAAAAATCGAGTGATTAAAACCTTTTGTCTCTTCTGTTGACTCTCATACAAATGATCAATTTAATGTTTGTAATTCAGTCAAATTTGAGAAGCTTCCTGTGTTTTTATCAAACATACTTCTGAGAATGAAAAGGGACAGCATTGCCCCGCCCATACTGCCACAACTAACACATAAATCGCCTATTTAACTTACGTGCTCGGAGGTTCGTATCTTCCAAGCAGTTGTAATTAATTCAATTAAAGTTGAATCATCGTACGTTTGATAAATTTAGTTGTTAGAACAAAAATGGGCGTCATTGCCTCCTATAAAAATTGACCGAATTATCCATATTTTATTTTTCCCCTGCAATGCCCAAGCTGTAGACTGCAATAATTACAATTTTGGTCAATTATATTGTGTTATAAAATTTGAAAACAAAAACAAAAATTCCTTTGCATCTCATGAATGAGCTCTCTCATAAGTTTCTCCTATTTAAATTCTCACATTAACGACGATTTTGAACGTCACAGTTTGAGAATCATTTACCAAACTTGTCAATTACTTGGTTGCTCGAAGTGTTACTTTTTTTTTAAAATACCGACGGAATAACTCCGTCTTTTCTAGTGCCTCCTGTACAAATTATGAGGTGTGATAAAAAAAGGTTTTTTTTCAAATTTCGTGAGTTACGTATTTCGAGTTTACGTACGTACGTATTACGATTTTCGCATTTTTTTCTGTTATGTTGGTACACATGTCTGTTATATATGTTGACAA
>JAHXMU010000136.1:6526636-6539442 GCA_019455685.1 Philornis downsi | reverse complement strand
ACACATGTCTGTTATATATGTTGACAATATCAGCCATTTTGGATTGTCAGTTTGTTTTTGACAGATAAAAAGGTTAATCGTGTTTTGGTGCGCTCTTCGATTTTTTATTATTCGAAAAAAAAGAAACTGTATTAAGTTTTTTGTAAAAAATGAAATTAAATGTGCAAAGACATTTGAAATGTTAACTGTGGCGTTTAGCGAGTCTACTATGAGCAGAACACAAGTTCAATTGTGGTATAACCGTTTTAAGGAAGGCCGTGAAGATGGCAATCACGATGTTCGTCCCGGTCGCCCGAGCACGTCAACAACCGGTGAAAACATTGAAGCAGTGAAGAAAATGATTTTGAATAATCGTCGAATCACTACTAGAGATTGTTGCTGATGATGTTGGCATATCGTTCGGCTCATGCCGAAAATTGCTAAATTTTGAGCAAAAACAACTTCGCATGGACATCGCTCAGGAGCTGTTAAACACCGTCAACGACGATCCAGATTTTCTCAAAAAGGTCATAACTGGTGGCGAATCATGGGTGTATGGCTATGACATTGAAACCAAAGCCTAATCATACCAATGGAAGCGTCCAGAAGAGCCAAAAGCAAGACCACCGGATTGTGGAAAAACCAACCATGGATTTTGCACCATGATAACGCACCAGCTCACACATCTATGCTTGTGTGTGAGTTTTTGGCCAAAAGCAAAACCGCAAACATGCCTCAAACACCGTATTCACCAGACTTGACCTCCGCTGACTTTTTTCTTTTCCCAAAACTGAAGACACCGATAAAAGGAAAGCGTTTTGCTACCACTGAGGAGGTAAAAGAAAAATCGAAACAGGAGCTGTTGGCGATACCAAAAAGCGCGTTTAAGAAGTGTTTCGAAGATTAGAAGAAATGCTGGCACAAGTGTATTATATTATAAATTGATGAATAAATACTTTTTGAAAAAATTGGATCACATTTGTTGGTCACACTCGTATATACAATAATGAAAATGTACATCTCTGGATACCATCGCATATATACAATTCCAGTTCACGCCTCCTCTATTACGATGGCCAAAATTAATGAACTGAAGTTCGAATTGCTTCATCAAGCATCTTATTCGTCAGATTTGGCTTCTTCGGAGTACTTTCTATTTCCAAATTTAAAAAAATTGCTTGGTGGTTAAACATTTGCCAACAATGAAGGGATGGAGTCTGCGGTTGATTTTTATTTTAAGGAGTTTGACAGAATTGAATATCGCTAGAAAAATTGTATCAAGCTAAAAAGAAATTATGTTGAGAAATGAAGAACATTTTTCCCAACTTTTTTATGTCTTATTTGTCATGTCGTGTAGTTTTGGGACCGCCCTCGCGTGTTTTTGTGCTAGGACTGAATCCACAAAGGGAATCATTTGTTAGAATTTGTACAATGATTTTATTATTTATACGTATTGAAAAAGGCTGAGAGATACGAATCTTCAATGTAAAAAATTGGCTAAGCCGATATGTGATACTTGAAAAGAAGGCGTTTTTAACACGATTCATCATGTAGCGTTGAAAAAGTGTATCGATGATGATTTTAAGTATTACAGCTGCCATAAGTGAGTAAAATCTTTTCAGTAGAAAAAAACTTACCCACGTGAAGAATGAACTCTTCTACAGAAAAATTGTTATTTTTCCGGATTTTCCCATAATTTTAGTATTTATTTGCAAATTAAAACTAATATACGGTACTGAAGATGCGCGAAAGAACAATTTCAGCTTATTTATCCATTTTATTTTGGACGATGGCCATAGGAATGTTTGGATCAAAACACATCGAATAAACGACAAGTATAGTAAAAGTTCCTCAAGCTGGCGTTTTGTGAGCCTAAAATTAGAATACGGGAAACCCCCCTTACGTAGTATTCATGTGTGCAGGGGAAGTATTTTTCCTACATATATATATGTATCAAAATAATAAGTGCACCCTATATATTTTTTAAAGGCTCGTAGACCAAAATTTGTTTACATTAAAAGAAAAAAAAACAAATACTAATTTCTTTTGTTATAACAATAGAAATAAAATAAATACTAAAACAATAAAAAAAAACAAAAACTAAATTCAGTATTTTCCAAAAAGTAAAAAATTAGTCAAAAAAACATTGGACAAAATAAAAAGTACATTTAGTTATAATAAGCAAAAAAGTAAAAAATCAAGTTTTTTTCTGCTAAATTATCAGAGATTCGTTAAAAACCGGTATATCCACCGGCTATTTTCAATTATTTTGTTGACTCTTTTTGTCATGCTGGCAATAAGCTTCCTGCAGGTTTCTACTGGTATTTCATACCAAGTTTTTGGAACAAAATTAAATAACTGATCCTTATTTTTAAAAACCTCTTTTCCAATTCTTTGTTTCAACTTTCTCCAAAGATTTTCGATTGAATTTAAGTCCGGAGATTAACTTGGAAGGGCAACATTATTATCTTGGAACCAATGCTTGACCAACTTAAAGGTATATGTATGCTTCGGATCGTTATCCTGCTGGAATCTCCATCTAAGAGGCATACTTTTCACAGTATAGTTCAACATCGTATTTTTCTAGATATCTTTGCAGTGGAATCTGGTTATGGTGTCGGTAATTCGATGTGTCGGACGGAAACCATACCCCGAGAAACAACCCCAGACCATAATATTACCGCCACCGTGCTTGGCCGTCTTCTTTGTAAAGAGAACATGGAACTCCTTATTCTTAGGGCGTCGAACATCCCCAGCACAGTCGTTTGCAAATACATTAATTTTTGTTTCATCGCTCCACGAAATGTTTCCTCATTTTTTTTCACCTCCGGACTAATTGGAATGACTTCTTGCAAACGCCAATTTAGCCTTTAAATTTTTTTGTCTTAGCAAAGGAACTCTTCTGGCTATCCGTCCTCGTAAATGTGCTTCTTGTAGTCTACGACGAACCGTTTGCGATGAAATTACATTTCCAATTTCTGCAGAAATCGCTCTTGAAGATACAAGCGGGTCCTTCTTCGCAAGTGTTACAATACGGATATCTATTGTTTTTGAAGTTTTGTTTTGGGTCTTCTGCGAGTTTCGACCGGCTTTTTAGGTTTTACAGCATTTTGTACAAAAAATAGCAACCGATTCATAGTTTCTGCTATAGAGCGGAGACTTTTGCCACTTTCTCTTAGTCTTGAAACAATTTTTCTCTCCTCCAGAGAACAATGACTTTTTCGATCCATGGCTGATTTTTTTTACTACGTACTTTGTTGTTAATAAAGATAAATAACAGTAAAATAATTAGCCTTTGCAAAAAGAGTGCAACAGACTGCGAAAATATTAAAGAATTGAGCAATGAATTTATTATTTTGACCAAGTACTGAAATCACACCTGAACAAAACTAACTCGCAATGAAAACAACGAAGAAGCCCCAGCTTTGTTTTTTACTTTTAAAGGCATTACCATATTAAGGTTATTTAAATAAAAAAGAATTGCCATGTTTACTTTCCGTTGAAGTAACTAAAATTAAACATAAAGCAAAAAGAAGCAGGTGTACTTATTTTTTCGATCATATGTGTATGTGGTGTTTAAACTTGTTCCTTAATCGAATGTGATTTTTTATTTCAGAGTAGGGCACCCTGACTCTGATCTTGTTTTAACAACTTTTTGTTGTTATGCTAAATTTTGTTGTATTGAGATAAAAATATCTGTGCGTTTGCAAAACAACACAAATATGTTTATTTTTTTGTGTTTTAGAACATATTTTAGCGATAATGTAATTAGATTAGTTTAGTTTCAATACTGCAATGCGTGAATATTTTTGAACTGATCCTAAAACACTTAGAGGTAACCAACTTTTGTGGCACCTCTCAAAGATTCTTAGACACTTACGAAATGACAGGGGCAGTTTGAAAGGTTAAAAATTAGATTTTTTTTGTAGTTCATTTAGGACTGCAACAATTTAAATACCAACAAAAGAAAAACAAACAAACATATAACAAACATTCTAATATTCTTAATTTAACGGTGAGCAAAGTTTTAAGAGCCAACAAGAGACTTCTGTTCTTTGTGTTAAAATCTCTATGTGGGCTGTATTTTTTTCTTTGACTTCAGGTTGTTATTGGACATGAATATCTAGTTAATGATATTTTGCCTTAATTTCTTGCATATTTTTCTCATTATCTTTATCATATTATTGGCTGATATCATATTTTCCCATAGTTTATGAGCTCCGGTGACCAAAAGTGGTTTGGCAAATTGTTTTAACATTAGGCTTTGACCTTGGAGGCCTCTACCTTTTTTCCAAGGTTGCCTCAAATTGGATTACTTTATATACGAGTATTGTTGTAATAAACACATGAGATTTGCGTGGCATGGCTATCAATATGTTGGTTATCAATAACTTTTGCATACTGCTTCGACCTTTGGCGCGAGAAGACCTTGCAGAAGTTTCAATGACAACCGTGGCATTAAATTGTGAAATTTAATATTGATTTGGTTTTAAGATAAAAACTTGTGCTTTTTTTGCAAATCAGATATTGAAATTAATACTAGATTCATCTCAAAAATGTCATATCATATTTATAAATATTTAAAAAAAAAAAACAAATTAAAGAAAAAGACAAAATTAGGAACAGTACAAGGCGTAGTAAAAATAATCTTTTCTTTTTTGCTTGACATGGAAGGTTTTATTTAGTATACCTATAGTTAGAAGAATCCGATTTAAGTCAAAATACGCTTGTTGCATTTTGAAAGTAATTGCATTATTCTCCTCTCCATTATGTCCTCACAAACTTCTCTTGAGACAAATTTTTCACCAGCAAAATCACTCGTCATAGGCAGAAACATTCGGTAATTAATTGGTGTCAAATCCGGACTCCACGTTTTGGATGCATGAAAATCTCTCAATGGAGCTCTAGAAGTTTCTGGCGAACCATTCTCGATGCAAATGGCTTGGCCTTCTTCTTATGGAACACAATTCCTCTATTATTGGCCAACGCTGGCCACTTCTAAGTGATCACTTCTTAATTGTTAACAGTACACGTAAGAAATAAGTGTATGGTTAAGGGGTGGCAAATCATAGTAGATGATTCCCAGTCAACACCTCCAAATATACTGCAAAACCTTCCTGACTGTCAATCCTGTTTGGCCACCATTTGTGCCGGCTCACGGTTGCTCGATCCCAATTGTTGCCATAAGTGAACCCCTTTTTACCACCAGTTACCATCTGGCACAGAAATGGCTCATTTTCAACAGAAGTTTGTAGGTAAAAGTTCGGTCTATGAGAGTTTTTTTTGCACTAATTCGTGGGGCGCCCATATATCGAGGTTTCATTGTATCCAGTCTTATTCCAGTGGTTCTAAATGGGTTTTCATGTAACATGATGTTAGCTCTTAATCCGGATTTAAGAACGTTTCGGCAAATATTTGTTATTACTAATAGAATATAATTCAAAAACTTGGGAAATAGATAGTATTGACACAGCTGGCTGGCCGCATAGCTACTTTTTATGTAACGGTGAACTCCTGGGCAATCAAAACAACACTTAATTGATGGTTGCATTTGACTATTTCCATTATTCTATCCATTTTTTGGCCTTCCGGGGCCTGATGAATCTTTGGCATCAAAATTACTGATACGTCTGTCTACTTGATGCGTCTGCCTATTTGAGCTTCCCTAAAAAAGTTTGTGTTGTGATAACCATAATTGTGTTGTGATTCCATAATTCAATGTCCCCCCGAAACCTGTGAGGTGCAGACAGGCCTTGACCTTGCCAGCAGATGAAACCATCTTCGTCTTCTTCGGACACGATTCTCCCATTCCAATTCACTGCTTTGAATGTTTCTTTGTCTCAGGTGTGAAGTGGTGGATCCATGTCTCATTCATGGTTATAAATCGACACAAAAATTTGACTTTATTGCAGTGAAACATTGCCGAATACTCTACTGGAAAATCTTCACGACGCTGTTTTTGCTCTATTGAAAGGAAGCGCAAAGTTTCGATCAATATACAATGTATAACACTTTTTGAAATGCCTGTCATTTTAGCTAGCTCACACACCTTTAGCCGACGATTATTCAATACCGTGGATTTTCTTTATGGTGTCAGGCGTGGTCACCTCACGACTACGGAGTTCGTTTTGACAGCTCGCACGGCCCCGTTTTAACTCTGCTACCCGATATTTCACAGTCGCAAACGAAATAGCAGATTCTCCCAGACTAGAATCTAGTTTGGGTTTAGTATTGATTGGACTGAAACCTTTGAAATGAAAATATTGAATTACATAACGGTGACCAATTTTGTCCGTGTTTACAAATTCACTGAGATTGTTTACTTTGATGAAATCGATCAAGTGAACAAACTAAACAACGTGGTGCATTGAAACTTTAAACACAGGTTTTATAAGGTGGCCATTTTTCACCTAAACTATTTTTTTCAAACGATCTATACGTCAGGTCGGATAGATTTGAGACCGCCCCCGTAGAACTCAGATTCGAGGCTTCCCCTCACAAGGTTGCCTAGTAAATTTACTTGGTGAAGTTTCAAAGATTTTCTATTAAACAATGATGATTTTCACCAATATTATTTTTTTCAAACTACTGGCACTATCTACACGTCAGGTCAGCTGGATTTGACCGCCTCCATAGAACTCAGATTCGAGGCTTCCCCTCACATGGTTGCCTAACAGATTTACTTGGTGGAGTTTCAAAGGTTTGCTACTAAGTAATGATTAGTTATAATTCACGGTTTTTAAAGTATTGAAAAGGACAAGCCAGAATTTGTACGTAATCGGAACAGAATATTAGACCAAAGCCAGATAGAGAGCAGGAAAATTGGTAGAAGAGGGTAATGTTACACCGTTTCGGACAACGATGAAGGACAATCTTATACGAGTATTTAAGTTCTGCTAACGATTTATAGCTCAGATATTTATAGTTAACGATTTATCTCGGTAAAATGGAAAATAATTGCCATCTTAAACGTAAACAGAATCGATGCGATTCAGTAACCAAAACTTTCTTCATTAACCATTGACTACCTTGGAAAAGTCGACAGATCTATAAAAAAATAAAGTCTAAGATTGAAAAAAATCGGGATTTCATTTTATAGAACCAACATTTGGTGCGAAGCCAATACCTACTCGGAAACATACATTCATCCCTACCGCTTTAGTCTCACGTTTAGTCTCCGATTTTTATATCTGTCTCACGACAAATAACCTGAAGATCCAGGAGACCAATATTAGGGTTTCTGGTAATAAAATGTTTGTCAAAAGAGGTCCATATCAGAACGTAGCCTTCCATGCTACGACACCAAGGCAAAAAACCTGGTAAAAGATATGAAAACTTTATTTACTTCAACTCCAGATCTTCTCTAAGTTGGTAAACAATGTGAAGAGTGGGAGATGAAGGTACATGAGCTCAATTAGAGTAATGAATCTATAAAGCTGATAAAATATTGAATAAAAGGAAACACATTCGCCTTTCAACATTGCGACTAGCCATGACACTATGATTAGAATGCGATACTGGGTTCGAGCTCCCGTTATCACACATTGAATACTTGAATATCGTCACATTGAATACTTTTGACGAGCAGTTTAAGTAGTCGAGTAATTGAACAGTCTAGTAACAGATTCACGAATTGTCATTTGAAATCTTCACTCAACTGTAGGTCCCTTTCTGTGATTCAAACAATAGAATACGTTTAATCATACTGAATGTAAGAGGTTCTCCCATATTGTATCGTAGCCGAATTGCTCACCGGCCTAAATTTTGTACTTCAGACACCAACCAACAAATTTTCATTTCAATTTTATTAGAAAATATTAACCTTTCATCTTAACTAAAGAATACAATAATTTAATTTACATAACTTACACTTATAAACAAATAAATTGACAACAATAAAAGTTATCATTAACAAGATAAAACTGTCCTGTCTTCTCACGGTCTACGACCCAAAGGACGATTATGATGTAGATAATTCGAATCCACCACACGTTGCTGATATGAATCTCCCAAAGGGCCGTGATAGCGGGCATACATGGGAGCCATGTGCTTCTTATCGCGCTTCACCATGGATTGAACCAAACTGGCGGAAGCGGCATTCTGTTCGTCATCCATGTCGGTAAAGACCACAGGCCCAGCTTTTGAATCAAATTTACGAGGCTTTTTTGAATGACGATGAAAGTACGAGGAATAATCGTGCCTGGGCTTATTGTTCAGATACTTTTGGGGCAAGGATGCATAGTGCTTCAGACCTGGCGTAGTTTGCAGTTGAGTCTTTTTGCTATTGAAGGATATAGCATTAAGGTGGTTGTCCACTTGCGAGGGCGAGGTTATTTGAAAGCGAGGTGGATGATGCGGTTTGGAGGCTATGAAATCGGTGTTGAGATTATTTTTGTGCGCATATTTTACCGGCTGTTTCTCGTTAAAATGCTGTGCGGTATTGAGGTATTCTTCCACCTGCTGGTAGCCGGGACTAATGCTATAGGTGGGGTGGGGCTTCCTCTCATCTACCACAACGGCTTTCCAGTCGTTCTGATCGTTTGTGTCATAGGGCACCGACAGGGTTTCAGAGGGTTGAAAACTGGTTTGTTTCTCACGATTGACGGTTTGATAATATTCGTCGCGGGCATCCTTCAAACGTTCGCGCATGCCCGGTTCCAATTCCATCGGTACTTGGCGAATGCGAGCATGAGGCTTGAATTCAATGAGACTGGGGATTTTCGGATGAGAATGTGTTAGATCTTCGATGGGTTTCTTTATAGGTTTGATGTCGGAACTCAGCACTATATGTTCCTGATCTTTGCTATAATGATTGATTTTCGACTGCGAGGTATCATCACTTTTGGCCTCTGAACTATGAGGCGTGTCTGTCACGGGATGGGAATTGGCTCCCACGGTTTTTACGACGGCATTGAAGCCCGATTTCGCATCCGCTGTATAATGCACAGTGCGTATGGAACCATCGGGTTCTAGCACACTGTAGTGACCCTTGATAGCATCTCCTTCGCGGGATTCCCATTGAGATTTGACATCACCGGTATGCAAATCTTTGACGCCATAACTGAATGCATACTCTGGGTGTTCCTGTAAGTAGACAGAGAATCAAACACATGAGATTGGTGTTGTTATGCAATGTTTTATTGTAGTTTATGGAATTGGAAAAAAAGTTGTGTATATCCGCTGTGTATATGTGGTATACTGTGAGTAAAACGCCGAGAGTGCCAAAGCGCGTATTGTACCCCTGGCGGAGCAGGCACCACACCTTGTTCACCAAACGCGCGTTTGCCGCTGTTGCCGTCATTGCAGTTTTTTTTTGTCGTTTGGTCTAATCTTAGCAGATTTATGTTACCTTAACTTGGATCTATTTAGTGTGGTTTTGTTGCTGTTGTTTCTGTTGCCCCTGTTGTTGTTATCTCATAACACTGCTTGCCCCTTGTTGGGGGGAGCAAAAATTAGGCCAAGGCAATCTTCCAAAATGGACATTTTAATTAAAATCAATGGGAAAATATTTTTATGTTATCGGTTGTCGCAATTTTGTTGTTGTTGTTTTTAGTGTTGCTGTTGTTGTTTGCTTATTTCTATTCTGATCAGTTATCTGATTTTAGAGACCTTTGGGTGGTGCGTGAGTTTTTCTTATTTGGTGCCGTTTTCAATTCAAACGTCAAATATTACAAAAATCATGTTGTTGGCTACAATTTCTGTTGACGGAAAATTAGGAGAGGTTTCGCTTTACGGTGATTTACTACTCGTTCTATGTCACGGATTTATGGGAAACATTTTAGTTGTCCAAAAGTGATACACTTGAGTGGGAGAAAATGTCATCGGACAATTGACGTACATAACTAAGATTGTGCAACAAAAAAAATCATTTCAAGACTAGCAGAAAGTGACAAAGTCTTCGTTCTATAGCAGAAACTATGAATCGGTCGCTATTTTTTGTAAAAAATGCTTTTAAACCTAAAAAGCTCATTGAAACTCATGGAAGACCCAAAAAAACTTTAAAAACAATAGATATCCGTAATGTAACATTTGCGAACAAGGGCCCGTTTGTGTCTTCAAGAGCGATTTCTGCAGAAATTGGAAATGTTATTTCATCGCGAACGGTTCGTCGTAGACTACAAGAAGCACATTAACCAGGACGGATAGCCAGAAGAGTTCCCTTGCTTAGACAAACAAATTTAAAGGCTAGATTGGCGTTTACAAGAAGTTATTCTAATTGGTCCGGAGGAGACGGTGAAAAAAATGACGAAACATTTTGTGGAGCGATGAAACAAAAATTAATGTATTTGCAAACGATTGTGCTCTGAATGTTCGACGCCCTAAGGGTAAGAAATTCCATGTTCTGTTTACAAAGAAGACGGCCAAGCACGGGGGCGGTAATATTATGGTTTGGGGTTGTTTCTCGTGGTATGGTTTCGGTCCGATACATCGAATTTACGACACTATGACCAGATTCCACTACAAAGATGTCTAGAAGTTACTTTTCAAAATTTATTGGTGATACGTGTTCTATTTCTTCTTCACAAGATTATACCTATATGCACCAATGAATTTCCTCATCTATGTAATAAAATAAAGTTTACACGTACAAATAGATCAAATGACTTAATACCGGAAAGGCGCAGATGTTTGATGTCCGAATGGCAGTTTTGTATAAATAGTATACATCTTTGGAATTCACTACCTGCACGCATACAGTTCATAAGCAATGCAGGGCATTTTAAAAAAGTTATTTTTGACCATTTCAATTAATAACACACATAGAATAATTTATTTTTGTTTATATAAAAAATCAGATAAAAAAATATTGTTACATTATATTATATACCAAATGAAAAACCTGTACTATAATTAAAAGATATTAAGTCTCGTTTTACAGGTAATGTCAAATAGATAAATAAATAAGTAAATAAATAAATAAAGAGATCTATAAAATTTTGACATCCATAACAGTTGAAGGTATTCATCCGTAAAAATTCTTTAATATAAACGCAGGCATTATCTTTTAATTAAAAAGAATATTTTATCCGCATATTTTAAAACAAATATACCTTCTAGGCGTCTGTTCCTCTAGGGTTCCATTAAACTCACTTAAGACCTTTATTCGATGAAGAAATCATGAGCACCGCCTCAATAGAATTAGGTGAATTCCAGTTGTGCGAAGCGCAGGAGTAGTCATGTGTGACTAAATTTTCGTAATGTTATAGAAAATCTTGGGTACCCATACCCGGCGAGTGATACACACACTCGTATATATAGAAGAAACGCATTTATAAGTTGCAGTCTCCATAATACCTTATTTGACATCCTATAATAATATACGAGTAACATCCTAAATATGTAATACATGTATAATACACGAGTAATATCGTAATGTCCTATTCAGACCGGAGACCATAGTCTAGAATGATCAGTATGAAGTGAAAATGATTTGAAAACAGGAATTACAATTAATAAAAGGTTCTCTGGTGTCAAGCTGATGTAACAACGAGTGATGGAGTGGTGCTTGCACTGCAGGACAACTCGCAATCTACATAACCCATAAGAATAACTATGCTCTGTAATTCATCACATAGGCAGAAGCTAACGTAAGTAATTAAATTTGTGTTGGTTGAACTACCCACGTGCCAGCAACTACAGCGCCAACAAGAAAGACATAAACAGAAATAAAGAAATGAAACCCTTCAAATATTAACAATTTACAAAAGCAGTAGAAGGGTCGTTAGTTGAGGATACTCGTATATGTACACCTGTCATTGAGGACTTCCTGGTTTTCGCCTTCCGAGTCAGGTCAAGGATCTCCTGGTAATGCCATCGGACATCTGTCCGATGGTAGTTACTGTGAGAATACGTCTTGTTGACTAAAATGTATGACATGCTATTCTCAATGCTTCTTAGGTGAGTAGGCAGCAGCAGTTATTGAAATTCAGCTATTTATGTTACCTTAGCGACATAAAGAGGGCATGACCGCCCCAATACTTGATTTGGAAAGGGTGGACTAACGAGCCATTTTTATGAAGATACAAGAGCAAGAAAGGAAACAATATACTCGTATTACTACATGTTGACCGCTTCCACGAACTTTAAAAGGGCTATAATCTGCAGATATGCATCTGAAATGCTTGGATCCTGGCGGATGTCTCCGATAAACACAAGGCTGACATGACCATCATTCTGGATATGTAATGCGCAAGGCAAGGCTGTACTCGATGTGAAAATTATGACGAGTCCTACAGCTGTTACACGGGAAATACAAGCTGAAAAATGTGTTTGTAGTTGGTAAAAGATTTAACTCTTTTAGAGACCGAATTATCTATCACAACTTGCATCAAAATATTTTCTACATTGCGCTGATTTGGGAGCACTTGCCACCACAGGAAAGATAATGCAACAGAAGGCACATTTTATGAGCGCTGTGAAGAAAACCGGCCGCTGAAATGCCCACTAGCTGGTCGCTATTGTTTGGATAGTTTTAATGCAAAATGTTCATGATGTTTCTCGTCCAATAATCAAAAATTAAATCTACAAAGGCTCTTCCAGAACTAGCCAACCTGACATATATAGGTAGATAGTGTCAGTAGTTTGGAAAAAATTATTTTGACCAAAAGTATCAATTTTATAAAACTTATATTTTAAGTTTCCATTAAAATTAAATGATCTCAGTGAGTTTGTAAACATTGGAAAAATTGTTCACCGACGTGTAATTCAATACTTCCATTTCAAGTATCTCAGTCCAAGCAATATTAAAGCCGAGCTAGATTCTACTCTAGGTGAGTCTGTTCCTTCGTTTACGACTGTAAGATATTGGATAGCAGAGTTTAAACAAG
>JAHXMU010000136.1:6482792-6518174 GCA_019455685.1 Philornis downsi | reverse complement strand
TTTTTTTTTGTCTGCAGTTGTCCATCGTTTGCCAATCTAACAGAAATCCTTGATCTTTGTTTTCTGAACGAAATTTCGTGATTTGGCCATATAATATAATAAGTTGTCAACCTCCAGAATGGTCAGGGATCCAAAATTTTAACATGTTTCTTTGGAAAAAATCTTGACCAGCTTTAATTATGTTCACCTTATAAGGGGAGGTGGTGGTGCTGGTGTCTTATTGTGATTTCCACCTTATTTTCAATTAGCAATTTGTAGCTGAGCGTTGTTACGCATGCCTTCTGACCATTTGTGTCCGCGATCACTTCTGGGGCCAAATCAAGAAATAAAAAAAGGAGAAACCATTTCAGTTCAATCTTTTGTTTTTTTTTTCGCTTTCGTGCCATATTCAGCCAGGCGTTTTTTCGATCTGAATCTAGGCATGGTATGTCAGGCCACTTGTTAATTGAACAATCTTGTGTGATTTTCCATAAATAACCTCCACATAGAAAACATTCATGCAACATAATATTTTTGCAGTTGCTGCGGCTGCTGCAGCTTTTTGTGGCCTCTTATGTTGTGCGGTCTGTCTCCATCAGCAGCAACTCCTTCAGCCACTGGAGTCAACGACAACATTTTCAATTAGTTGCTCATAAGTAATTGTTGATTGTTGTTTTTTCCACCTCAGTCTTATAGAATTTTGGATATACTGATTTCGTTTATATCTTTATATAGCTAGAATGAAGAAACCAACTACACCAAAATCAACAACATTGAAAGCAGCACCAAAAACAAAAAAAAAAAAAAAAACTTGTCATTCGCTTGATGTAAACTTGGTCAAGTAAAGGTTAATGCTTTAATGTCCGTTTATGGTGAACATTTTGGCGGTGCTTTATATTTAGCAAAGTGTCCGTCCGTCCGTCCTATTTGGATTCGTATTGATGAAATTGTCGCCATGAAATATTAATTAATTTTTTTCTCCAATTATATAACTTGAAGTCTTTAATTTCTGATATGTATTAATGAATTTTTATGATTTATTTGTTGAAAGTTTTTGTTTTGTAGCGTTTTTAATGTTGTTCCATAAAACTTGGAAACGTATCTGAAGTATTTATTTTATGAACGCATAAATTTGGCTTTTTGTGATAAGAATTTGATATATTGCAACACTGGAACACTGGACATTTCGCAAATGAATATACAGTCAGTGGCAAAAATTAGATTTCGCTAAGAGATGCTGAGGGAAACTATGCTTGTGTGAGTTTGTGGCTTTGCTTCACATAAGATATTAAATTAAGAAAAAAATTTAATTAAAAACTTAAAATTTTAAATTTGTTTTGGTCACGTATCAAAAGTTTCTAATGTACGTTGAAATAAAATTTTAAATAAAACTGAAACCAAAGTGTAAAATGTAGCTAATATCAAAGTATGGTTAAAAATTGATAGATTTTTACGATAACATCCTTCATACCGAAAATTATATTTCCTTTCAACAAATCGCCTAAAAGGATACCAAGCCGCGAGCTGAACATTGGTAATGAGTCAATTGCCATTCGGGATGAGGTTAAATATTTGGGAGTTGTTTTAGATAAAAAACTTAACTATGGTAGGCACATCGATGAAATAGGTAAAACATCGTTACGTACAATCAAAGCGCTGTGGCCCCTAATAGGCAAGAGATCATCACTTAACGACAAGAACAAAAATCTCATCTTTAAAAGTGTAATAAGACCAACACTCACTTATGCATGTCCTATCTGGTACAAAGCGGCAAAAATACATCATAAGAAGCTACAGATTATCCAAAACAAATGTCTCAAAATAATAAATAAAAGACATTGGAGATACTCAACGCATGTTCTTCATCTTGAATCCGGCTACGAAAAAATCTACGACTTCATACGTAGACTAAACAAAAAATATTTTGAAAATATAGCGAATTCTCCTTACCCACTGATAAGAGAATGTAAAGAATTAACATAAAGTAATATGCAATTGGAAATTATCATTTGAAAATGATATGCTTTTGACACTATTGTATCCTTATAATTCTATCATAGGCATATATATTTTCCACTAATATTTGAACCCTTTTCTTTTCATATAAAGGTTTTACCTATTTTTCCTTTAATAAACTTAATATTGTAACAAAGCTCTTAAATCTATGAATACAAATTATATTTGCTGTAATATCTACTGATAAATTCTCATTACCATGTTATCACGTAAAAATAAAAATAAAAAAGAAGGCCAAACATTAAAAAACATTACCGAAAATTTAATGAAAAATTCGGTTTGGGGCCGTTTTCCTCAAGCGAATTTTAGATTTATAAGAAATTTGTTTTTAGAAAAGTCGCTAATAACTAATATTTTCTTTAAAGAGTTGGAGGTAACTACATTCTTCCATAGAAAATTTAATGATAACTAATTTTTCATGGAAAAGTTGCTGGTAACTAAATTTTTCTACAGAAAAGTTGCTGGTAACTAACTTTTTTTCTATAGAAAAGTTGGTGGTAACCAACTTTTTCTATAAAAAAAAGTTGCTGGTAACTAACTTTTTCTATAAAAAATTGCTGGTAACTAACTTTTTCTTTAGAAAAGTTGCAGGTAACTAACTTTTTCTATAGAAAAGTTGCTGGTAACTAACTTTTTCTATAGAAAAGTTGTGGTAAGTTACTTTTCCCATAGAAAAGTTGCTGGTAACTAAATTTTTGTATAAAAAAGTTGCTGGTAACTGAAAATACTTTTCGGAAAGTTAGTGTTATAGGTAAATATTTTTGTTATAGTACATGGTGTTGACTAACTTTCCCGATATAACAATTTGTGGTAGCGGATATCAAGATTTTAGAAATTTATTAATCCACGTTAATATCGTTACTTGTTATGAGTCTGCAGTCAGTTAGGTCTAGTCATTTAGGTTGCGAAAAAGTTAACTACAATACAGTAACATAGTTATAATGTTTATTTCAATAGTATATATTCGGAGGTATTCGAGAATGAATATATCTATACAAGAATCTAGTAACGGTTACATGTCATGAACTTAAACTGAAATAATTTGAAATTGCATCTAATATTGGGAAGTTATTCAACTTGTATGTATAATATAGTTGTATCTATCGATGTATCTCTTGATACATTTATCTCACAAAAGTACAGCTTACAAGTAACATGGATGTTTCAAAAATTTTGTATATTTTAACATCATTTGTTAACTTGTTTTTGTCACTTACTGTAATTTTTAATAAAAACCAAAATTAAACAATCTACAATAAGACAAGAACAGAAAAATTACATTTAATGTTAATCTTTTAATAATTGTTTTCAATAAACGCTGAAAAAATCGATAAAAAAACAACACAAAATTTCAAAAGTGAATTATCGCTGCATTTACCATAATGTCAAGCAACTGAAATATAATTTAAAAAAAAACTGACTTGTTGAAGCCAACAAAAAATATGGAAATAAATAATACAAAAATACTTTTTAAAAAATGTAGGACATTTTTCTCAAAACAATTCTCGGTCGACAACAATTCGCTGTATCAACTGACACGAAAACATAAGGAATTGTCAAATTTTTCTTGTCTGGCTGTGTTAGGCAGTCTCGCTGAAATAACGCAAAATAACAATAAATTCTACAACTATGTTTTGTTGCCTTTTTTTGTCAACCAATCCCCCACCGTCCTAGTAGTCTACCACTAACAGTGGCCAATCAATTTTCGTAACTGTTCTTTCAGTTAAGTAAACGATTGAAAAAAAGGTTTCAATTTTGAAAGGTGTAAATGAACTGTGAGATTTGTTAACAAACTAATTTACATAATAAACAATATATTCTGGGGTATTGTGAGTTAGTTGAATGCGTTCTACTCGAATGTAACGGGTTAGAATTGTACCTACTCGTATTCTCGGATACGACGTCTATAAATAAATATGTCAGTTGTGTGTCAAAAACATGTTAACAGACATAATCGGATCAAGACATTGACATAATGTGGGATTGATCAGCAAGAATTGGAGAATTTTATAACTTGTTGAAAGAACAATTGAGACAACAATAACGTGCATTCAAAACTGCCAACGACTGGTAAATGGAATAATTGTTAAATGCCGTAACGATTACAGATTAACATAATGGTTAAATTTAACGGTATTTGTACCGAAAAGTCACAATTTTGGGCGCAAAAAGACAGCATGAAATATACTTCAAAACAATATTAAAAAACTACATCTAAAAATTGTAATTTTAATTAAATTTAATAATTTAAATTTAGCCCAAATACAAGAGTAGAATCGATGAAATTAAGACAAAAAAAAAAATGGTCTAAAAGTGAAAATATGGAGACTATGAAATAAGAAAATTTAAAACCTGAAATTTGTTTGCAGACTTTCTATTTTGCCTTTTCCGTTGCTCTTTTCCGTTGGTGCAAAAGTTTGCGGATTACTCGAAGGGACGTAGTATAGATGGGAAAAAGCAGTGCCTAGCGATGGTCAATTCTTTCCGTGAATCATTTGCAAACATGTTTTCAGAATAAAGTTGCATTTTTATAAAAAAAAAACACAGCGAGGACTTAGTTGTGTACCTAATAAATACAGGGTGTCCGTCGGGAATTATTATGAAAAAATTTGCAGAATTAACTCGTAATAAAAATAGCAAATTTTTGACTTATGGAACTTAGTTATTAAAACTAAGTTAGAACTTTCTGTCTTCCAGAAATCAACGTAGAGATGGTAGGTAAACCATTGAGTTTTTTAAAATAATCAAAAACGAAGGTATGATAAGAGGTACTAGAAAAGGGTTGACAATGCGGTACATTTTCGTGCCCCACTTTACAGTGGATGAAGAAGGTAACATGAGTTTTGAGAAATTGATTAATGGAAGGGACGGCTCATTTTCATCCTCCAATGCTACCTTAGCAAATCCGTAAAGTATACTAAATTGGACAACATTTAGTGAAGCCAAATAAAATATATGAATGTAAGAATGTATGAGTTAAATCGGCTATTTGTATGAAGTGTACCAGACAGGGCGTGATTAATTAGTCGATTTTTTTCAAATTATAAACCAATTCATGGCTATGATCTGTCAACATTTTTACCTGTGCAAAGTTTCATGAATTTTCACATAGGTTTATTACAGATATCATATTTACCAGCCAGTCAGACAGCAACCATATCGCTCAATTGAATTAAAAAGCCATGAAACGCGTTTGGTCCTTCTGAGTGTTAAATTTTTGCAGTATTAAATGATATATTCATTTAGTGGCTTTAAAACCACCGGTCTGGCAAGGCTGCCAACAGTTAAATATAATCCCTGTCATTTGAAGTATTATTTATTTAGTGGCAGGTTTGCCACTTACGAATATGGTTCATTTAGCAACCGAAGAACGTATAATAATAGTTAAAACTTACTACAGAAGTGGTAATTCAAACGAACAAAAACTTCTTTAGCGATAAAGCTCATTTCTCCCTCGGGCTCGGAGAAGCCAAAAGTGATTGTGGAAAAGTAATTTCATGCGGAAAAAGTGATTGATTGGTGCGCATTATAGTCTAGAGGTGTCATTGGGCCGTATTTTTTTCGAAAACTACCTCAAAAGGATCGACTGCTGCAACCAATCCAGAGGCGGTAATTTCAATGCCACTGTATTTCGTACATAATGGCAAGGTTCAAGCATTATAATGAAACAAAACTTTCAACGAAATCATAGCTTTATGTGTGTTTTATTTAACTTTACTTAAAAACAAAAAAAAAAAGGGGATAAAATCCTGTCCTAACTTTTATTCTGGTGAAGATATAATTAATTATTTTCGTCCGTTTTTGAATTTATAGTCGATCTTCAAAATAATATGTTTCCAGTTCCTAATCCCGTCCAATACCGTTTTTCTATTAGTAATTATATATTGTTGCTAATAGAAATATACTTCAAAAACTTCCAAAATTGTTTATACTGGCATGTACGAGTATCCATCGAACATAATCAATTTCGAAAGTTTTTTTTAATTATATTCTATTTAATTATATTGTAGCAATAACAAATATTTGCTAATAGAAAATCGATTTTGAAACGAATTGGGAACTGGGAACAAATTATTTTTAGAACACTGATATTTAGATATCTAAAGATGTATCGGTTAGTTGCAAGATTAATCAATATTAATTTTTCGGTTTAAAAAATAAAGTAAAATAAAACACGCATGAAGTTATGATTTCAATGATGATTTCTATGTCATTATAATGCTTGGACCTCGCCATTATGTACAAAATACAAGGTCATTTAAATGACCGCCTCTGCATTAGTTACAGTAGTCGATCCTTTTGAGGTAGTTTTCGACCTCCTTTTTGCGCATTTCAGGCGGCATCTCGGCGATAACTTGACGAATGTTGCGTTTCAAATGCTCCAATGTTTGAGAATTATCCGCGTGAACACGGTTTTTGATGTAGTCTCACAAAAAAGTTTAACGGCGTCATGTTGCATGACCTTGCTGGCGAATTGACGCTGGCAGGCCCTGAAATTACGCATTCTGTAAACTTCGCATGCAAAAAGCCAAAATCGGTCGTGTTTGTGGCTTTTGGCACTGTCTTGTTGAAACCATATATCGTCCAGTTCATAAACTTCAATTGCAGGCCAAAAAAAAGTCGGTATTCATACGGCCATAGTGCTCTGAATTCGGATTATTTGCCACACTTTCACTAACAGAAGTGATATTTTCGCAGTACGCACATTACGATGATGCATTGGTCTGACCACATCTGTAGCGGTTCCAATTTCTTCAATTTTTTTTTATAATCTTGCCAATTTCTTGCACAGTAGATCGATTATGACGATCATAATCACCCCGAAATGCAGGAAAAGTGCTAACTTTCGAATCACCTCTTTTGTAGTAAGTTTTAACTATTTTTAAGCGTTTTTCAGTTGTTAAACAATCCCGACTTTTTAGAATCGTTTTCTTTGTTGAGTAAACTAGTTTTGGTTGAATTGGTTATTTGTAGGGGAGGATTTGTTCAAATTTTATTGAACATTATTAACCAATAAGTACGAGTATACTAGACCAAAATATGTGCTTATTTTGTTTGAAAATCAGTCATTTTATGTGAAAATGTTAGAAAGGGTAGGTCAATATAACCCATTTAAAATTTCCGGCTACGATATGAAAACCCTAATTACAATAATTAAAACAGTCAAAATTCTTTTTAAAGATTTTTTGAAAATGCATTTTTTTCTGGAGGTGGGTCAAGGGACAAATTTCTCCCTGTTGGGTCAATTTTGTTAAAATTCGAATCTAAACTGCCTCTAGCTATGGTATATATTTGTGCAAAATGTGAGTCTTCCAGCGCAGTCCGTCCGGCCTTCACGATGTCTTTAACTGATGCGCCGATGGATGAATGGTTTCAGGTTTTTCAATGGTTAAGAATGTACTTATTTTGTCAGACTATGAGTATTTCCTAGCCAGATGACTATCTCTAGTTGTTACAAATGGAATGGGAAACTTAGTATTCCATCGATTCTTGGCGATGCGCTTAGTTAAATTGAGTACAAACGCCATAGAATAGAAATCAATTCGCTTCCCATAGTGCTTATCTTGATATACTACAACCTCAATGATATTTAAACGTTAAATTGTGTAATGTTTGGTAAAAATTTCAAATTTTGCTTCTCCTGGAAGCTAGATTAAAAATACTGCTACAAGTGAATTTTGCTTTCCATTTTTATAGTTATAATCAACTAATCGCTAAGTCCATAATTTGAGTTACTTACAAATTGTGGCGCATATTCCATCATATCATGCCGTTCGTCGTCTCCTTCTTCTTCAGCAACATGTATGGGCTGTAAATTTACCATTTTGGCCGTGATGACAATGATGACTGCAATTAATAGCAGGTAATTTAACCGTTTACTTGGTATCCGAGTCTGGAAAGGAAAATGTAAGAAAAAAGATATTAAATTGTTATGTGAATTAGACAAAATTGTCTAATAATGCCAAATTAGCACTTGAGGCTTGTTGACTGACAGCGACATAAAATTGAATGAAATTGATAATTGACATTTAATTTGATAAGACAAAAAAGCAGCAGAAATACAGGAGTTATGATACGATTCATCTGTGTTACTAGAAATTTCCGCGTTACACATAGAGGTAATTCGTTTGACAAAATATATAATTACTTAAACTAAAAATAAAACACAACTAGTTTAAAGATTTATTAAAATAAAGACAAATAGAGAGGCGTTAATTGGGATAAGCGCAAGAAAAAAGCCGCCCAATCAGGTGCTTCCAAAGGGTGGCGCATCAGTAACGTTAACGTTAACGTTATATTGAATGCGTTCTTGTGCATAATTTGATTTTAACTCGTGATTCAATTGCATCTTATATGGAAAAAGATGTAACATATGTAAAATTCTCTGCAAAGACCGCCTAGACATCTCTAATTGCTGATAATGTTGCTTGGTGGAAGTTTCGGGGTTTTCCTCAATACTTGCTTGCACTCGAGCAATGGCCACTTCATTTTGAATTGCACGAGGTAATCCAGCACGCGGAAGATCACAGACAGCCCCTGGTTGCCCAAAATGCTAAAACAATCGGTAAATTGTTGGAGCGCTAGGAGAATTTCGAACATGAACGAAATTTCGATAAAATTGAACAACTTTGGTTCTTTGTTCTGTGCTGAACCTTTTCATCATAAATTTCCCAAGTATTATTTAGTTAACAAAAACAAACAAAAAATGTATTCGCTCATAAAATTTTGGGTTACTCATGCGCCACTCTTTATAACTTCCATAGGGGATTATGGTCTGTCTCTAGACAAGTTGGCGTGGCTACAAATTCTTCTTCTCATGTGTAATATATTGACGAACGATTTTTGTAATGAAGCACATTAAAAAATATAAAACTGCATTGACTTCTTCTACTTATGGGCCCAGCCCTTGTAAAGGTACTTAAGAGTACCGTGATCGGCATTCCTAGTCAACATAGAATAAATAGGTGTGTCCAAAACTCCTCGCATAAAACATACGGATTAAGACTGTTTTTTTTTAATATATAAATTAACCTGAATGAATAAAGGCATATAACATTTGATATGACAAATACATAAAAGTAGAAAGTGTTCAAACTGCCAAATATGTATTGAAGTAATCTATTTCATGATTTCTTTAGTCGATTGAGCGATGTCCGTCTGTTTGGAATCTTTACAAGATTACTTGGAACTGTCTTACTTTGTACAAAATGAAATTTTGTTAGGGATCACAGTCAGGGATTTCAAAAGGCCTATATTGACCTACTCTTTCTGATATATCCGTATAAAATAACTGATTTTGAAAAACTAAAATTTTTTCCTATAACTTTTCATTTGTTGCAGTAGCATAAATTGCGGTCTACTATAGGTATATTGATTTATTTATTTTATGTTTGACAAAATTTGAAAAAACACTCCCATACAAATGACCTATTTACCCAAAACTAGCCGACCTAACAAAGAACACACTAAAACGTTAAGAAAAATTTTCTTTATTTTTTTTAACATAAACTCCTTTATGCTCGATATACTTTTTCCAGCGATTTCAATAGTATTCGATAATAAAATGACCATCAACCACAGACTCTATGTTTTACCACATAGATATTTTTTATGAAATATTGGAATAGAAAGTAGTCCAAGGAAGCTAAATCTAGCAAAAAAGGTGCATGAACTTTAATTCTTTAATTTTGGCCATCGTAATAGTGGATGTGTGAACTGGAGCATTGTCTCCATGAAACAACACTTTCTTTTTAGCCAATGCGATTTTTTCCATAATTTCATCTCCTAAACACTGCAATAAATTAGCAGAATATTCGCCATTGATGATTATTTCTCTCTGAGGATAATCAATAAAAATAGTTCCATATGCATCCCAAAACACAGACGCCTTGACCTTGCCTGCCGGTGGAATCAACTTCGGACACGATTCTTCCATTCCAGTCTACTGCTTTAACTGTTCTTTTGTCTCAGGTGTGAAGTGGTGGACCCATGTCTCATCCATGGTTATAAATCGATACAATCGATGCGTTGAGGCATCCCGAACACTCTACCGAAACAACTTCACTACGCTTTCTTTCGCTCTAGGGCGGCACCCACCTTGCGTACAGCTTTCTCATCTTTAAATACGATGTGTAGCGCTTTTTCAAAAGTATGCCATTTCAGCAAGCTCATGCACCTTCAGCCGATTTGGATGATAATCCAATACCATATTTTGTGGATTTTCTTGGCCGTGTCTGGCGTAGACACTTTAATTGGTCGACCACTACGGTTTTCATCTTGTTATCCAATAGTTTGCAGTCGTAAACGAAATAGCAGACACGTCCAGAGTAGAATGTAGCTCGGCTTTGATATTGACTGGACTGAAATCTTTCAAATGGAAATATTGAATTACATAACGGTGACCTATTTTTTCCCATGTTTACAAATTCACTGAGATCTTTTACTTTTTTGGCTTAAATAAAAACACTAAACAACGTGGTGCCTTGAAATTTAAAACATATGTATGTTTTATGTGGTTGCTGCTTTTCACAAGAATAACTTTTTTTAAACTACTGGCACCACCTATATGCCAGCTAAATTGAAATTCGGATTATCCGTTACACTTTCACTAACTGAAGCGATATTTTCGGGCGTGCGTACATCGCGATGATGCGCTGACCTGACCTCATCTGTTACGTTTCCAGTCACTTCATAATCACTCCGTAATGTACGAAAAGTGTCCACATTTGTATCACCACTTCTGCAGTAAGTTTTAATTATTTTTTCGCGTTTTCCGGTTCTTAAACGATCCATATTCGTAAATGGCAAACCTTTCACTAAATAAATAACAATTCAGATAACAGGAATTTAACAGCTGACAGCCTTGCCAGGTTGGCGATTTTAAAACCACTAAATCTCGCACTTACGCTCCTGCCACACAAACGGAAAAGGACCTCACGTATCTACCAACTACTAATATAACTATGGCATTTGACTGGTGAATAAAAGGGAAACATAGATTTTGTCCAATTTCGAATTATACCTGAATTATTATACCCTATGACTATAAAACATTTTTGTATAAAATTTCAGTCTTTTGTATTTGGTCGTGATTATTACAAATAATTAAAGTTTGTTTTCTTCACAAAGATGTGTCGATTTTTGTTAAATTAACTTCAAAAAGTAGTCGTCTATATTTTGCCCATAGCTAATTCTCATCCGATTGCATTAGCGGCTCTTTTAGTGCAGCTTTGTGAGTTTTATGTGGTAATGAAGCCAATAAATTAATAAACCTCTTGCTTTGAATATGCGCGTTTTGCTGCAATGTACAAATTGCCTGTGTAGAAATCTATAACGCACATGCGTACATTCAGACGGCTTAGCAGTCTGTCCGCTCGCTCGTCCGTCTGTCTGTTATTTGTGAATAGCAACGAACGACAAACGTTTTTAATGTTGTAAAGTTGTAACGCAATTAATTTGTTTCGAGATGTTATGGCGGATAACAGGACTAGTTTTGAAATCCAAAAAATGCGTACGATATTTTATTATTCTTGCACTTTCCTATGGCTTAAACATATGATCTTGTTTTTGGTGTACAACTTTGAAATGGTGGAAGTATTGTCAGTTTACTATTTGGTTAGTAACATAACATGAGAATTTATGAGGTTATTAGGCTTTCATTACGATGAGTTCAGATAAGTCAAGTCATTTAACAAAATTGAAGTAAATCGACTAAAGTCCTGGATCCTAAAATTTATATTCTTTTAAAAAAATTGCTTTAATTGTGGGCGTTGTTATTAAAAAAATACTACAAGTACGAGTTTTCTTTGCAAATAAGCCCAAAGTCGACATTTACGTGTGAGAAGAGGACTCTTTGGCACGTCCGCTCATCTGGCGATAAGTCGGTATATCGCAGATATTGCAATTGAGACAAATTGGTCCAGTACGAAAAGAATTGTATTGTAAATATTTTTCTGCAGAACTTATCTAATATATTGATAGTTTATGGATACGGGAATGTTTCATTCCAATTTAAATGCATTTGTGGGTTCAAAAGTGCTACAAGTGTCAATATTGGTACAATGTGAAAAAAGCTGGCTATTGAAAGGACGAACCAATTTCTGAAAGGAATTAGATTTTCTCAATAATTTCCTTAAATTTGTTCCTAAATTAAAGGTCGTGTGTTATGAAAATTCATAATTACGGAAAAGAATCATCCTAGTCCATAAACTTTTTGGTGGCACCGCTCTAATTATAAATGTCTTTAAAATATAAGGGTGGATATTTTATTGCAAAAACGAGTTTTTTTCATGATAAGAGAACGTTTCCATCATGATCATTCATTTTGCAATGAACCAGACTCCCGCCCATGATACTGTAGTCCGCTATCGATGGTGAGTGATGTATACGTTTCGGCCCGGTCAAACTTTTGGCGCTTGCCCAATTTTGCGTCAGTTCATTTGTTTCATTGAATAGTTGAAAATTGCAAACAAATAGAAGAAAAATTGGTTTACTTTAGTAATTTATTGTTATTGAAATATTAAAAACCGTCACAAAGGACTCCTCGACGTATTAACTCCTTTTTATATTCAACGTCACATGTGGTACAACGTACATTCCGCCAAACAGCCATCGGACTTGGATCATTTAAAAAGCCCGCTTAAAAAGATTTACAAATTATTTTTTTTTTGTCATTAAGTTGTCCTCCGTAATAATGCGAAATTTGAGCCTAATCTGTCAATTAGTTTGTGTGCACTGCTCGATTTTGTCAGTTCATCTCGAAAGCTTTTTGTGATGATGAAAACAGTTTTTTTTTGCAAATAGAATTTCCGCGCTAAATCGGTAAAAATATCATAGAAGGTAGATCGATTTTATGGGGAAAATGCGCCAAAGATTGATTAATGCATTCAAAAGCGGATGTCTCTGGTTGGCCATCAACGTTGGCCTTCAACAGAAGTGAAGATTTACAAAGTGAAGGAAATGTTGACTCAAAATCGTCATTTAAGCTTAAGAGGAATAACTCAACAGTCAACAAGCTTCGGAATGGTGCCTTCTAACTGAGTTGAAATCGGAGTACGAACAACTGAGTCAAAATCGATCAAAAATCATAGTAATGCTGACTATGCGAGTTTCGCAGAATTGCGCAATAACTCTAAATATTGACATAAGTTGTAACATGTTCTTTTTTGCTATTGTTTTTTATGCCCTTGCCTAAGCGCGGTTTTTAATTTGCGTATATTTCGAAAGTTAAAGCGATTTCTTGAACAATGCTTAAACGAAAAATGCAAAGTGGTGATTTAAACGCGGGCACTTTTCATGCATTACGGGGTGAAGTGATCTACTGTGCAAGGAATTGCCAAGATTATAAAGAAATTTAAAGAGACTGGAAAGCCTTAAAAACGTGGTCAAGCCTGTGAATCATCGCAATGTACGCATTGGCGAAAATATCGCTTCTGTTAGTGAAAGTGTGACGGATATTCCGAATTTCATACATCATTTTTAATTATTGCAATTAGGGTTATCCATTTAGTGGTTTTAAAACCGCCTGACTGGCAACACTGTCAGCTGTTAAATGGCTGTCATCTAAAATGTTATTTATTTAGTGAAAGGTTTGACATTTACGAATATGAATCATTTCGCAACCGATGAACGCATAAAAATAATTAAAACTTACTACAGAAGTGGCGATTTAAACGTGTTCTTTCAAAGGAATCCGATTTTCCCAATAATTTCCTTAAATTTATTCCTTAACTAAGAGTGGTATGTCATGAAAATTGATAAGTACGGAAAAGAATCATCCTAGTCCATAAACTATTTGGTGGCACCACTCCAATTACAGAAGTCTTTAAAATATAAAGGGGGATACTTCGTTAGGAGAATGTTTCCATCATGATCAATTATTTTGCAATGAACCGGCCCTCCGTCCATAATACTGTAGTCCGGTCTGGCAATACTGTCAGCTGTCATTTGAAGTGCTATTTATTTAGTAAAAGATTTGCCATTTGCAAATATGAATTATTTAGCAATCGAAGAACGCATAAAAATAGTTAAAATTTACTACAAATGTGGTGATTCAAACGTGGGCTTTCAATCGCATAAACTTTTCTTCAACGATGAAGCTCATTCATCACTCGGTTGTATCAACAAGCTAAATTGTCGCATAGGAGGCTTGGAGGAGCCAAAAATGATTGTGGAAAAGTCATTGCATCCGGAAAAAGTGACTGTTTGGTGCTCATTATGGCCTGGAGGTGTCGTTAAGCCGTATTTTTGCGAAAAGGACGCTGGAGGAATCTTAAAAGGATCCACAGCTGCAACTAATGCGGAGGCGGTCATTTAAGTGACAATGTATTTTGTACGTGATGTATAATGAAATAAAAGTTTCACTGAAATCATAACTTTATGAATAAAAGATAACCAAATTTTTTCTTGTTGAATGTTGTGACAAATAGAACTTTATGGTTAATGGCAAAGCCTTCATACGAATTAGCCGCTAAGCTAGATTTTATCGGTTCTTCATGCCATAGTTTAGAATTCATTGGTGTAGGCTATTTCGTGGTTGGTCTTGATCGACTACAATACGCATATTCGCATGTTCAACTGTGCATGTATCCAACTTTCAGGCCGTCCATTTGGTTACTATTGCAAAACTACCAGTTAATATTTAAAGTAGTTAGGGAGAAAATTCAAAAGATATTATGGAATATGTGCGAATTTGCAACGGGTACTAGTTTATAATCACATGGGATCATTTTGTTCACGTTTTTCCTCATATAATTTCCTTCAAAATTTCCAGTCTACAATTGTTGAATAGCAAAGTTTTGGATTTGGATATTCGCAAATAAAAATTGTTAATATACTATAAGCTTAATATATACCAGAGCTAACGTCGAGTTGTAAAGCCTGGTCTTATTGATGGCGTTATTGTTGGCGTTAGCCGCACTAGAAATGGTCATTGGCTTTAATCTCTCTTTCTTATGCGCTCTCGCTCTCTGTTGCCGCCATATCGACTACATGTAATATTTATGTCAATTAAATCCAGTAGCAGTATTGAAAAATATTATATATTTATTTTTTCTTGATTTCTGAGTGAGTTTTTATGGTTGATGTGGTGTAGATATTTGTAGCTGTTGCAGAGTTACTTATGTGGGTTATGTTTAGAAATCAATCAAAAAATTGTTGTTTAATGACCGTAGTCGATTTGATTTTAAATTAACTTATTTAATTGTCCATTTGACTGTTGTCGCTTTTGCATTATATTAAGGTTTTACACATGTTTAACAAGTTTTTACTTGAAATATCATAAATTTTGGTTTCTTACTTTACATTTTACCAGAGATACCAGTGATATTTGAAGCCGTAAAAATCATGTAGATTTTTGAAGTCGCAACATCAACGATATTGGCAAGAGCCAGATGAGTAGACCGCATTGACAGACAGAAAGATATCTGTCTCCACTCTAATTATTACGTTGCCCACAGTTATTATCTGTGGAATTGGTAATTGTTTTTGAAAATGTTTTAAGATTATGGTTATTATCTGCGAAATGTGATCTTTAATAGTTAAGTGATGCTTTGATGTATGTTATTTGTTGTTAACACTTTAGCAGTTCGATTGAATTAATAACAAATTGTTATTATTTCACATTGTGCCGGCGAAAAATGCAAGGCTTTTAGGGTAAGATTCGTGCAAGGTTTGTCCTACTCATTTCTAACACGGAATGTGTGTTTAGTATTGGCAGCATAAATAAATCTCGATGTTTATTTATGGTGTATTTTGGACAAAAATTTGCCATGTATTGAACTAGTATTGTTATTTTTGTTTGTTATTTTGTTGGATCTTCTCCTGGATTTGCCACGGTGTGAACATCTGGTCAGTTGTCTATTCGTCAAATTTGAAGAGATATTGTAAGGTTCCAAACAAGTCCGATGGAATAGTGTCTCACCTTATAAGCAATGGGTGAAAGGCTGAGAACGCTGGATCTCATATCGTCTTTAGATTCACTAAGACACTTGTCGGGCAGGCATAGTTTAGTTAAATTGAGTTTAAGTTAAGAAGTTATGCTCATATACGTTCAAAGTTCACATTCCACCACAGATATTAAACAGCTCCAGTGGCTTTATTGATTGTAGACAGTGATGCTGCTATTCTGATCTCGTTTTGACTAGTTGGTGGGTAGGTTATGCTGCCTTAATTACAGGAAGGCACAAGAATCGTGCTACTCAACTGTCAACTGTCAATGGTGACCGTTATTTAAAGATGCTGAAGGAGTTTTTTCTCGTTATTTGCCGAAGACGTATTCGTTTCAACAGCATTTGGTTTCGGCAAGATGGTGCAACTGCATACATAGCCAGACCAGTTATGGCGGAACTTCAACGAAAATGCTGAAACCAATTAATATCCGGAAACTTCATTTTCAGCTGACCCCCAAGGTCTGGCCTGACCTGACTGCATCAGATTTTCTTTTAATGGGGTTATGCTAAATAAAAGGTGTACAAAACGAAACCAAGGAATTTTATCGAATTGAAGCAGTCCATTAAAACAATAATTGAGGCGATCCCGACTTCAATCCTTCAGGTCGCAATGAATAAATAATATTCTGATCAGGTGTCGCATGAGCATGGCTGTCACTTACGGTCTATCATCTTCAAAACCAATTAGTTATATAAAAAAATTGAATTCTATATACAATAAAAAAAAGTAAATGAAATTCATCCAAGAAGTTTTTAGTGTAGTGCAATTGGTGTGCCATCTTGTAGTTAGCGCGATTTCATCTCTCGTATTGTCTTTCGGAATAAACAGCTTGAAATAGAGTTCTCTTGCTATTTCTATCGATTAAGACGAATGAAAGTCCTTTACCAAACATTTAGTTTTTAGCTTTTTGAATACCTTTTAGTCCTTGAACTCATTCTCTAAACCTTCCTTAAACAGATAACATGCCTCCCTTTCTTTTTGTTGATAGCGTTCCTCACAGAATGCGTTATCCATTTTTCGGTTTCAAAACTAAAGTTAAATAAAACGCACATAAAGGTATAATTTCGACGAAACTTGTAATATTTGTCGTACATTAATGCTTGTATCTTGCCATTATGTCGGAAATACTGGATTGGTTGCAGCAGTAGATTTCTTTGAAGCAGTTTTCGCACATTTCGGGCGGTATCTTGGCGATAAATTGACGAATGTTCGTTTTCAAATCCGCATTCTCTTTCATGTATTCCCACAACAAAAGTCTAACGGCGTCAAATCGTATCAATCGCTTTCTGGCAACTACTCATGCAATAAAGCCAAAATCGGTCGTGTCGTGTGGCTCGTGACACCGTCTTCTTGAAACCACATATCGTTCAGTTTATAATGTTCAATTGCAGCCTAAAAAATCGATTATCATACGGCCATAACGTTCTGAATAGACGGTAACGATTCCTCCAGCGTTATTTTCGAAAAAATATCACTCAATGACTACTCCAGACCATAATGCGTACCAAACAGTCACTTTTTCCGAATGCCATGGCTTTTCCACAATCACTTCTGGGTTCTCCGAACCCTCTATGCGACAATTTTACTTGTTGACGCAACTACCGAAAGAAAAGCTTTATCGCTGAAGAAAATTTGGTTAAAAAAAATCAGCATTGAAAGACTGCTGCTGTAGTATACAATCAGTATATCCACAGCGTTGTGAATGGTCAGCCGGCTTTAATTGTTGCACGAATTGAACTGCATATGGATAGAGGTGCAAATGCAAATGCCATAACGAGCCATAGGATAGGTCCAATAGCTGGGAACGCCATGAACTCGACAAATTCGAATTATTTGCCATACTTTCACTAACAGAAGAAATAATTTCGACAGTGCGTACATTGCGATGATGCACAGGCCTGACCACATCTGTAACGCTTCCAGTTTCTTCAAATTTCTTTATAATCTTGCCAATTTCTTGCCTTGTTGGTCGATTATAACGACCATAATCACCCTGTAATGCACGAAAAGTGTCCACGTTTGAATCATCACTTTTGTAGTAAGTTTTAACAATTTTTAAGCGTTCTTCGGTTGTTAAGCCATCCAAATTCGTGAGTGGCAGACCTTTTATTAAATAAATAACACTCTAACAGCTGACAGCCTTGCCAGACCGGCGGTTCTGAAACCAGTAAATGGATAACACTGTACTTCAAATGCTTCATTCTGGATTTTACATTTTTGATGATTTATGAAATAGTTGTAAGATGAAATAGTTGTAAGAAAAGATGAAAAACTCTAATAAATGAAGTAAGCTGCTATTGTAAATCATATATTTTTTCCATTCTTATTGACATAAAGATACATATGACTAACTAACTAACTAACAACGCTAGTATTGTAAAATTTTATAATGTATTTATTATTGAACTATGGAGAAAATATGTGAATGAATGAAAATAATCTTTCTTAAGGCCTAAAATGGCAGTCCTGAATACAATTAAATTAATACTAAAACCAAATAACATCTACCATCAGTCCTTCGGGTAAAGATATAAGAATACAGTTTTCATAAATGCTATAAGTGGCAACATTGATTCAATAAAAAAAAAACTTCTACAATAACCAAATTTAACCAAATTGAGGAATTTTTTGGACACTTCCATTATCTTTTGTTCGTCAATTAAAGGCGATATGTCATAAATATCAATGGAAGCTAGAAGGAACCAACAAAAATATTTTTAATGGGCATCACTCTAAATTGTGGATATGATTTTATAAAAGAAACTAATAATATAATATATTTCAGTGGAGTATATTTCACTGGATAACAGAGAAGGAGCCGCTATTTTACGTGTGAAAGTGGGATGTTTTTGTCAATCCTCGCTCATCTTTCGACGGTACTTCGTCCTGTTCGTTGTAGAGAATACATCGTATAAGTTTCTGCCTTCTTTTGTTCAACTTTTCGTGTCCTCACTTTTTTATTGATTTACATTTACATATAATTCTGAGTAAAGAAATATAATTCAATTATATGTTTTACTTTCTAAGAGAAAACTAAAACCTAACACGCAATCATTAAAGTTGAATTAATAAAACATTGAATTTTATATGATCTGCCTTTATCATTTTATGAGATGTAATCATAATTTGCTGCCTTTGATTAGCAATATTATTTACAACATTTCAGGTTCATTTCTGGCCCCAATTAACAGCCTAAGGTGAAAAAATTAATTGTTAACCATCTTTTGCAGCATACACATCAGAGTAGCAATAACGTACAGTCTGCCAAGTCATAAGAGCGTAGACAAATTACCAGATGATGAATGTCATCTTGTGTCAAATGCAATGATTTACTAACTAATGGGTCTCGTGAAAATAATATAATAATATCACAAGCTCGCAATAAGCTCCGTTACACATACCTACACAAAGCAGTGAATCTGTAACCTTGATGTCCTTGAACATAAAATGTCATTATCCTTTGTTCGACTTGCTGCAACAGAACAAAAGACCGTTGTGAGGAAGGAGCGGTTTTTAGGAATTTTGGATCTCCATGTGGTTTGTCGTTGCAAATAATAATTCTTTACAATGGGGCTGTTCAGTATTCAATGTTATATCGTTTTCAAAACCAGCATAGAAATATTGATGAGGTGAACTGACTTACATATATACTTATGTATATCTTTATGTAGCGTCCTTTTACATTGACGTAAAAGTGTGTGGAGTCTCAAAAGGCGTTTCATAAACTGCTAGGTTCTTAAAAACAAGACATATGAGCTAAGTTGGATAATTTGTAGAGGAGGTACCAGAAACTGCGGTTTAATTTTACACATTTTATTTAGCATTACACTAAATACTCTTGGCAAAAATCTAAGGTATTAATGCCTGTTGATGCATTAGGATTTACAAGGGGATAGTCAAAATTCACTCAATCGGTGAATTTGTAAGGAAAGTATCAGAGCCCTTCTCACTGTAACGAAGTGGGCGGGAAAAACGGTTTCGGTGTAAATTCAAACTAGACTGAAGTGGATCTATTCACCGGGAGCTACAAGATTCCACCTGTGGATCGTATTGGGAGATACTGAACTTCGTTTCGCGGACTGTGCAAAACACCTTGGTGTGATTTTGGTCAAGAAGTTGAATTTCAAACTCAACATCCTGGACAGGGCGAAAAAGGCCACAGTGGCGCTATATGCGTGCAAGAGAACAATAGGGACACAATGGGGATTAAGGTCTCGCATTGTTCACTGGTTTTACACTGCAGTAGTAAGAACGATACTGGAAGGTCCGTGCGTCGACTTCTACACTAAAGGCTCAAAATTAAATAATCATACAAGTTTCGGTGCCTACTCCAAAGATTTAGGGCTAAGTGTAGCAAGGAGACTACCTGATCGTTGTAGTGTTTATCAGATCGAAATTTTGGCCATTAAGCAAGTAGCAGATTGGCTGAGATATACTGTCCTCACCACGGTTAACATATTCTCTGACAGTCAAGCTGTCATTAAATCCCTGGATTCTGTCCTCCTGAACTCAACATCAGCTCTGAAATGCCGCAGATCTCTTAACGAGATGACTCAGCATTCCAATATTCACCTTATGTGGGTGCCGGGCCACAAAGATCTTCCAGGAAACTGCAGAGCAGACGAGTTGGCAAGACTAGGGACAACCTTACAAACTCCAGACGAGTTGAGGTTCGTGGGCATGTCTCTAGCCACTTGCAAGCTTCCACTGCGAGATGGGGCATATTTAGTAGATGGGCGTCTGTTCGAGGTTGTAATCAATCTAGACAGATGTAGCATAGCCTAGATCTGAAGCATGGAACACATACTTAAAAGTGAACTATGACCGAAGCCCTAAAAAATACACAAAGTAGAAGATTTAATAACTGCACTTGCGCATTGGTGGGTAGCGTGCAAATTTAGTGATTTTTGATGAAAAAATATTTACGGTTCAGCGATATGAGTATGGTTAGATTGCAAAAGATAATGTAGACCAGTGAATTGCTGTGCGAAAGCTAGTGCCTGCAGCAGTTAAGGTTTGGGTCACGGTTACTGTCATAGGGTTGTCATCAAAGGTTTTCATTGAACGAGGCGAAAAGGTCAATTAATGTATCTAAAGTGAACATATTTTAAACGATATTTTATGACTTTGGGCATGTAAATAATTTGGTTGTAGCCATTGCGCTTTTCACCAACATTCGAAGCCCGTGAGACATAAAGGTTTTTACAAGAAAAAGTTCCCAGCTTTATTTTCTCATAACAATGGCTTTTCCATTCTGAAAAAGTATGAGGCAATCAATGGCCTGAAAATAGGTTTTCACCGAAAATGGAACAAAATACCGTCAGACTTCATTCATGCAGTGAGCGAAGCTTTCCCCATTGTCCTCGTTAAAGGTGACTAAATCGAACAATAACATATTTTTTAAGATTTAAAATATTTTTACGATATACTGAAGTTGTTAAAAAGAAAAGAAAAACGTGTATTGAGAAAATTACAACGTTTTTAATTGGTATTTTCATTACACACATTTGTTGTTTTTTATAATTTTAGCGATATTTTGTTAAATTATTTATTTTTATTTAAATGATTTTGCTATTTATGTGCTTAAAAGAAAAAATTAAAAAACCCTCTGATATGATGTCCTTTCCACGGCCTTGTGGGATTAGCTCACTTTGCAGTAAAATAATTGTTACATTGTTGACGCCTTACACTTTCACTTTATGCCAGTGAAAGTCCCGCATACTTAACTCACATATTAACATTGCAAAAACGCAAACACTTTCGCTTTTATTTCACTTTACTCTTTGTGTTGAAAGAAAACGTTTTTTTTTCTTAAAATGCCAACAATAAATGGCGGGTTTTCTCTGCTGATCGAAAATACCATTTATTATATAAACTCAAAATCAACTTACATCGATGGACATTATGAATATTAAAATCAAAGTTGAATCGCGGAGAATGTGAAAGTTAGACAAAATCACGATTTTGTGCGTTTTAGTTGTTGTTAATGTCTGGCTTGGCGATTATTCAATCGTATCCTGTAAATTAAGAAAACTAACTTGCACTTGCACTTGCACTCTCTCTCTCTCTCTCATACACACACACGTATCACTCGTGCTGTATTTCAAAAAGAAGATGTTATCTTTTATGCCCGTAATATGGTGGTTGGCGTTGCTACTGTGGCAAACGTATAGTGGACTCTAATATAACAGCACGATATGTCAATGTCAAGGACAAATTTACTATTAAAGCTGCTACGAATGGCAGGCAACGTATTTATACACCATTTGCCGCAAAATGCCATGGAAAACCTGATGTAGATAGACAGACTCAGTGTTTACAAGGTGTCGCTAGTGCAGGCAAATGCCTTTACATTGTAGATCCAGCAAGCGACATTTACAGTTTGTTATCAATGGGAATCGTATCATCATAACGTCATCGCTTAAGACAACCGCCGATGTCTTGGCTTGATCGCGAGTGGTTGGAGAAGCAAAATATTTTAAATATCAACCAACCGGATCAGTAGCTTTCATCGGCAAGCGATTTATGGGGAGAGATGCCAAACATAGTGAAGGTTCCCGAACGGAGCATAGTTATATGGCCTTTACCAACTATTACGGCCCATAGTTTAATCAAAAGCCTTAGAATTTTTCTTTAGAAAGTACATCCCTTAAAAACAGTTATAAGATGTTTCTTTGAATGAACAAATAAATGGAAAAACTTGTTAACAAATATCAGAAAATCACTCACTATATGAGTGAAACATTGATGGAATCCTTAGACCAATTTGGAATTTAACAAACTAGATTTGTCATACATTAAAGAATAGATGAATTAGTAACATCATAGAATGGAATGTGGCCATAATGAAGGGAGCGTATCAGGCAACGCTAATGAAGGAAATACCATTGCCAGTGCCGTGAATCGCTATCATTAATGGGTTTCTGAGAATACTTAAATTTGGGGAACTGGAATTGACAAACTAGATTTGTCATACATTAAGGAATAAATGAATTAGTAACATCACAGAATGGAATATGGCCATAATGAAGGGAGTGTATCAAGTAACACCAATGAAGGAAATACCATTGCCACTGCTGTGAATCACTATCATTAATGGGTTCCTGAGGATTCTTTAATTTGGGAAAATCCCCACTTGTCTGTTACATGGACGACTTGGAAACATTTCTAAGGAAGATGAATTTGAACCGATTATGGGACAATGCCTCCATTTTCAAGGGAAGATTCTCAGTTGATGTGAAATTATCCCCTGAAAGTACATACAGAGTACTTAAACATATAATTCATTGTCGAAGCTTTTTCATGCCGGAGCATTTTGGTCTATCGCCACAATACAGCACGTTTTCTTATCCATCCATCGATAGGCAGAAAGTGTTGCATAAAACTGATGTAATTGATACAGAACCGGACAGCCTGTGTACAAAAGTGACGTTACTAACTACTTCGACCGCCGTCTATGGAAGCATAATGGGACAGAATATTTATAGAAAGTTTCATACTGAATCTATATATGGACTTCCCGCACAAACACCAAAAGAGCTAGCCGATCACAGGATGGAAAATTAATGCTATAGTTCTAGTTCCAGACAGGAAACCCTGTATAACGAGTTACTGGGTGAGAAACAAGGATTTTACAGTTACACATAAGAGAAAACTGGCCGACCTGACGTACAGATAATGCCACTAGTTTGAAAAAAATTACTTTGGTGAAAAGTGCCAACCTTATGCAGCAAGGTGCCACGTTGTTTAGTGCTTTAATTTGAGCCATCAAAAGTAAACGATATCAGTGAATTTGTAAACGTGGAAAAATTGGTCACCATTATGTAATTCAATATTTCCATTTGAAAGATCTCAGACCAACCAATATAAAAGCCGAGCTAGGTTCTACTCTAGACGAATTTGCTCCTTCGTTTACGACTGTAAAATGTCGGGAAGCAGAATCTAAAATAGGCCGTACAAGACGAATATCGTAATGGTCGTCCAACTGAGGTGACCACGCCAGTCACGATTAAAAAAATTCACAGAATGGTATTAGATAATCGTTAGCTAAGGCTGAATGAGCTAGTTAAAATGATAGGCATTTCAAAGAGTGCTGTATTTTATAGAAGTTTGGAGCGGGTGGCAACTCCCAGGGAGCCTTTGCATATCCATTATTTTTAGCCGTTGTACAGATTGCTCTGCAGACCGTTTCCGGGAAACTCTACAAGGAAGTTGTAATTAGCACTTGTTAAGAGGTGGAAGGCACTTTTCTTCCCCTCGTATGTTGACCGAAGATTTGGAGATGAGAAAGTTGTGCGCAAGATGGATGCCGCGCTTGCTTTCAATAGAGCGAAAACAGCGTAGTGGAGATGTTTCAGTAGAGTAGAGTCTTTGGTGATGTTTTACCGCAATGAAGTTGAACTTTTGTATTGATTTATAACCATAGATAAGACATGGCTTCACCACTTCATACCTGAGACAAAGGAACAGTCAAAGCAGTGGACTGGAATAGGAGAATCATGTCCGAAGACGGTTCCATCAGCAGGCAAAGTTGTGGCATCTGTTTTCTAGAAAAAAAACTTTTTTTTCCCAACTTCTACGTGCCTTCTTTGTTAATTTTGGACCACCATTGTGTGGAATGGATTTAGTAAAATTGGAAAAAAACAAAACAATTCCAAGTAATCAAAAGAGCAATAGTGAGAATGGGCTGGAAAGGCATCTCGAAAATACTGGCAGTTGACCAGTGGATATGGATATTATTGCTGATAATTTGGCTATATGGGAGCAAATCCACCATTTTGGATATGAAAAGCCGAATCTATCTAGGACATGCATAGAAAATAGCGAAACAATGGAAGAATTAAGACGAAATATAGGATGTAGCGTTATAATGCTATATGTGGACCAACCCTAAAGTAGAAGAAAGTAAAGAAATTGAAGCCCGTGACATTAAGTTGCTTGAATAGGGGGACTAACACTCTTAAATAAGGAACATTTGGAGGACGGTGAATGCTAATTTTCTGACTGAAGTATTCTACCGATGGTATGAGTCACGATTCAATTTCATTGATTAGCGACTCCTCTTTTCAACATAATCTAGTATATCCGCAACCTCTAGTGGGGTGTATAACAAGTGAAAAGGCATCAAAAGGGTAGTGCAAACTGCCATGGGCGATGTTCCTATTCGTTGCAATATAAGTGAGTCTAATTTGTTCGAAAAGTCAGCATTGAAAACTTATTGCTGTAGCATGCAATGAGCATATCTACGGCGCTGTGAATGGTGAGCTGGTTGCATGAGTTGAACTCTGTATGGATGGAGGAGCAACTCCAAATGCAAAATACCCTATAATGAGCCGTAAGATAGGCCCAATCACTGAGGACGCCGTGAAATCGACATTATTGGATTATCCGCCACATTTTCACTAACAGAAGCGGTATTTTCGACAGTGCGTACATTGCGATGATGCACTGACCCGATTACATCTGTAACGCTTCAAGTCTTTTCAAATTTCTTTATAATCTTGCCAATTTCTTGCCCGGTAGGTCGATTATGATGACCATAATCACCCTGTAATGCATGAAAAGCGTCCACGTCTGAATTATCACTTTTGTAGTAAGTTTTAACTACTTTTACACGTTTTTCGCTTGTTAAACCAGCCATATTCATAAATGACAAACTTTTCACTAAATAAATAACACTTTAGATGTCAGGCATTGAACAGGTGACAGTCTTGTCAGCCCAGTTTTGGATAACGCTTTATAATATCCTTTATAACAATACATATACCTATATTAATCAATTTTTTCAATTAACGCATAAATAGTAAAATTGTTGGAAAAATTGTTATGCAATACTTCAGCAGACCAAATCAACACAGTGGCTTTTGGCGGACTTGCGGACGGATGGATATGCTTAAATTAACATTTATTTTAGTGGGGACCAAAGGAATATATTCTTTATACAAAGTATATAATTTGCAGGATTTCAGATGAGCATTTCTAATTGTTGTAAATGCAATGACGACCTTAGTGTGGCCCTATAATGAAGGCTATACAAAATAAATTAAAGTATTTAACTTCTTGTGAAAAGTTCTGGGTGCCTGGTATTAGGAAAATGTGATACCAGTCATTTCTTTCTATCAGAAGTCGAAACTATTGCAGGTGTCAGTTCTGATTCAGACAGAGAAACGAAATTACATGATACCACTATTCTTTCGCTTGGTGTTCTCGATTACAAGCAAGATACGAAATGAAGCATAAGCAAATAATTATATTTAATAATAGTAGTAATATTATATAATTAATTATAATTATTATATAATTTAATAATATTTAACAGAAATTTGTTTGTTTATCAAAGTCGATGTACAAATTGAAATAAATAATCGTGTAATTAAATTCGACCAAAATAAATCAAACATTATGATTTGGGAATTTTACCATTTTCAATTATTTTTTTACAACGACGATTTTATTCAGATGAAATATTTCATCACAAAAATTTGGTCTAGAATTAGAAAATTTCTGAACTCTTAAATAACCAATGTGTTGTTGATAAAATTGTCATTGTCGACAGATAATCGCTGATCAAACTTTAGTCAATTCCACATCACTAACATTGCCGACTTGTTGGCGGCGTCCAGTCGATTTACCTTGAATCTTGTTGAATTTTCTTTGTACTCAAAGTGTCTTTCTATGTTTATTTATAATGCTCAATTTTCTGTCGCGGTTGAAGAAGCCTCGGCCATTACCATAAAGTAGTTTTCCATGCAAACACTAGATTTTCCAGCTTGACAACGGGACACTACAGCAACAATCACACACACAAGCTAGCGACACCACCACATCACATCACGATGCCTGCATGTTGCAAAATACCGCTAGCTGGATAGTGATGATGCAGCCACATCTATCGATCCGTAATGAAATTAGTGGATGCATTTTGTACTGGTCTAACAGCTCAGTGAGTTGTTACTTATCGGGCGAGTCGTGTAAAGTGCTCATTGAACTCGCTGAAGTAGGAAGAAACTCGCTTGACAGGATTGACAGTATGAGGTCTTGGGAAAAACTGAAAACAATGTTTCCATAAGATATGATACAGATTCTTTGTTATAACTACTGTTGGCTCTTCATTGTCTCCTTTGTTATAGTTTGGCCTATAAAAATATAAAAAAACTGTTGACTGTCTTGTAAATATTAGCTTTAGCCTGACTTTCAAGTTGATTGATTAGAAAACGCGTTAACAGTTAGGTTTAGAGGCTGACAAGTTTAAGTTTTAATGCAGCAAAAAGTGATAGTGATGACAATTTCATATCTAAAAGATACTAGAATTGATCAACATTTTTAATAAAAGATAAAGAGAATCGAAGTTAAGCTGATTAAATTATTAAATATTGTTGCTTTTACTATTTCGATTAAACATTATTACTATTACTTACATCTATTATTAGATGACAATGAACAGTAAAATGACCCCAGCTAATGCTATGTACTGGTATATTTGCTAAATATTTTAAGAGAGATTTCACATTTAGGTCTATAAGGTTACTACCATTTGTTCAACTTTACATTTTGTTGAAAGTATCCAGAATTGACCATCTAAAAAGCCTGCTTAAAGGAATTTTTAAAATTTTTTTTCTCACTATGTTGATTTAATTATCCTCTATACTGACGCGGAGTTTGAACGTGATCTGTCATCTAGTTTGTTTACAGTGTTCGATTTTGTCAGTTTATCTCAAGTGTGCATTACGATTTTTGCAATGAATAAAAATATCGAACAAATGATTTTTCTCAAACTTTGTACTGTTAATGGAATTTCGTGTGCCAAATCGCTGAGAATATTGCAGAAGACTTACAGTGACTTTATCAAAAACAAGTGCATATGAGTGGTACAGTGTATTCAATAGCGGTTGAGATGTGGTGGAAGATTTGCCCCGCTCTGGTTGGCCACAAAAGCCGTCAGCTAAGGTTAACTTCGATAAAACGAAGGAAATTCAGACTGAAAATCATCATTTAAGTCAGAGAGATGTAGCTGCTGAACTTTCGAATCATTTTACATGATTTATCGAACTCCTAATTGCGTAGAGGTTACTGAGAGTATGCTAGACCGAGTCAATTCTGATCTCACATTTATAAAATGCATTATAACTGCTAACAACCTAACAAGTGTTGGAACGGCGTTTACCAACTGAGCCGAAAATGAGAAAACCACTTCAAAGTCGTTTAAAAATCAAGGTAATGTTGATGATTTTCTTTGCTTATCGCGATCTTGTGCACTTGGAATTGCTGCCAGAAGGTTAGATGCTAAATAAAGAATATTTTCTGGGCGTTATCAGGCGTTTGAAAGATGAAATTCATCGAAAAATGTCAGATTTTTAGCACGATAACGCAGTCACACACCTTTCATTCCCAATGAATTTCCGGCAGAAACTGAATAGATATCATGCAACAACAGCCGTATTCTCCTGATATGGCTCCGGCTGAATTTTTTTCTCTTTCTAAAATTCAAAATACCACTTCAGGTCACCCGTTCTCAATCAGTAGAAGGCATAGAAGAGAGTTCGAACGGGAATTGAAGTCTTTTTTGAAAAATATATTATATCGAAAGGGGCCTACTTTGAAAGTGATACAATAAATTTGTGTTTTATTGACACATTATTTATTATTTATCAATTACGATACTATCCATTGGATCTTTACAGTTTACTTAGCATTTTTCTACCGAAAACTCTTTTAGCTGCTTGTTTTTTACACAGAATTTCAAAATTAGTGTCTTATATAGTTGAATTCGTATTCCACGAGATAGCAGAATGGGGCTTCCCCTATCCAAATGTGGAACATTTTTATAAACTTAAAGTTAGGATTTGGTTAGGGTCATTTGTCGGCATTCGTCATCAACATTACACTCGAAAAAGAAGACATGTGAAAAGCCTAACTATCTTTTCTACATTGAAAATGGTCTTCTTCATTTTTGGTGAAATAAAGTCGAAGCGAACTTTAAACTGCCGGAGTAAATTAATCACTAAAAACTTTCATTTTCCATCTAAGAAATTTTCCATGGTTGCATAAAGCCAATCACCAAAACTAATGACGGGACACCTATGATATGATAATATTGTTATGTTACATATTCAAAATTAATGAAGCCAATGATACAAAACGACATTGTAGTTAATTTCATTTTGAGCAAATCCACAAAAAAAAGAAGAGAAAAATGACTAAAATCAATGATGTAACAGGGTTGACAAGTTTATCATATTTTATGTTTCTTTTTTTTTGGTCGCCGCACTTTTTTAAAACGCTTTTTGGTACAATTTGTTCTTTTTTTAATTTCTGAATTGTTCTTATTTTTGTGTGGAATCTTGGCATAATTTTTGCCACATTTGAACTTAATTGTGTAATCTTTCGAAACCGTTTAAGCAGGTTTTTGGACAACGGACCTTTTTAAAAATGGGTACATGATGTCAGGTAAAAAGAAACTATTCTGTCGGTTTTCGGTGAGAGTTACTTCTACGTTCTTACTATTTCTGGCATTTCTTCAACAATATTTGAAGAAATGGAATCAAATGGAATCGAAAAAGTGCTACGAAAATTATGACGCCAAATATAGAGTGGTTTTTTAAGATTTAAGTTTTTCAGGTTGATAGTACTGGTGAAAAGTGTATAGTATATTCTGCATTTGATCATGGAATGACGAACGACCTACCACAACGTCTAATTTTTGGTTAATGGGCCTTACAAACGCTCAATGAAAATCCGCTGTTTTATCAAAAACTTTGTGTTCAGCGACGAAAAATTTTTATTTTTGCTGAACGGAAATATAAACAAACAAAACTGTTGCATCTGGAGTGATGAACAGTCGCATGCCATACATGAATTACCGATGCATGCCGAAAAACCGACAGTGTGGTGTGGTTTATGCGCTGGTAACATCATCGGTCCATTTTTATTCAAAAACGACCGTGGAAGAAATGTTACCGTCAACGGCGAACGATATCGTTCCATGACACGTGATTTTTTTTGCCCCAATTGGCTGAGTTGAACTTGGTTGACATGTGGTTTTATCAGGACGGTGCAACATGCCACACTATTCGTGAAACAATGGATATGTTGAGGGATAAATTTGGTGAGCAGCTTATCTTTCGATTTGGTCCTGTGAGTTGGCCTCCAAGATCTTGCGATTTACCGCATCTTGATTATTTCTTGTGAGGTTATGTCAAGTCGTTAGTCTATGTGGACAAGCCGAACACTATTGAAACCTCACAGGATAACATAACACACGTTTTTCGTAGAATACAGGCCGAAATGCTCGAAAAAATGACGAAAAATGGGAACTTCCGAATGGACATTTTGAAACGGAGCCGCGGACAACATTTACACGAACTTATCTTTCATAATTGAAAGGCAAAGACCCATTTATCGATTCCAACACAAAATTGTAATATATGATGCAAATTTCAGTGTTTTATTCGATTTTTAAAAAGATTAAGATTAAAAAACCATCCTTTATTCTTTCTGAGGTCCTGCGTCTAGAAAATGTAGAAGAATCACCGATATTTTCTATATCGATCAATTTGTATGTATGGTACCCCAAGGAACGCGGCAGTGCATTCTAATTTCATACGCTGTACTAAATGTCTGATACAAGTTTAATTATACGGAATAAGTTATGTACTTAGTGAAATTTACGAATTCAGACATGTGAGTATATCAGTTAAAGAAGGTAATTTGTACGGGAGGTACAGGGGGAGAACTTAATCTAGAAATTAGGGATTATAGAGGAAAATCAATTTTCAATAAATCGGTTAATTTGTATGAGAGATAACTGAATGGGCGTGGCAGCATTGTGCTATTTTCATTCTCAGATCTTAGATTACCAAGCTCATGATATATCACAAATTTGGATGAAAATCTAGACTACTGCAGCTGTCTGACCAGAAATTATAGATATTGATAGAGTTTTGAAAAAGTGGAGTGGGTTTATGAAAGGTACTGGAGTAGGTTTCATTCTGTTTCAGATGCGGTCAGGCCTGTGTATCATCGCAATGTGCGCTGTGCTGAAAATGTCGCTTCAATTCAGAACGCTGTGGCCGTATGATAATCGACCTGCAATTGAAGATTATGAACTGGAGGATAAGAGGTTTCCACAAGACGGTGCCACGAGCCAGACGACATAACCGATTTTGGCTTTATGGCATGAGAAGTTTCCAGAAAGCGTAATCTCACGTTGCGGCGACGTCAATTGGCCACCAAGATCATGCGATTTGACGCCTTCAGATTTTTTTTTGTGGGGTTACCTTAAAGACCATGTTTACGTGGATAATCCCCAAACTTTGGAGCATTTGGAAACCAACATTCGTCAAGTTATCGCCGAGAAACCGCCCAAAGTGTGCGGAAAATTGTTCGAAAACTATCTCAAAAGGATCTACGGTTGCAACCAATCCAGAGTGGCTCGTTTAAATGGCGTTGTATTTCGTACATAAAGGCAAGAAGGTCCAAACATTGTAATGAAATATAAGTTTCATCGAAGTTATAGCCTTCTGTTTGTTTTATTTAACTTTAGCTTCTTAATTGAAATATGGATAACCCTGTATATGGATTAAATCGGTCATTGGTATGGGACATACCAGAAGAGAGTGGCTAATCGGTTGATTTTTTAGAATTTGGCTAATAATTACGAAATAAGACAACGGACAAAAAATAGGGACGCTGCTGGTTACGGTTGAGGAGTCACAAGGAGGAAATTGGATTTCACAAAATCGAGCAATTTGTATAGAACGCATCAGATAGAGTGGGCCGATATAGCCCATTTACAATCCCCGGAAAATATGTTGGGTTGTGCTAAGCTCTACGAAGTTTCATAAATATTTATGACAGTTGTCGTGTCCACCTGCCAGCCAAATAGACGTACATTGCTCAATCGATTTATAAAGGTCATGAAACGCATTTGACGAAGACATACTTGGTACCTTAAACGGTTCTTTCTGCGTGTTACATTTTTGCCGTATCAAATGCGCAAGTTCTTGCTATTTGCCTTTAGATGGCGCCATCTGTAAGTTATAGTCGATTTCGCCATAATCTAAACGTCATGAGCCAAGCTGTGAACAACTAATTCAGCGATAAAAAAGAAAGAGTTTTTTTCATCGTATTGCAACGGGGGACGAAAAATGGATTCATTACAGACATCCGAAAAAATAAAGTCATGAGGGCTGCCCGATCATGTTTCTACGTCGTTGCCTCGGCCGAATATTCATGCTGCTAATGTTACACTCTGTATTTGGTGGGACCAAGTCAGAGTTATTTATTACGAGCTGTTGAAATCAAGCGAAACCATCACTGGTGATCGGTATTGACTTTAATTAATGCGGTTGAGCCGAGCTCTGCGCGAGAAACGCCCACAATACGTGTAGCGGCACGAAAAAGTGATTCCTCAGCATGACAACGCTCGGCCTCAGGTGGCGAAGCCCGTTAAAACCTACCTGGAAACGTTGAAATGGGAAATCTTACCCCATTCGCCATATTCTCCAGACATTGCGTTCCGTTCGATAGTACACGGTTTGGCTCCACTCATATGACGACATCAAAGAATGGCTAGATTTCTGGATAGTCTCACAAGATAAACAGTCTTACGGTGACGGAATTCGAAAGGTGGAAAAATTAGTAGCTAGCTATGGGCACTAATTTTCAATGAATCATTTGTAAACATGTTTTCATAATAAAGTTCCATTAAAAAAAAAAACAGCGAGAACTTAGTTGCACACTTAACATATATCTTGATTCTTTCGGGTAAAGGTGGAAAAATACTGAAAATATTGAAAAATTCGTTTTTCTCTAGTGGTGAATTTAAGCCTTGTAGAGTTAGGTTTCTTATAAAAGGCAGAGTATTGCTTGCTAACAGATGTTTCTATGGGCTAATCAACCGATTCAGTGATAAAGCCCTCTCTCAACAAACAAAAATCCGACCGTACCAGACGTTGGCTCTACCTGTCTTGTTATATGACGCAGAATGTTGGGTTATGACGCAAGCGGATGAATCATTACTGGCAGTTTTCGAGAAGAAAATACTTCGGAAAATATATGGGCCCATCATCGTTAACTTAGAGTATCGGCGTCGCGTGACCAACGAGCTGTATGAGCTGTATAATGACATCGACGTGGTCAAATGCATTAATGCATGGCAATTGTGCGGAAATGCTTCGGCACAAAAGTTTTCGACAACGAACTTGATGGACGGCGCAGAAGGGGGCGACCAAAATTCCGTTGGAAGGACCAGGCTTTTGAAATACTATCGAAACTTGGTGTGACGAATTGGAGGAGCGCAGAAGATCGAAGCGCTCGGAATTATTTTCTACTGGCGGCGTATAAAGGATAAGTGTGTCTATTCCAGTCACCACCTGAGAAGAAAAGGAACAGTTAAGTTTCTTTTTCCCCGTTTGTGACGTTTGCGTGCCTGATAACAAGATTGGTTTCAAAAATGCATGTTTTGTCGTATAGGAATTATTTTATATATTTGTGAGACTTGCAAAGGGTGGCGCATAAGGAATGTTAACGCCGACTCTATTGAATGCGTTCTTGTGCATCATTTGGTTTTAACTCGTGAATCAATTGCATCTTATATGGGAAAAGATGTAACATATGTAAAATTCTTTGCAAAGACCGCCTAGACATCTCTAATTGCTGAGAACGTCGCCTGGTGGAAGTTTCGGGGTTTTCCTCAATACTTGCTTGCACTCGAACAATGGTCACTTTATTTCTAACCGTACGAGGTCTTCCAGCACGCGAAAGATCACAGACAGCCCCTTGTTGCAAAAAATGCTGAACCATCCGGTAAATTGTTGGAGCGCTAGGAGCATTTCGAACATGAAAGAAATGTCGATATGATGTGAATAATCGAATGCTGACTTTCAAAGTAAAATTCAACAACTTTGGTTCTTTGTTCTGTGCTGAGCCTTTTCATCATAAATTTCCCAAGTATTATTTAGTTAATTCTGTAAAGAGACGAAAAAAAGACTTAAACAAAAAAATGTATTCACTGATCAAATCTTAACGTTACTCATGCGCCACCCTGTAGGTAATAGCGACACGGCCACTTTTTCTAGTGACAGGTTCAGTTCTTCTTTGAACAATAGGGCGTCTCAGCTTATATACAGTCACAAGAATGTTGCAACGTACCGCTTCAAAAATAATGATTGATTTGTTTAGAAGGAGTTTCTAAAATATTTCCTCTCTAAGCGTTTAAAAAAACATCTCTAGAAATACAGATTATCTTAAGTAACATACTGCACATACTATATGAGTTGAAATGAACTGGCTGATGTCTAACATTTCATGATCATTTTATGGAAACTCATTAAAATATCAACAAAAATCTTAACATCTCGAACACAAAAAATTAATTTTAAAATTATTTGCATACATAACTCTAGAAGGACAACGTAATTTGGAGGGTTTTGGAAAATAGTCCAGTTCACGAAAGTAGACGACTAGATCTGTTACATGTCAGCTACCACTTTAAGCCAAGATTCCTTTATATCGGTACGTATATTTGCAATAATTTTTGAGGCATTCTAATGGACAAGTTTTTTTTATCGATTTCGGCCGATTTTGATCTTAATTTCCTTATGAATATGAAACAGTTTCGTGCTAAATTTCGGCGGTTAGGCTCATATGAATATGCTTAAAGCTTCATGGGCAGTTTAATATTTCGGATGAATTATCTATTTGTTAGAAATGGAATTCCTTACTTAGTATACTTCCATTATATGGTGGAACATATAATGACCCGATTTACCTGTCCTGTTTGGTTCTAACCCTTTGTGGCTTTATGACACAGGTCAAATATCTCCATTTGACATCAGAAACATCCGCCGTAAATTCAAGTTGCACAATGCTTATCTAACCATAGGTTTGTAATTAAATATTACTATCCTGAAAAAAATATGTCTGCTCGTATATAGTAAATTATATTCAATATTTCTTTTGTGCATTTGGCAACACTACGACATAACGACGAATGAACTCCAGTCATTCAAACAGCAGTTTGATAGGATTGTAAGCGCAATGGGCACCTTGGCAAGTAATAAGTGAAGCAAAAGAAATGTTTAGCCGAAGCGCAGCGGTAACAACTTTTACTTTTCTGTGAATGACAGCATTTATTGGTCGAAAACATGTAACATAACACGCGTATAGGCATGCTCTGGACGTAAAGAAAGTGGGAGTTAATCTTTAGGGGAAACGTAATATATATGCTCATGTAATTAAAAATGAAAACGACAACGATTATGCGATACTGCTGGGATTCCCATTGGTTATTTAATTGTTGCTTAAATTTTAAGTTATAAAATAAATGGAATAATAGTTAAAATATCTATAAAATAGATTACAAAAGTTTTCTAAAGTTCTCTTAGCAATGGTTGAGAGAGAGAAAGAGAGAAAGAGAGAGAGAGAGAGAGAGAGAGA
>JAHXMU010000136.1:6465349-6477316 GCA_019455685.1 Philornis downsi | reverse complement strand
AAAGTGTCTTCATAGACACTTTTCGTGTAGAAAAGTGTCTTCATAGATACTCTTCGTGTAGAAAAGTGTCTTCATAGATACTCTTCGTGTAGAAAAGTGTCTTCATAGACTTTTTATATAGAAAAGTGTCTTCTTAGAAGACGCTTTTCATAGACACTTTTTGTATAGAAAAGTGCCTTCATAGACACATTTTGTGTAGAAAAGTGTCTTCATAGACACTTTTTGTGTAGAAAAGTGCCTTCATAGACACATTTCGTGTAGAAAAGTGTCTTCATAGACACTTTTTGTGTAGAAAAGTGCCTTCATAGACACATTTCGTGTAGAAAAGTGTCTTCGTAGACACTTTTCGTGTAGAAAAGTTTGGTGTTTGATTTACTACGATTTTGTTGCATGTTTATATCAACGAAGTATATTTGGGCGATATATCTGTGGTCACAACCCGTAAAAGCCTAACTCGAGTTAGGACACAATTGAGTTATTAGCACCATCGTATTCAGCGTATCTAAATTTATTTGCTCTAAATTTTTCATGTTTGTATGTCTTCTATGAAGGCAATTAATCCTAAAAAAACCTAATAGCTTAAGTTATTTTTCTAAATGACTGTTTTGGCATAACTGCCTAAGTCAATTTAGGATTACAACTAATATAAACATTATTTTTTCATCATTGTCTAAATCAACTTAAGTCGTTAATCCAAAAAAATAAAGAAACAATTTTATTTTCCTAACTTGGGTTAAGCTCTTATTCCCAATTACAATTTCGTTTTTTGATAAACATAAATTGAGTTAAGGTCTTTCTCCCAACTTGAAGTTTTTTATTTAATGTGGAATAATAGCCTAACTCAACTTGAACTTTTTGACTTTCTTTCGTTCAACAATTCATAAGAGCCTAAGTATCTTTTTCGATAATATCTTTTGACTGCGAGAATAAACAACTATTTTTTGTTAACAACTAAGTAAAGAAATTCGTTTCCTTGGAGTCTGTAGCAAAGTTTTCCCTTCTCCTGATTTTCAGTGAAGATTCAAAACTTTAAACTCCTGTACTGAAAATATTGAAAAACAGACTTAGGCTGTTATGGGTTGTGACCACAGATATATCAGATGTTTCCAACAAATAACTATTTGATATCATGTGGTATTCATATTCATAAATGTTATACATGGGTTTTTAAAGTGGGCTGGTATCCTTAATATCTTCTTGAAAATTTCATATTAAACCAAACTAAAAGACCTCGTGAAAACACCGTCCAGTCTGCCATAGCAACACTCGAATATATTCTAACAACGAAACTAACCACAGAAAAAACTAATTAATTTTACGTTAACATTCCCTTTATGTTGATCAATGCAAATACATATACAAAAAGCTACACAAGTACAGACTAATACAAAAATGCTTTGGCACTTGGAATCAATTCAATTAATTATTTTACCTGATCGTTGCTCATTTGGCCAAAATTCTTACCGTCTAAAACTGAAAATAAAAACTACAAGCCAACACTTTTGAGTCGATGTATTTGAGTCCGTTTAGGCGTCGTCGCTCGCTTCACCACATTGCCAGCGTCTAAGCATTGTTCTTTTTCTGTTTTTTTTTCATACTGCTACTGTTTGTCTCAAGGTCATTGCAGTTCTACGAGTACTACATTAAAATATTATAGTCACTTTTGTTTTTCTTTCCTTTGCAGTACTAAAGCTCTCAATTTGCTTTGGCTACCTTTAATTTATGACTAGAAATTCTTCAGTTCACAGCTCACCCAAAAAACTAAACGAAAAAATAACCACTGCCACCCATTAGAAAATGAAGCGTAACTGAACATATTCATTCATTCATTCATATATCTTATTAGACCATTACATTACGAATTGAGGTATGTGTTCCAATTGGCCGGCACACGCTTAAACAGTGGAAATATTGTGTAGATTTCATTTTGGAGCCTCCATATTCATGCACAAACAACTTTTTATATAAGTAGGAAAGGTTTTTCATATATAATATGAGCATTTTCATAGAATGTAATTAATGGATCCACTGTTGAGCCGAGCTTGTGGACCGAAGGTCATTGAGAAAGGCTACACTTTTCGTGTAGAAAAGTGTTTTCATATATACTTTTCGTGTAGAAAAGTGCCTTCATAGACACTTTTCGTGTTGGAAAGTGTCTTCATAGACATTTTTCGTGTAGAAAAGTGTCTTCATAGACACTTTTCGTGCAGGAAAGTGTCTTCATAGACCTTTTCGTGTTGGAAAGTGTCTTCATAGACACTTTTCGTGTTGGAAAGTGTCTTCATAGACACTTTTCGTGTTGGAAAGTGTCTTCATAGACAATTTTCGTGTAGGAAAGTGTTTTCATAGAGGTCCTATTGACACTTTTCGTGTAGAAAAGTGTCTTCGTAGACACTTTTGGTGTAGAAAAGTGTCTTCGTAGACACTTTTTGCGTAGAAAACTGTCGTAATAGTCGTTTCTCCCATAGAAAATTGCCTTCGTAGTCACTTTTTGTGTAGGAAAGTCTTCATAGTCAATATTCGTATAGAGACTTTTCGTGTAGAAGAGGACACTTTTGTCGTCCATAAAAAGTCTTTGCATAAACTTTTAGTACAGAAAGATGACTTTGCATAAACTTCTCGTATTTGAAATTGATTTCTTTTGTGATTGTGGTTCATTGTTCGATTTCGAGATCATTTTTCAATATTAATATTGATAACAGAATCAATTATTTATTATTGCTCATAGAATTTTATTTAAAGACTTGTGACATTGGTTATGTTCGTGAAGAAAATTTCAGTAGACTTATTTGAAATAGAAATTGCTTTGGTTTCCTATATGTAGGGGTCAAAAAAGTTATTATGGAACTCTTTTCCTTTATAGCGACTTTGAGGATGGTTTCCTCTATGGCAGACATTTATGGAAACTCTTTTCCCTGTGGAAAGGTCTTAATGAAGCAGTTTTTGGTGTAAAAGTGTTCAATCACACACTTTTCTTTAAGGAATTGATTGGAAAAACTGTTATTATTTTGCGTTGATATAAAAATATCTACAGCCCACTGTCTTTTAGATATTGCAAACTTTTCTCTTTTAATTTTTCAGACCACAGCAGGTGATCGATTTTTCAGCCTCTATAAAAACTTTTGTTAAAATGGTTTTAGTTTTCGATTTTATTTATATTTTTATTACCACGCTGTTTCGCTTCATTGATTTTGGCTTGCAACTACTGCTCGTGGCCACCACTGAGGTGCCGCAACAACAGTGAAGTACGGCGACGAGGCGCAACCCGAAAAAAGCATACATCATTAGGTTAACTTTTTGCGATTTTAGTGCACTTCAACGTTAACTTTAAGCCAGATTAGGTAACCATGAAATATAGACGAAAAAACAAAAACAACAACAGAACTTATAAATTGTTTAAGTTAAAGTTATGGTTAGTAGTTTTGAGTTAGTTTGTTTTTTTGGCTTTTTCTCTCCGTTTCATGTGGTCAGCGAGAAGGTGGGACGGACGTTCGGCTTTAAATAACATTTTCCATGCGCGAATTATGGCTCTTTTTGGTTAAATCTTTTTATTTATTTCTCATTTATAGGCTTCAATTGTAGGTATTAGCAACAATTACCCCATTAAATTGTTGTTAACGTATTTCTGTGGCTGTTTTCTAGCCATTATACAACAGATAGCAATTTTACATCAGCGATTAGTTGGCTCTGAGTTTAGCCTGTGGCAATATATATGGTCAGTTGCTTAGATTGTTGGTTAATAACTTAATTTGTTGAACGCCTTAGAGGTTTGCCTATTATCCATATATTTGGCTATTTGGCCAGGGTAATATGTTTAACTGGCTAAAATGCCATGATCACCGAGTTTAAACTTTAGACTAATTGTTGTTATTTGCAAGAGGTGTGATAATCTGTGTTCTTTAACACTGTTTGCAGAAAGAAGCAATATCTCTTTACCCCGCTCTTCAACGGGCCATTTATTTCATTCTGCCACATAAAGTAGATGTTTAGTTGGACATATTAACACCCAGTTATCTGTGATTTATAGCTTAGAGGTATTACAAAAATATACAACTATGAAAGTACCGAGGAGACTAATTGGTAAACTTATACTCGAAACGTGGGAAATTTAGGAAATTTATTATAAATGTTGTTCATATAAAAAATGGCTTAAATTTTCTATTTGTCTATAACTCTTCAAAGATAAGTAATTCGAAAAATGTCTATAAATTCTTATTTTAAAATGAATATTGGTGTGTAACTGCCTTATAATCATTCTTGCCTAATAGCTGTTAAAAAGAATTGACTTTGACGATATCATTTCCCTGTTCTTTATAGTGATGGTTGGAAACGAGATGGTTGATAAGCAAAAAGAGAAAATAAACTAAACACTTGCAGTTGAATAAAAGTTACTTGAAATTGTTAATGTTGCTACTTATTCCATCCCATGAATCAGATTTGAGGGAGCTCCTTAAATTCGATTAGCTTATACGCTTTCTATTTTACATTTATCAAAAGTGATTAACTATTTAAAGACAATGAGTATGAGAAGCTTTTACTAGACTTGTTGAGTAACCGCGCCCAAAAAATACAAATATGATTGTGCCGTGTTTAGAACCTACGATCATATATACGGTAGTTGCGCGTACTAAAGGGCCCGTCACATAAGATACGTCGCGTCCGTTGCGGCGACGTGTTTGACTGACAGCTGAGTTGATTGCATATATTTTAATGAAGAGCGTCACATTCACGACGTATGCGTTGCCGTAACGGATTAAACTTTTGACGTACGGCATGTCCGTCACAGAAATCAGCTGATTAATTTAGTTCATTAGCAGTTTGTTTTTCTGGTTATTGGTTGCAGCTTTTTCTTTTCCCTTTTGTTTTAATTAATTTTTTGTTTCATTTAATTATTTAAATGGAATTTATGCTTATAGAAGCGGTGCAGATGCACCCTTGTCTTTTTGATAAGACAATTAAAGCATATCGCGACAAGGTTGCAAAAGAAAAATCGTGGAGGACTGTGGCGGCTGTCACAAACGCAACTGGTGAGTTAATTTTTAAATAAATTATTTGAATGTTGATATTGACAACATTTCATATTATATTGCAGTGGAGCAATGCCAGAGTCGCTGGAGGTCTCTTCGCGACAGGTACGTGAAGGAGGTCAATGCAGCCAAGGCTCCATCGGGAAGTGGTGTCAAAGACGGGAGTGGTTGGCGTTACATGGACGCGATGTCCTTTTTGCAACGCCACGTTGCTCCGCGAAGGTAATTTCAAAGCTTCTCCATTATGTTTATGGACATTTCTAATCAAATTTATTTTCCAGAACATGTTGGTTTGTTTGCTGTGAGCTGCCACCTCCTCTCGGGCAATCAACACCACATACACTCGAACCAGAAGGTAGGAAATGGAGTGATAAGAGGAAAATGCAGGAGGATAGGTTCGAGACCCTTTGTGGCTCTGTGTCTGACTGGATTAAATACCAGCCAGCACAGAGTCAGCCTCCACAGCCGGTGTCTCGCAACCAGGATTTTTTAAAAGTGCTAGACGGCTACCTGCAGAAGCGCTCTGAGGACGACCAAGATAGGCTAAAGGTCCAATTGCTGAACATGGTTGTGAATTTTGAAAAATGATGAGATGTATTAATGTGAATTTTTAGTTTTTTAGTTTTATATATATATGATCTCTTCGAATTTTTTGATGACCAGTGATCAATTATGTCGATTTATGTATTTAGCGAGCTTTGTGGTCCTTTTTGTGATGCAAATAAAACAACTTTTAACAACATTTAAATATTATTTTATACGTATTTTTATTATTAAATAAATATGAAGCTACTGCGGGGAATATTGCTTAATCGGGTGTGAAACGACATAGCTCATAAGTTCATCCCTTAATTTGAATGCGCATTTTGATGCATTATTTGACGCTGTTCTCCTGGCTCTTTGCAAAGGGACAGATATTTCACTACGCCACAGCCCATTGATCTGAATTGTGCAATCGTCACGGTCGACATATTCTGGCGGGCAATAACTGTCATCATGCATTTTATAACTTTCTCTGCGGATTCGGGTTCGGGTTCCTTATGGTTTGGTGGAATTCGTCTGGAAAGCAAAAAGTGGTTGCGAAAAACCCATGCGAGTCGCGATTTCGCAGTAGTGGTTGCACCAAATATCTTCGTTGCCCGTACAATTTTCTCAAACACTCGCGGGCTTCGAACAACATAAGCATTATTGATATTACGTTCATTAATTGGGCAGTGTCCATATTGAATTTATTTGGCAGTCTATTTTGCAAAATTGAGATAAAATTTTGTGTGCGCTAAAAACTACTAATCAGCTGTTTTCTCATATACGGCAACGGATTTGTTGTGACGACTCTAGACTCTTCATACGTCATGTCAGTCAAATACGTTGCCGCAACGTATTCAACGGATTCTATGTGTCAGAGCCTTAACTATCGCGCCATCATTTATTCCCGCTTTGGGAATTACAAACACATAGGGATATCCATTTTTCGGTTTCGAAAGAAAAGTTAAATAAAACACACATAAAGCTATGATTTCATTATAATGGTTGGACCTTCTCGCCATTGTGTATGAAATACATTATTATTCAAATGACCGCCTCTGAATTGATTGCAGCAGTGGATCCATTTAGGGTAATTTTCGACCACTATTTCGCACATTTCGGGCGGCATCTGGGCGATAACTTGAAGAATATTGGTTTTCAAATACGCCAACGTTTGGGGATTATTTGCTTAAACACGATCTTTGATGTAGCCACAAAAAAAAAAAAGTTTAACGACGTCAAATCATTTGATCTTGATGGCCAATTGGTGTGGCCGAAATTACGCTTTCTGGAAACTTCTCATGCAATAATGTCAAAATCAATCGTGTTGTGTGGTTTGAGGCAACGTCTTGTTGAAGCCACATATCGTCCAGCTCATAATCTTCAATTGCAGGTCAAAAAAAGTCGGTTTTCAGTACCGACGGTAAAGATTCCTTTAGCGTCATTTCCAAAAAAAATACGGACCAATAACACCTCCAGACAATAATGCGCACCAAACAGTCGCTTTTTTCGGATGCAATGGCTTTTCTACAATCAATTTTGATATTTCCAAGCCCCATATGCGACAATTTTGCTTGTTGACGTAATCACCGAGAGAGAAATGAGCTTCATTTGTCCGAAAAATCAGTTTGTTGAAAGCCTGTTACTGTAACACCCAATCACCATATCTACGGCGTTGTGAATGGTCAGCCGGCTTTAATTGTTGTGTTAGTTGGACTTTATATGGATAGAGGTGTAAATCCACATGCAAAATACGCCATAATGAACCGTAGGATAGGCTCAATTGTTGAGAACGCCGTGGAATCAACAAATTCCGATTATACGCCACTCTTTTTCTAACAGAAGCGATATTTTCGACAGTGCGTACATTGCGACGATGCACAGGCCTGACCACACCTGTAACGCTTCCAGTCTCTTCAAATTTCTGTACAGTCTTGCCAATTCCTTGTCCAGTATGTCGATCATAACGACCGTAATCACCCCGTAATGCACAAAAAGTGCCCTCATTTAAATCGCCACTTTCGTAGTAAGTTTTAACTATTTTTTCGCGTTCTTTGATTGTTAAACGATTCATATTTGTAAAAGACGAACCTTTCACTAAATAATGTTAATAGCAATTCAGATTAACAGCTGACAGGCTTGCCAGACCGGCAGTTTTGAAACCACTAAATGGATAATACTTTATGATACTCGTATGATTAAACTGGACCCATTTCTTAATTTTTATAAAAATTAACGCAAAAAACTGGTTTTGCAAATATTTATTTAAGAATATTTAAGATATCATAAATAATGAGCCTTAAATTCACTACATCTAAGAGTTCTTTGATTTTTCCTTAATTTTACACAGCAAATTTTACGCAATTTTTGACGAAGTAACGAAATACCAGATCGGTGGACTTCAATGTTTCGCATACAAATTCTCGTTGGCACTCCGCAGTATAATTATTATTGATGCTTTGCTTAAGGGAAATCTACTATGTTCTGATAAGGTTTTGAATGTCTTTATGATTATTATTGTGGCCTGGTCCACCTTAGCTTGCAGCGACAGATTTTATGGTTTACGGCTTCATCAAATTTGTTTGTTCTTTTACCCGTTTCGACCACATTAATATTTGAATCGATACAGAAGTTTCAGTGGATTACCTTAAAATGACTCACGAAAGTGCTTTGAAATCGTTTCAGGGTCGCATTTATTGAAAAAATGTTTATCGAAAATCATTTCACCTATGTTGCACATAAAACTTTTATATCCAATCATTTGTACAAAGTTAAATTGGCTGAGCTATGTGGCCTCAGCACCCCTGCTGCACATTTTCAGTTAGACAACATAATATTGCAATTTTTTTTCGATCATTTCCATACTAACATCAATTTGATGTTCCAAACAAAGTGTATCAAAACTAGATGTGTGATTAATTAATTTTCCAATTTGAATGTCGTCGCAATTACTAATACAGGGATGGTATGAACATTGTACAACTCAAATCGAATTCTAAATCCGTCTGTATTAAGCCTCTCATATATAGATAATGTTCGTTCCATTACTGCAAGAAACTCTTTTTTTTAATTGTAGGTTTTTTAGGCTTTAATTGTTTATGGCAATGGCCGGATCTTCGGTCACATTTTGATGATAATGACTGGAATATTGGCCTGCTGCATAAATCAAGGCCAATACAATGTTTAATGTTCCGCAATGAATTTTACTTTAGGTACCAGGTTGGGAGATAATTTGAATCCCGTTTGTAATCCAATTGAAAGTGAAACCGATGAAGGAAATGAGATTCGTGCGGTTATCAATATTTCAATCATTTACAATAATTCTCAATATTTTACAATAAATAGCTTTCTTATCAGAAAGTTCTATAATATCACAAATGCAAGCAACTTTTCGAAATTTCGAAGAAGTTGAGGCAATGATATGAAATTTATGGAATTTACTCTGTAATAAAACTTTTATATTTTTAAATGCACTTTTATTATATATATGTTTGTATATATATTATATATGTTAACAATTTTTCTAAACTACAACTAAGGATTATAAACAAAAGCATCATTTTTTTATATAAATTAATTTTTTTCTAAGAGAGGTAAATAAAAATTAAATAAGCTAATTTCCATGAGGCTTTGCTAGATGTACCGAACATAAATTAGTACCTTTCACTGCCTCCTTCACCGCCTTCGCCGCCTTCACCTTCGCCACCATCACTTTCACCGCCATCACCTCCCTCACGACCTTCACTGCCTTCACCCCCTTCACCGTCAGCCTTACCCTCGTCTTCGCTTTTTTCTTCTTTCATTTCAGCTGGGATGGTCTTGACGACAGCTTGGAAACCATTGTGATGATCGGCGGTGTATTCGACAATGCGGGTTGTGCCATCAGCATCTTTGATGGTGTAACTACCTAAAAAAGGATAAGAGAAAAGTAAAGCAAGAGATAAACATCTTGAAAACTTGATAAGATTTTGTTGAAGTCGAAGAATTTATTAGTTTGGTTTCTGCTCATTTGGGCAATTATCTAGCTTTAATGTTTTTGATTTTTACTCTCAATTAATTAGTTTCTTGCTCAATAAGCTTACTAATCATTAGAGCAGTTATTCAATTTCAATGTCTTCGGGTCTTACCTTTTACTTTGTCACCATCCCTTTCTTCCCAATGGGTTTTATCATCACCCGATTTGTGATCCTTTACGCCATAACCGAATTTGTATTTGGGATGGGCATGAAAATCATGAAAATGATGCTCAAGATCATAATGATCCTCAAAACTATGGTCTGAGTGACGTTTCTCGTGTTTCAGCATATGTTGCAAGGCCATATGTTTTTCCATGGGTTTCTCCATATGTTTCGCCATTTGTTTCTCCATTTGTTTCATCATAGGTTTCTCTATAGATTTCTCCATTTGTTTCTCCATTTGTTTTTCCATTTCTTTCACCATAGGCTTTTGCTTGTGTTTCTCCATTGGTTTCTCCATATGTTTCTCCATTGATTTCTCCATTTGCTTCTCCATATTTTTTTCCATGGCCTTCTCTTCCATACTCTTCTCTACAAGGCCATTGTAACTTTTCCTTTGTGGCTCAACATTCTTTGGGGCATTTGTGTATTTGGTGGTCATGGCATAACTAGTGGCAGCGCTGGCCATCCTCGCCTGATCCTTGGCCACCTTCTGATGATAGTATCGCGTTTGTAAATGTTTAGGCTGGCGATAGGGATAATGTCCTGCTGCCGCCAAGCCACAAATCGTGGCCAATACAACAACGCTCAGTGTTTGGGTACGCATTTTGCTGTTTGCTTTGACTATCAGGGTGGGGGATGTACGTTAATCTTGGTTGTTACCCAATTGAATTTGCTTCAAAAACTGATACCATTTTGTGGTTTTACTACGATATTTATAGTTAACAAAAACACGAATGCTAATTAGTGGAAATTATTTTCAATTTCTGGACTACATTTTCAGAGAAATTTCGAATTTCTATTTGGTTTGGCCCAGAGGCAGTTGGTTTGCAGAGGGGGGGACGATAAGGTTGACGTGATGGTGGCCCTCTATTTAACACTCATGTTGCCACATTGCCACACGCAGGTCTAGCTGGCATTGCGTTCGGGAGAGTTTATGGGTGACGACACATGCAAAGTGCTGTTGGGGAGGCAGCTTGACTCTGGATTCATGCAACATGAATATATTTTGCTGCAGTTGAGGTTTTGGTAATAGTATTCAGTGTTTTTAGAGGGGTTTGCACTTATTTACGATTAGCATTGCTGCTAATGAATGAAATGTTCACATGCTATTAAATTATCCATAATGAGAAGCAGTAATGGAATGTGTAGGAATGTTATCAATGGACGGTATTTATTAATTAAGAGAAAATGTAGTTTAATTTCTTCTCTCGCGTATAGCTGCAAACTCTCAATTCTAAAAGGTCGTCACAAGTCTTACAGAATAAATTCTGTCAAAAGTACCGGGGATTTGGTTAATAACAATAAAATATTTATTATTTGTTCAAATAAATAACACACTTAGGTCAAATCATATAATCCCCACAATGTTTTTCCAAAACATTTTATGAAATAGATTTCAGCACTCGTCGCTTTGAAGTCATCTACCAACTGAAAACGGGTGCCTCGAAGTGATGATTTGAATTTTGGAAAGAGGAAAAATTCAGCCGGAGTCATATGAGATGAATACATATGATCATATGATTATGCGATGATATGATGAAATGATGATATGATTATATGATGGATGATGTGATGATATGACGATATGATGACACGATGATGTGATGATTTGATGGTATGATAATGTGATGATATGATGGTATGATGATATCATGATATGATGACATGATAATATGTATGTATAGGTACATATATATATGATGACATAATGATATGATGATATGATGGTATGATGATACGATGATATGTTAACATAATGATACAATGATGTAATGATATGTTGATATGAAGATATACCTATAATGATATGATGATGTAATTATATAAGATGATATGATGATATAGTGATGTGATGATATGATGATAAGACGGTATGATGATATCATGATATGATGATATGATAATATGGTGATATAATGATATGATGATAATATGATGATTTGATGATATGATGACATGATGATATGATGATATAATGATACGATGATATAATGATGTGGTGATAATATGATGACATGATGGTATGATGATATGATGTGATGATGTAATGATATGATGATACGATGATATGATGATATTATGATATAATGATATGTTGATATAATGATATGATGATATGGTGATGTGATGATATAATGATATAGTGATACGATGATTATACAATTAAGTGATCATATAATGGTCATGATGATATGTTGATATGATGATAAGATGGTATGATGATATCATGATATGAT
>JAHXMU010000136.1:6414041-6465339 GCA_019455685.1 Philornis downsi | reverse complement strand
TTGTAATGATATGATGATATGGTGATGTGATGATATGATGATATAATAATATAGTGATACGATGATATGATGATACAATTATATGATGATATAACGGTCATGATGATATGTTGATATGATGATATAATGGTATGTAGATATGATGATATGATAATATGATATGATGATATTTGTTGAGTTTTTGGCCGGAAATTCATTTACAATCGAAGCCGTCTTTCCACAAATCTGACTTTTTTCGATAAATTTACTCCCCCAAGTGCTGCATAATGACCGGATAATCATTTACAATGTTGATACGATGATATGATGATATTTGTTAAGAAAATTCGTTTACATTGAAAGCCTATTTTCCACAAATCTGAATTTTTTTCTGACAAATTTACTCTCCCAAATGCTGCATAATGCCCAAAAAGCACTCTGTACTTACCGCCTGATTTTCTGCAAAGAATTTCAAGTGCACAACGCCGAGATAATTAAAGCAAGCAGTTGGCAGTTTTGGCTATCAAACTCGTAAGTGCACACCTCCCCAGTTGTAATGCGTTTTATAAACGTGGAATCGGAATTAAGTCATTCCAGTATGTTTTGAGCAACTTTTACGTGATTGAGTTTTTGAAAAAAATTCAGATCTTTCCAAACATGTTCGGTGGCAACGCATTTCATATCCAACAATCATGAAAAATGCTACGAATGAATTCCTGAGACACAGAAATTTCAGCCACTATCCCTCTCAAACTTATATGACGATTCTTAGTCTCCATTCCCTCACTTCATCGGAGAAAACTTCAGCTGTTCAGAACTTGGTGGTCGACCAAAGCAAGGCAAATCTTCCACTGTATCTCAACCATTTTTGAGTGCAGTCTGCCGCTCATGCACGTGTTTTTGGAAAAGTCGATTCGCTGCAAGCATTCGTAATATTTTTAGTGATTCGGCACAGGAAGTTTTATTTGCACTATAGAATTTGAGAGAAATTGTAAATATTCAACCACCAAAAATGTCGTTAAATAAAGTTTGAGAATCTCCAAAAAATATATAAATAATCAGAGTAGAATGCAAACAAAAAAAAAAAAAAAAAAAAAAATAAAAAAATTTGTAAAAAATACATTACTATTTCATGAATTGTAGTTTAAGTATTAATCAATATCATTTACATTTATTTTCATACATTGAAATTATCATTTTCTTGTCTCATCATAACGAATATCACATTTTCCAACATGCCAACAATAGACAACGTGCAAAGTCATAAGATCTCAGAGTACATGGAAAGCAGCAACAATTTAATATAAGTGGAAGTTAGCATAGCTGCTGGCATGCCCATGATCATAGCCATGGCTATAGCCGTGATCATGACCAGCACTCTCCCAGCCTCCGTGATGATGATGCACCTCAGGATGTGCATGACCGATTTTCTTTACAACAGCATTAAAACCATTGTGGCCATCGGCATGATATTCCACCACACGAGTGGTGCCATCAGATTCCTTCAAGGAGTAGCTACCTAAAACGCAAATAGAAAATTTTGTGTAAGGAAAAAGAACTTTTCAACAAAAAAAAAAAAAAAAAAAAAATAGCAAACCTTTAACATGGTCGCCATCTCTGTGTTCCCATTGATCCTTGATATCACCGGTTTTCAAATCTTTAACACCATATTTAAATTCATATTTGGGATGTGCATGATAGTCCTCGTGTTTCTCCCAACCATGGCCATAATCGCCAGCCCAACCATGGCTAGAGCCATGATCCGACCAGCCATGATGATGCACTGGTTCGTGTTTGGTTATAACTGAATAACTGGTGCCGTGATGAGGTATGTAACCAGCGGTGGCTAAACCGCAAATCGCCAAAAATGCTCCAATTGTTAAGAATTTCATTATACCAAAAATTAGAAGTAATCGTTGAGTGGCTTGAAATACAAGAACTGATACCGTTTTGGTATTCATTATGGGGTATTTATACAAAGACGAACAAACTTTTTGCTGTTGCCGTTCAATTTCAATAAATTTGTTATTAATTAAAAATTCTTCCACAATTCTTTTTTCGCATTTCGACCATAGTATGGTTACTCCAAAAAAAAAAAAATAACAACAAAAGTATAACATTCCTTTCATTAATTACTAATAATACGTATTAGCCAAGTTAAAAACGAACGAAAACGTCATAATAATTGATTGCAAATATCGATCGTTATGCATATGAGCATTCATTCCTGCAAAGTTTTATTAAGACCATGGTAGTACACGAGATTCTTTCGACAACATTTTGTTAATACATTTTGGCCATATTGGTGTGAAAACGAAAGCAACATCAACAATCATTAGACATGACAGCGGATTTCATTAGCCAATATAATTAAGGGGAATTGATTCTTGTAACCTGTATTAGAGAGATTTTCGGGATTATAAATTAAACACTTTGCAACGTTGTTGAATGGAGGACAGAATAATTAGGTAATCAAGGAAAGAATTTTCTCTAAAATTTACTAAATTCTCAATGAATCAACCGATGGATTTACTAAAAGCCTTAGTACTAATTAACAACCTAGCTCAACCTTGCCAATGTTTTTTATGAATGATTTGTTTTTGCGTAATTTTAGTAAATTGTTATTGTTTTTAATTTAGAATTGAGTATACAATTCAGTATACAATTTTCATTTGGTATAAATACTGCTGAACAGTCACGAAAACTATATCAGTTCTTGGATTACCATCTAATCAGCAATTACTACTTCTAGATTCCAATATCACTCAACAAAATATAATATGAATTTCTTACATTTGGTAACATTATTGGCCATTTGTGGTCTGGCAGCCGCAAGTTATTTACACCACCATGGCACCAGCTACTCGGTGGTAACCAAACATGAACCAGCTCATCATCATGGCTGGTCGGATCACGGCTCCAGTCATGGCTGGGCTGGTGATTATGGCCATGGTTGGGAGAAACATGAGGACTATCATGCTCATCCCAAATATGAATTTAAGTATGGTGTTAAGGATTTGAAGACTGGTGACATTAAGGATCAATGGGAACACAGAGATGGCGATCATGTTAAGGGTGAGTACTTGAAATGTCTTCAAATTTGTTGTTTTAATTTACCATTTCTCATAATGCTTCTTCAGGTAGCTACTCCTTGAAGGAATCTGATGGCACTACTCGTGTTGTTGATTATCATGCTGATGGCCACAAAGGTTTCAATGCTGTGGTCAAACAAATTGGTCATGCTCATCACCCCGAGGTGTATCATCATCATGGCGGTTGGGATCATGGTTACAGTCACGGTCATGCTAGCAGCTATGCTGGTTTCCATTTGCATTAAATTAATTCCCCCTAAATTCTCTTCGGCCTTTGAACTCCATGATCTTATGACCTTGCACTGTTTATTGCTGTTAGATGTTGGAAAATGTGATAATTTGTATATACAATTTTGAAAAGAAAAAGTGAATTCAAAACTAAGAAATTAAATATAGATAATAATAGTCAATGCAAAAAATCGTAGTTAGAATTCTTATTAGGAAGCTCTTTCCATTCGAAGGGATCGGGGATGACTATCACATCGGCGTTCGACTCGCCAACCAAGTCACGACTAGGGATCGTATTAAGGTGCCCTTTCTGATTTAGAGGCAAGAAAAGCAGGCGAAAGCCGTCGGCTTTTGTTTTGCTTCTCAACTCGCAGTTAGAGATCTAGGCTTAGAGTCGGAAACTATGAGCGAAGATTTGGGGCTTTAAATTAGAGAGGAGTCAGACATTTTCCTCTGGACTCTCAAACCGTATTTAGAAACATTCAGAAATAAACAAATCGGCAAATAATTAGATTCACAACATACGAATAAGTTCAATAAATTCAGCTTCCAAATCGCGTCAGAATAATAATACAAATACGTCTATATCACGAGAACGATCCTGTCAATACCGAAGATGAACAAAATTTTTCGATTCCCAAGGAGTTTGAAGGAAGTTGTATCCGTAAAACACCAACCAAAATATTCAGAATTCAAAAACGGGCTAATAAATAAATCCGCATCTATATTTCCGGAACGAAATGCCTATAAATGTGGGCAACTTTTCAAGATTTCCAAGAGCTTTGAAAGAGGTGACACATATTAGATGTATATTTCTATATATTTCTCAAAAATTCCACATAAAAAGAATTGGCGAAATAAAAATATATTCGCATCTTGTTCAACTGCTGAAATGACGAACATTTTGGATTTAAAAGCATTGAAATTGGTGCCTGTCACATAAATGCATAACGTGGCAAAATTATAAATATGCTTTTGTCTAAGGAACGGAATTCCCAATAGCAAAACTGACCAAATTTCGAAGATTTCTGAGGAGTCTGGGGGAAGTGGCAGTCTTCAAAATGCTGGTTATTTAAATTTAGCTAAATAAAAAATCGATAAAATCGAAATATATCAATATCTCGTTCAAACAATGCAAAAACTTCGGCGTCTGTCAGTTTGTAAAAAGCAGTATTCATCCGGCAAATATGACTTAGTTTCGTAAATGCGTCTTTATCCCCAAAAGTTGTTAATGAGCTTAAAAGATTGCTAAATAAAAACAAAATCGCTTAAATGCAAATGTGTTTCTTTCTGGGAAATGGAGGTTCCACACATTCAAATGATTTAGGGGGTTTGAAAAAAGTGGCAGTAATCACTTGACAGTGAAAAGTGCTCAAAAGTCACCAAAAAAAAAAGACCTGCTAAATTGTGGTTCATCAAATAGCAAAATAATAAATATGCTTTTATCTAGGAAATGTAGTTCCCAATAGCAAAATTGACAACATTTTCAAGATTTCTGGTGTTTGGGAGAAATGACAGTTCTCAAAATGTTGGTTATTCACATTTAACCAAATAAAAAATCGCTAAGTCGAAATATATCAATATCTCGTTCGAAAATTTCCAGAATTTCGGTGTTAATAAGTTTGTAAAAAGCAGTATTCATCCGGCAAATCTGTCTAAGTTTGGTAAATGCGTCTCTATCCCCAAAAGTTGTTAATGGGCTTAAAAGATTGCTAAACAAAAACAAAATCGCTCAACAAATCGCTTAAATGCAAACGTGTTTCTTTCTGGGAAATGGAGGTTCCACATATTTAAATAATTTAAACGGTCTGAAGGAAGTGGCTGTAATCACTTGACAGTACCTGCCAAATTGGAATCTATAAAATAGCAAAACAATAAATATGCTTTTATTTTGACAATGTATTTCCCAATGGAAAAATTTACAAAATTATCAAGATTTCTAAAGAGTTTGGAGAAAGTGGCAATCCTCAAAGTGTTGGTTATTCACATATAACCGAATAAAAAATCGATAAAATGGAAATATATATCAATATCTCGTTCGAAAAATTCAAAAACTTCAGTGTTTGTAAGTTTGTAAGAATCAGTATCCATCCGGCAACTCTGTCTCAATTTCCTAAATGTGTCTCTATCCCCAAAAGTTGTTAATGGGCTTAAAAAAATCGCTCAACAAATCGCAGAGAAGCAACATTCTGAAGGTAGAAAGTACCGTAAATTTTCAAATATTATAAATGTTCGAAAACACGGCAAATTATTCGAAGGCAAAAAACAATTAAAAAACTGTCAAAATATTTTTGTTCAATATTGGTTATGTTTGTTTGGTTACCTACCTATATATAGGATATCGGTATAGGATACCAAAAAAATACGCATCGTTGCTTAGCAAAATAAACTTGGCAGCATTGCTATTTATAAAATTTTTATTCATTTTGGTTTGTTCTTATTTGTAATCATTTTTTATTTGTAATCATTCATTTATAAAACACGAGTAAACGTAACTTATTGTTCGCGCAATTAATAAATTAAAATTGAATTAGAACGCTTTGTGTTTATGCTGATGGATAACTTTGAAAATGTGAGTTTACGTTGTTTGACTTCTTCTTGTTTATCTTATTTGTTTACTTTTGCGTAGGAGAACTTGGTCGCATTGTTATTTTTCGCACTTTTTTACTTTATACTTTATATACAGCTCATCCCCGTTTAGCGTAGCGTACAAAATTATCCCCGTTAGTGTATATGTTTGACAATTCCACTGAAAATGTGTTTCGCGCATATAGGATTACTTATGGTAATCGGTCTAGAGATTGCACAATTCGATATGTCATCGAAAAATTTTAAATTTGATGACGAAATACTTTATATGCAGCACGTTGTGAAGAAAATATAGCGGCGAGATGGCAGTGATGACTCGGCACGGCACCACTTTCAACAACTTGACTTGTCATACGCAACAACATGAAATATTTTACGTATGGACTTGGGTTTAGAAACATACAAAATTCAATTGCCGCAAGAATTGAAGCCGGGCGACTTTCCGAATTGTCACAGTTTCAGTTCTTGTATTCATGAAAAGTTTGAAGCAGATTTCAAGTTCTTCTATCAAAGTGATATTTAGCAAAGGCTACCTCGTGGTGTGGGACCCCTTGTGGGAGTATCGTGCTGGCTGTGGTTGTGTGAAAAAATATTAGAAATCGGCAAACAATAAAACGGAAAAGATACTCAGGAAAATGGCAAAATTTCAGGATTTCTAAGGGATTTGAAGGGCTTGATATCCATGAGTTAGTAAACATCTGGACGGTGTGGAAAGTCGGTAGGCATCAAAAGTTGAGGTGGGCCAATATAACAAGTATTGCGGTCCATAATGTAGACGACTATGTACTGGTATTAGTCAACTATCTCCATATCAGCCAAATAACTGTGATCTTAAACGAGTAAATTGTAAAACTTATAGAAAATCGTTGCATTTTTTGCCAGAGATGGGTTTAGTCCTAGATCTATTTTATGGCTTGTGATTTTTTCTGTCTGCAGTATCATGGACTGGATCTTATGGATCTTATACTTTATACACCCGTTTTTTTTAACGAAAAATTCTTTTTTGTTTGTAACTACGACCACAGTTAGGAGGGGCCTTAAAAAATTTATTGCGTGTTAACGATATTTCTCGAGCACATCATCTACTGTCCGTATATTGCTTTTAGTTAACGAGTAAATGATGAAATTACTCCACAAATTTTGAAAAATTAATAATTTTTTTTAGAGGTGGCTTCAGCTATTGTATTCAAAAGTAGATAAAAATTTAAGTATTGAGCTTCTAATTCTGATAAGCGGCCATTTATTTTCTTTGTAATAAAAAGAACTCAAAGTCCAGTAAAAATATTACTTTGATTTGTTTTTATTTTTTTTTTTAATTTATTTTTGCTTATACAGGGTGTGCGTCGGAAAGGTATACTACTTTGTTTTGGTAAACATTAGTCTTGACCGTTCATATTTGGCAGTCGTGAAGTAGAGACGTGATAAATTTATTACGAAAAATATTTGATAAACCAAAGTATTTTAATCGTTAAAACATTTTATCAAAATCAGTCATCGATTGCTGTGACGATGAGAAAGTTACGTGAAATTTTTGGGAGAAACAATCCGCCAACAAGACTCACTATTTATCGTGTAGTGATTGATTTCGAAGAAAGAGGTACTGTAGTTCATAAAGCCAAGCCTAGACCACAACGTACTGCAAGATCGGCTGAAAACATTACTGCTGCTTAAGAAAGTGTTCAAAACAGTCCATCAACCTCAATTCGACGCCGTACTCAGGAGCTTGATCTTCAAAGAATAACTTTGGCCACAATTTTGCACAAGGATTTGCATTTGTTTCCATTTAAGATTCCGTTGATACAAGAACTTCTTCCACAAGACCATTTACGCTGCTGTACATATGCCAATATAATGTTACAGCTCGTCGTGGGCGATTTTCATAAAAAAGTCATAATGAGTGACGAGGCACATTTTCATTTGAATGGTGAATAAACAGAATAGTCGGTTCTGGGCAGCGGAAAACCATCAAATTATTCATCAGCCATTTTTGCATCCATTAAAAGTGACAGTATGGTGTGCAATTTGGTCAGAAGGAATTAATGGATCTTATTTCTTTGAAACTGAAAACGGCGTAACGGTAACTGTCAATGGGGAGCGATATCGTGCATGCATGCTTTGAGATTGATTAACAAAACGGTGCCACATCGCATACAGCCATATTTACAATGGAATTACTGCGAGATCTCTTTCCACAACAAGTTATTTCAAGAAATGGTGATGTTGATTTGCCTCCACGGTCGCCCGATTTGATTGCTCCGGTGGTTTATGCAAACAAATCAGAAACGCCTGAGCAACTCAAACAAAATATTCGTGATGAAATTATAGAAATACCGCGTGAAATGTGTGAGAGTGTAATAAAAAATGTGCTCAAAAGGGCTCGCATTCGTGAGGCTAATAGAGGCGGACATTTATCTGATATCGTATTCCACACATAATTGCCGACTTTAAATGAAACATTTATCAATATAAGATCCATTCTCTTTCATTTAAACAAAAATTATAAACAAACGAAGTAGTATACCTTCCCGACGGATACCCTGTATTAATTCGAAACCTAAAAATAAAGCTCTAAAGGTTGATGGAAGGAAATTACAGTGTAGCCAATTGAAATAATTTTCCATTACCTGGCATTATATAGAATACTACAGTGATGTTAGCTCACAGTAAAAATTTCCGAATCGGGATTGAAATTTTGTCATAAACACAAATAGTTTACATTTTTAAAACTGATTTTGGATTAGTGTTTTTACTAGCATACAACATAACAGCTTTATTGATAAATTTTTATTTACAAGAGTTTTAACATAAAATATTATTAATTTTCAGATCAAGGAACAATTTTCATGCATCATTTATAGTCACATAAGATATCAGGTACGTTTTCAATTCAGCCGTTAGTATTAATAGTGATGGACTTTAATATAACTACTGGCATGATCATGGCCATGATGGTCAGCATGGTGGTGATGATGATGAGTTTCTGGATGATGTGCATGGCCAATTTTCTTGACATCAGCATGGAAACCATTATGACCATCGGCATGATATTCCACAAGACGGAGAGTGCCATCGGCATCCTTTAAAGTGTAGGCCCCTTTTAGTGAGAACATGTAATAACAAAACATGTAATAACAAAAATTCATGTTTAAAATGTAAAAATATTTTAGGAAATTTTTAAAATGCATACCCTTAACATGATCACCATCTCTGTGCTCCCATTGATCCTTAATATCACCGGTCTTCAAATCCTTTACACCATATTTGAATTCATACTTGGGATGGGAATAGTAGTCATGATGCTCCTGATGATCCCAGTCACCGGCTGCCACCAAACCGCAAATGGCTACAAAGACGGCAATAGTTAAGAACTTCATATTCATATGTAGATAAATGCAACTTGAATTGTTGATTGTTTGCTGACGATTTGATAACTGTTATATTTATCGATTATAATTGTGGTATTTATACTAAATGAAAACTATTTTTGATGGATTTGTTTTCTGGTATTTGTTACGAATACATCTGTGTCCTAATCTTAGTCATGCGATTTTATGAATCGCCCATTAAATAGCATTTTTCTTTCGTTCCTTTGTTTAAGGTTATGAAGGCTGCCACATTTGAGCGGTATGTTGGTGGGGCGTAGTAAAGAATTTTATTGCTAACATTAAATGAAAAATTGTATGGGCTTTATTTGCGTGTTGCTGCGTTTTTAGCAATAAATGTATAAACAATTTCAAGAGAATTTAAGATCAGTGAAAGGTGAATGTAAAGTGTTAACTAATTAACTTCGATTGACTGCTAAAAATCGCTCAAATATTAGCGATTTATTATTTCCTTTACTAATTAAACTTTTAAAATCGTAGTTTATTTGAGTTTGCAGAACTATTGATAAATTGATATACAATGGACAAATTTACGAATTTAAGAATTTAAATTTAAGAATCAGAAATCCTAATAATTACATAAATCCCTCATTCTTCTATATTTCAATTTTTGCTAACATATTTTAATATTTCTATCATTGAAATTACAGTCTTTTATTTTGTTTTCGTTATCGCAGTTAGTTTCTGCCCTTAAAGCTTTTAAAATTGTTAAAATTTTTTTTCAAACATTTCTCACATGAGTGAATATTATTGGACCATATAAAATTCTTAACACACGTCAGAATAATATAAATAAGTCAGTCCACAATAACTGAAACTGAAATGAATGGCAAACAGCAGAAATATATTTGTATCAATCGCATGGCTTAACGTAAAAAAGAATAGTTAAACTTCTACAAATTAATTAACACTTAAATTTTAGTAAGGTAGTATCAAAACAGTGACCAGGTGCATAGATGGACAGTCATAAAAAATTCGACCAGGTTGAAATTTATAATATTGCGCCTAAAACAAGTAAAATCAATCAATTTAAATTAGGCGAGTACGAGGTGTGTTCAAAAAATACGTACATTCGACTTTCGGTGATTACTGTTTTTATGTCGTTACACTCTTCTCGAAGATACGTTGATGGTTTTATCCATATAGCATATTCAGTTTGTTTGTGAGAGGCATAAATAATATAAGTATTTTGCGTGTTCGGCAATTTTCTGCTATCGAAAAAAATGGATCAAAGAAGTTGCTTCAAATTATGTGAAAAAAATGGCATATGGTGAGAGTACTCTGATTCAAAAAAAAAAAAAAATGTTTACAAGTGGTACAAGCTTTTCACAGAAGGTTGAGAAGATGTGAATTACGACGCTCGTTCTGGATGCCCCAGCACATCAACAACCGATAAAAATGTTGAGAAAGTGAAGAAAATTGTTATGGAGAATCGTCGAATCACAATTATAGAAGTTGTTGAGGATGTCGGCATATCGGTTGGCTCATGCCATGCAATATTTTCGGAAATTTTGGGCATGAAGCGTGTGGCAGCGAAGTTCGCTCCAAAATTGCTGAATTTTGGCCAAAAACAACGTTGTATGAGCATCGCTCAGGAATTGTTTAATGACATCAGCAATGATCCAGATTTGCTTAAAAGGGTCATAACTGGTGACGAATCATGGCATACTCGTACGGTTATGACATCGAAAACAAAGCGCAATCGTCCCAATCGAAGAGTCCAGGGGAGCCAAGACCAAAATACGCGCGCCAAGTTCGATCAAATGTAAAGGTTTTGCTTACTGTTTTCTTCGATTATCAGCATCAGCAGTTCTTACTGCAAGTCGTACGGTAAATAAGGAGTATTACCTTGAAGCCATGCGCCGTTTGCGTGAAGCAATAGAAAAAAACGCCCGGAATTGTGGAAAAAAATCATGGCTTTTGCATCATGATAATGCACCTGCTCACTCATCTTTGCTTGTGGGAGATTATTTGGCCAAAAACAACACCGTTATCATGCCTCAGCTATCGTATTCACCAGATTTGGCCTCCTGCGACTTTGTCCTGTTCCCAAGATTGAGGAGATAAAAACCAAATCGCTGCGAGAGCTCATGAACATACCAAAAAGTGCATACCAGAACTGCTTCGAGGATTGGAAAAAACGCTACTACAAGGGTATTTTATCTGAGGGGGACTACTTTGAAGGAGATAAAATAGAAATTAATGAATAAATAAATATTTTTTTGAGAAAAATGAGAATTCACCTTATTTTTTTAAACACACCTCGTATGTCAAAATTCAGAATTATTTGGTTTTCGAATTTATAGCATTTTAACCGACATCCAAATTTCCCATCATAATTGTCATTGATGCCCGAGTTGCGCTTGGTTTAGTACGATGCAAAAAGTGATTTCGGCGGTTTTCAAAATGTGTGATTTTGGTTGAGCAAAAAAGGTTCTTTAAATTTGTACAACTAAATGGATTTTCTGATGCAGAAAAACTTCGAACATTACAGAGAACATTCCGCGAAGAGAATATGTCGAAAATACATGTTTGTAAATGGCATAAATAGTTCAAAGAATCGAGCTCAAAGAATAAAGAGGCCAAGAATAAATTGAAATCGAAGAGCTCTCGGAATGAGTTCGCAATCTCTAGCGATGGAAGCCGCCTCCAATAAATATGGGATTTGGGGGTTAAAACCCATAAATTAACAATTATAAATCATGCTGACAATGTTGGAATTTCAAATGGATCTCTCAATCTCATTTAAAATACTTTTTAGGCCTCAGATGCGTCAAATATCGATTGGTATCAAAAGCCATTAAATTTTTTCAAAAAAGACCGTTGCATTGAAATCTATAAGAAGACGATTCATGGCCATGAGAAAATAACAAAACACACTTTTTTAAAGAAGATGAAAGTATGCAATACTGAAAAGAAAAGCGACGAAATCGCTCAAAAATCAAGGTAATACTGATAGTTTTTTTCGATTATCGTAGAATTGCGTATTACAAGTTTTTTGTTTTTTAGCCTGGCAAACCGTCAACAAGGATTATTTATTTAAGTATTATGCGTTATTTATTTAAAGCTATTCAATGGATTTATGGATAGACAACTCTTTGATTTTGCACTCCGATAATGCCTCATCTCACACTGCACTGGCTCTGTGAGAGTTTTTCGCCAAAACTTTAACTAATATTGCTCCGCAACCACTGTAGTCGCAAGATGTAACACCGTTTGACTTCCGGCCATATCCTTAACTTAAATGACTGCTCCTGCTCCACTGTTAAGAGTCTATTGAAAAGACACAACGTAAATTGCAGTGTACTTTGAAGGCTATACCGGAGGGCCGCGAAATAGATTTGAATGAATAAATAGAGAAATTTTGAAAAAAAACTAGTCGTATTATTGGACACAACGGAATATACATTCTGTTAAAAAAGTATGGGGAATTGATCATGTAAAAAATCTGTTTAAACAGGGTGTCAAAGTGTTTCTTTTTGTCGTTAGGTTGGTGCAGCTGTCTTCAATACTAACGCGGAGTTTGAGAGCGGTTTGTCATTGAATTTGTTTACAATGCTGGATTTTGTCAACTCATCTCAAGTGTGGTTTGCGATTTTTACAACGGCAATTGCTCCAAGTTTTGTATTACAAATGAAATTTCATTAAACTAATTGCTGAAAATATTGCAGAAGACTTAAAACAAATCGACTCTACAGGTTTACTCATTTAGTGATTTTAAAACCGCCGATCTGGCAAGGATGTCAGCAGTTAAATACCTGTCATCTGAAGTGCTATTTATTAGCAAAAGGTTTGTCATTTGCGAATATGGATCGTTTAACAACCGAAGAACGCGTAAAAATAGTTAAAACTTAATACAAAAGTGGTGATTCAAACGTGAGCACTTTCGTGCATTACAAGTTGATTATGGCCGTCATATTCGACCTACCAGGCGAGGATTTGGCAAGATTACAAAAAAATTTGAAGAGACTGGAAGCATTATAGATGTGGTCAGACTTTTGCTTCACTGCAATATACGCACTGGTGAAAATATCGCTTCTGTTAGTGAAAGTGCGGCGGATAATCCGAATTTCAATTCAGAGCGCTATGGCCGTAAGATAACCGACTTTTTGTGGCCTGCAATTGAAGATTAGGAACTGGGCGATATAAGGTTTCTATAAGACGGTACCATTAGTCACATAACACGATCGATTTTGGAATTTTTGCACGAGAAGTTTTCATAATGTTTAATTTCACGTTTTGGCCACCAAGATCATGTGATTTCCGTTAGATCCGTTAGACTCTTTTTATGGGGCTATGTTAGAGATGGTTTTTACGCGGATAATCGCCAAACGTTAAAGCATTCAAGTTATCGCCAAAATACTGCCCGAAAATTTGGTCGAAAACTACTTCAAAAGGATTCACTGCTGCAACAAATCCAGTATTTCTTGTACTCGTATACTGGTACAGTCCAATCATTATATAGGTATAAAATAAATGTTTTAACGAAATCATAGTTTTATGTGCATTTTATTTAACTTTACTTTTGAAGCCGAAAAATGGATAACCCGGTATCAAAAACAAGTCCACGTGATTGGTGCCTGGCATAGTAAATTTGTCGAGGGGTGATGGGAGATTTGCCTCGGTCTAGTCGTCTTCAAATGAAATCATTATCGATAAAGTGAAAGAAATGGTAACTGAAAATTATTATTTAAGCTTCAAAGAGATGACTGTTAAGCTTTCTGTTTCCTACGAAACAATGGATACGACTTCAAACGATTGATTGGATGGAAAAGGCGTTACTGCTCCATTACTTTCAAAAAAACTGATTTTTTTTCAAATACTCAATCGCATATAGTTCGCTGAAGACATGATAGAATGAATCTAATTTTTTGACCCAATATCCAGGTAATAGAAGTAAAGGCAAAGTTGATTGTTTTCTTTAGTTATCGCGGCGTTGTGCACTTGGAGTTCTATGCAAAACGTCAGATGGGAAATAACACATATTAATTGGACATTATGCGGCGTTTGTGAGAACAAAAAAACAGATTTACGGAAAAAAATTCATTCATTTATCTATATCTGGTATGGCTGCGACTGACTTTTTGCTCATTCCAAAACTTAAATTGGTACTTCGATGCACCTGTTACCAGTCTTTAGAATATATACCAGAGAATACGCTTAAAAAACTGAAGTATTATCCCGAAAAATACGTTTGAAAAAGGATTTATTGATTGGATTTTTCATTGGCAAAGAGACCTCTTTTGAAGGCGATACAATAAATTCGAATATATGTATAATAAATGTTTCGTAGTTAATTGACCAACACCCTGAATTTTATCGGCAGAATGTAAGTCGATTTAGACGAATTTTATTTTATTTACACAATGTAAGCCGATTTAGCTGAATTTTATGCTCTCCATCAAAGGATGGGGGTATACTAAGTTCATCGGAATGTTTGTAACAATTATGAATAATTACCTGGAAAAATGGCCAAAGTCGATTTATTATGTAAGAGAAACAGGGGTTTTAGGTACACCCACTTACATGCCGACAAGTCAATAAGCCGATTCATCGTCCACTATACTGATATCGTAAAATTGGTTCAGTAGAAAGAAACCTGCCCATACAATTATTCAATTATAGAATTATTCAGTGTCGCATGAACAATGAGCTACATAAGCTATACGTCGATATCGACGTCGTCAAACGCATTAGTATACAGCGATTGCGTTAGCTGGGTCATGCTGTGTGGATGGACCCGAATGCTCCGGCACGGAAAGTTTTCGACAATGTACTCGATGGACGGCGCAGAAGAGGGCGACCAAAACTCCGTTGGAAGGACCAGGCTTTTGAAATACTATCAAAGCTTGGTGTGACGAATTGGAGGAGAAGCGCAGAAGATCAAAGCGCTTAGAATTATTTTCTACGGGCGGCGTATAAAGGACAAGTACGTCTATTCCAGTCGCCACCTAAGAAGCAGAAAAATTATTCTTGGGAAAAATTGATCTTTTTCTTAACTTCTCTAACATTTTCGTAAAAAGTTTTGTTAATTAAAAGTCATTTATGGTAAAAATTTACAGATCCGAGAAGAAAGTGTTACCGATAACGTCTCCTGTTGGCGCCACTTTAGCATTTTTTATAGACAATTTTAGCTTAAAGGGTAAAGCCATGAGTTTTGGCTTGGTTTTGATTGTTGATCTGGAAAATCCAGCCTTATTCGATACCTTAAAAATATGATAAGTAAAGTACAGCTACTTTGAAAGTTTAATAAGTGAAAACGGGGATATTATTGCAATTGTCAGTTTATTATGACACTAATGCATTTAAGATGAAAAATTCTAGATATTTAATATAAAATTTATAGAAGAAAGATTTCCGTATCGTCTCTGATAAACAACAATCGATGGCAGAATTGGCAGCACGGTGATGATGACCTAATGATCTTAAAGATCTTGTCGATGAAGGATATGTTAATGATCAAGACGGCCATGATGATCTTGACGACCACGATGCCCCTTATGTCCATGATGATGGTGATGATGAGCTATATCGCTATGATCACTATGACTGTGACTGTGATGAGCTTCTGGATGATGAGCATAACCGATTTTTTTAACTTGGGCATGGAAACCGCTATGATCAGCCTAATATTCCACAGTACGAGTGGTACCGTCAGCTTCTTTTAAGGAATAGGCTCCTGCAAAAAAAAGTAATATCATATTAAGAAATGGAAAATGTTTGTTTGTAACATTCATCATCTTACCTTTAACATGATCACCATCTCTGTGTTCCCATTGATCCTTAATGTCACCAGTCTTTAGATCCTTAACACCATATTTGAATTCATATTTAGGATATGAATGATGACTTTCATGGTGATCGTAATGGTGTTCATGATGGTCTTGATGATCATATTGACCATGGTAATCATTGTGATCATTGCGATCATGGTAATCATCGTGATCATGGTGATCATGGTGGTCATCATCGTGATTATGGTGATCATCATGGGTATGGTGATCACTATGAGCATGGTGATCATCATGAGTATAGTGTTCATGGTGGTTATGATGCTCATCGTGTTCCAGGTGGTCATGGTGATCGTGGTAATCATGGTGATCGTGTTGGTCATGGTGACCGTAATGATCCCAACCATGTGCCGCCACCAATCCACATATGGCTAGAGACATTGCAAAAGTTAAATATTTCATGGTCGACAAGTTAAGAGATCCTTAAATTATTTTCTAATCGAGAAGGTTATTAACTAAACTGATGTTAATTCCACGTTTAGATTTAGCTATTTATACTTGTTATAGTTGATAGTTAAAAAGTTGACTGTGGTTTGAAATTAAATTAGTCGCTAATTTAAAGTAATAAATTTAATGCATTTTATGGGAGGTCATTAAAATGAAACGATAGAGTTTGTCTATTTAATTTCAAAGAAGTTATTTTAGTAAACTAAAGTTTAGTAAAGAAGAATGCATGGAAAGCATGAAAAGTTGAAGTATTTTTTGTGTATGTTAATGAGGAAAATTTTTGAAAGTCCTCCAGCTACTTCCTTGCTACGCCTACAGTCGTCATTATGAAGAAAATCTTCCTACCAACCGAGCAAGTAAGGAATTTAAAAGATAGGTTGACAATATTATTGAGGTCTGAACTTTCTTGGATGACAGTCGTACAGTGGGTGGTTTCGAAAAAAAGAAATGAAAATAAATCTACAATTTTTAAACGGGTGATCCGATTTTTTATAAAATTTCGTGGAAGACTTTTTGAAAATAAATGGAAGAAACGGTTTCAACGGAGTTTTTGTAAAAAAGTTAATGATAAAAGAAATACTATAAAGTTTTTAATTATAAATATTTTTCAATGAAGTTATGTATTTACAGTGAAATTTAGGTAGTGAATGCTAAACTTAAAGAAAAGGTAAAGATTTTTAGAGATTTGTTACCAAAAATCCTCAAATTCCCAAAAAAGACTTACAAAAACTCCCAAAAATGAGATTTCTTTTTTTTTTGCTGTGTTTACAAAAGGGAAAATAGGCGGGTAAAAAAAATCCTTTCGCAGAATTATTCACAACACATCAGGCCATAAAATTTAGGTTTTCTTTTTTAAATACCTGTGGTGCGTTGCGGAAATCTAAAAAAAATTAATCATATTCTTATAAAAATTCAATTTTGAAAATTTTGTTGCTGTGCAATATCAGTCTTGAAGTTACCTTTCTGAAAAATATAAATGTACTGATTATAATTTTTAAAAAGTTTTCTTTTTTAATAATGTAGGTGTTTTTCGCAAAAAATTACGAAAAAAATTGACTTTTTTAATTTTTAAATTTAATTACGTACAACTTTTGACTATTTGCTTCTTTTTTAAATAAGACTTTTTCCAAATACTTAGAATTTTGTTTGCCGCAACAAAGAATAAGTTTCAAAAAAATTGAGGAAAGTTTGCAAAAAATTTGCAAAAATAAGTGAACTAAAAGGTAGATAAAAAAAATTTCATGTTAATAGGCGAATAACTCCTGAAGTTTAAGAGATAAAACATACGTAAATGTTTTTTCAAGATCTCAACTAGAGTAATATGTACAGGTATACTTTTTAAATGTCTCCTGTATGGCAAATTTCTTAAAACCGAGCTCGACCGAATTGATTAGATTAATTTTCTTGTTTAGAAACTATGAAGAGTGATTATTACCACAATCTAGAGAACTGTGAGAATATTTGGCAATGTTCAGACCAGTCTACAGAATTGTTCATGGCTTACATGCACGTATCACTGGTGCAGACTTGCATGCCGTATCAGCTTATATGAATTTATATACAGGGTGGCGCAATAGAACGTGCATATTGCATCATCTTTCTTTGCGGGGTAGAAAAGGCGCGGGCGGAGGGGCGCCTACATCGTTGGGTTGGCGGGCTCATGGAGTTTTAGTCGCTATAAATCACTTCGACGGGAAGCGTCGCGCATTTTGCGTGCGCGCATTTTACGAGAACTCTCGTTCATATATTGCTACTGGGCGACTATATTGTGCTGAATATGGACTACGGCGAATTAGTGAAGCTCCGAGTGCTAATTTAATTAAAATATGGGTAAAGCGTTTTGAAGAGACCGGTTCAATATTTAAACCACAAGCAAATGGTCGCCCAAGAACATCTAGGACCGAAGTCAATGTTGAGAGAGTTATGGAGTCAGTACGAGGAATTCCACAAATGTCGACTTGCAAGAGATCGTCTGTCTTACAATTATCGCGACGAAGTTTGCAACGAATTTTAACATTGGATCTTAAACTGCATTCATGTAAGCTGCAATTAACACAAGAATTGAAAGAGTCTGGCTTCATAGCAAGGCTCGCATTTGCTAATGAAATGCTTAATCGATTTTCCAATTTTGACAATATCCTTTTCTCTGACGAGGCTCATTTCCTTATGAATGGGTTCGTAAACCGTCAAAATTGTCGTTACTGGAACTGTGAAAATCCCAAAATCAAACACCAGAAACCATTGCATAGTCCTAAAGTGACGGTTAATACGGAACGCTATGTTGAGATGTTGGACGGATTTTTGGCTCCAGAAATTGAAAGTCCAAGAATAGTGAATTCCAGACTTTGGTTCCAACAAGATGGAGCTACCTGTCACACATCAAATGACTTCATGGCGGTGGTGAAGCAGATGTTCCCTGGCAGATTTCGAAAAGAGGTGATATCCCATGGCCCCCACGTAGTCCAGACTTGACGCCTCTTGACTTTTTTTTGTGGGGATACCCAAAACACGAAGTCTATTGGATTATTACTGATCCAAGAAACATCGTTCAGCTCAAGGAGAATATCCGTGGTGAAATGGCAGCCATTACATCAATATTACTGAAGAAAGTTTTCAATAATTTTCGTTTGCGGTTAGAGGAGTACTGTCGTAGAGAGGGTCACCATTTAGATGATGTTATTTTTAAAAAATAAACTCCATTTATTACTCTACAATGCCTTAGATTTATTTTAACCACACCTTTTGCATTTATTTTTTAATCTATTTTTTAAATGTGCACGTTCTATTGCGCCATCCTGTACAATGTGTATCTGTGTGTTATGTAAAGGCTTCTATGTGACTCACTCATTTGTAATGAAGTTTTAGAAAGTAACACTAGGTATATGTATAAAAGTTTCTAGACTATGAACTAATTCATAGTTACTACTACTTCCAGTTTATTGTGTTAAGTGTTAAAGTCTAAGGCGGTAATAGTGACAATTACTGTGCGACACCAGACTTGAGGTTCAAAAATTGACCGATCTATGAAGTGGTGCGAAACGCAAAGAGAGGGTGTAATAAGGCACATATAAATTGCATTATGGTATGTAAAATACTGGCAAGTTGCAAAGATTTCTAATAGTTATTGCTATACGATAGATAGAAATTTTACGATAAGGAAAAGAGATAAATATCTTAACTCCATATTAGATTTCTTAATCAAATAAATATTCATTTTTTGATTATTATATCTTCACCCGAATGAATGAAACTTTATATGTCATTTGAATGTAAAACTCAGAAGAAAGCGTCTGAAGTACCGAATCTTTTGTGACCAAATGTGTTTCATGACTTCAAGTCGATTGCATGATATCTGTGTGTTTGACTGGTTGTTAGTTACAGTAAATGTCGTAACTTTTTAAAACATGGCACAGCCTAATGTTCTGTCAGATCAAAGCCGAAGATTGTAAATGGCCTATATCGACAAACTCCTTCTGGTAACTCGCATACAGATTGAATTATTCTTCTAAATTAAATTTTAACCTGTAACTGCTAATTCGTAGACTGTAGTGACCTGATTTTTTTTTTTGATTTATAATGGTTGCGTTTTTTTGATATGCTATGTGTATGTAGGATATCAAATAGATTCCTATATAGGATACCAAAAAAACGCATTGGCACAAAATTTACAATTTACAGCAAAATTTACTTGGCAGCATTGCTATTTACGAAAAGTTTATTCATTTTGTTTTGTTCTTATTCGTTACAATTTTATCATCCAAACAGTTTCAAAACAAACAAATCCATACAAACATACATCCATACATACATCCAAACAAATCCATAAAAACGGCAATAACGTTAATAACACATAAAATCAAAATTCTCCAATTGATGTTTGCAAAAAGATTAACAACTTGTATTTACTTTATTTGACGTTCTACTTCTCCTTTATTTACTTTTGCGTAGGAGAACTTGGTCGCATTGTTATTTTCCATACTTTTTACCTACTTTTTTAGACAACTTTTTGTACAACAATCATTTAGCCTAGCGTGCAAAATTATCCCCGTTAGCGTATACCGGATAGCATTTGTATGGCGAAAATCTGCTAAAATCGATTTGTTAATCGCGTTCCTTTTGGTAACTCCCATACAATTGAGGAATTTAATCCACATATTGTGATGTTCATGTCTTCCAACCGGTACACGTTAACAGTTTTTTTAAGATAATGTTTTAGAATGAAAATGGACAGCATTGTCTTGCTCATCCTATTACCTCCCATATAAATTGCCCACTTTTCCGAAATGCAATTTTATTGTCATAATACTAACACCTATCCTGTAGTGATAGTGCATTTCTGTTCGTTATTTTGCCCTCTAATTCCTCACAAAATTTAAGACAACAGGCCGGCTAACTACTCTTCTTCTGCTCTCTCTCTCTCTCTCTCTCTCATACATGTAAATGATTGATTTAACCCACATATTTTTAGGTCAACCCTGGCGTGATGATTAATATGGGCGACTATCGTTCACATGAAAGCGGGTTCAACACCGCATACAAGTCTTGTAAATGATTCTCAAACTGTGACGTTCCGAATCGTGGTTGTGGACTCCTTGAGTGAGTCTCAAAATAGTTTTGACATAAGCTCACAAAATGTGAGAAGCTCTCCCATATCTTATTCATGAGATGCCAAGAGATTTTGCTTTATTAACACAAAATCGGTTTTATTTATGGTTTAATGACCTTATTTAGATACATACTTATGCAGTATGCATAATGGTGTAGTTCACAAGTTATGGCGGTTTTTTCAAAAGATCGATTTTTGAAAAATAACGTTACATCTTTAGGTATTAACGCAAACGAGAATATGTTTTTATTATTACATTTTACTTCATTAATAAACATTTTTATATCTCGATTTAAAAATACTGTGTATTTCAAAAGTTATAATAAATTTTAAGAAAAGTGATTTATTGCGAAATACTCAATATTTGAAACAACAAATTTTGGGTTAAGCCGGTATTCGTTGTGAGTAAAGATATTTTCTATACCGCTAAACTAAATTTAGCAGATTAAGGGTTTGTTAAGGTAGAATCTGAGAATGAAAATGAGCCGCATTGTCAAGTTCGTTCTGACAGCTCCTTTAGAGATTGTGTGATTTTCCGAAATTATAATTTTTCGCTGGAACTTCTAACTACAGCAATCTGAATGCCTGGTAAAACTTGTGGAAAACTTTTCTTGTATGTTCCATATAAATGGCTGATGTAACCCATATATTCGAATTCTTAGATTCATATCTTTCAGACAGGTGCAACGAATTTAAATAAATTGGGCGTTTGATAAACTTAATTCTGAGCACGGTAATGGAATGCAGCACGGTGTCCATTAGAGTACCTCCCACGCAAACTGGCTGCTTTTGTGAAATTTAATTTTTCCCCTGTAGAATCTAAAGATTAGATTGCAGTAACTTACAGTTTCTCATAAGCTTTTAATGTTTTGTGAAGGTTGGTAAAATTAGAAAAATTTGTCCTTTCTTCGTATTTCCCATACAAATTATTTAATTTAATCCATTTACTCCTAGACTCGTATCTCATTGACAGTTTGCATCAGAAAATCTCTACGCTTGAATTTCCTTGATTCATAAACAAAAGCTGAAAATATGAACAAATGCACTACAATCTGCAATAAAATCCCATTTTTTAAGAGCTGTTATAAGGTTTATGAACACTTTTTTATGTGTTACCATTTCGCAACAAACATTTTTTAATATTTGGGTACTGAATTCAAAGCGAGAATGTTTAATTAAGCACCATAAACTAAGTGACCAGTAGGTCATAAAATTGACCTTACAAATTGAAAGTTAATTTTTGTTTTAAAAACTAAGCATTACTAATACGACTAATTGCTAACCGCAGTCATTAAACAAATCGCATTACTCTAAAGGTAAGTGATAATTTAGTATAAATAGTTTTTAGTAAATTGAAATCAATATCAGTTCTGAAGTTATTTGTCAACAGTTAAGAAACCAAATATATCTCTTGCACTCTTGAATTTGATGATGAAATTCCTTACTATAGTCGTACTGGTGGCCACTAGCGCCTTGGGCTCTCCTCATGGTCATCATCATCATGATGGCGATGATGACCACCATTCTCATCCGAAATATGAATTTAAATATGGCGTCAAGGACTTGAAGACCGGCGATATCAAGGACCAATGGGAGCATCGGGATGGGGACCATGTTAAAGGTAGTATACGAATATAGAAGAAAGCGTTTACGTAATTTTTACATTGTTTTGATCTATTCTTCAACTAGGCGCTTATTCCTTAAAGGAAGCTGATGGTACCATCCGCATTGTCGAATATCACGCTGATGGTCATACTGGTTTTCATGCTAAAGTGAAGAAAATTGGTCATGCTCATCACCCCGAAGGACATCATCACAATCATCATGATGATGGTGATCATCATAACCATCATGAGGTACATCATGGTGATAGTCATGATCATGATGGTAATAATTATGCTCATGGTTATGGCCATGGACATGCTACGAGTTATGCTAATGTCCAATTAGATAACCACCACCATGGTAATCAGCGTCACGACAGTCATCATCATGTTAGACATTATCATGATGCTCTTCACCAAGACGCCAACGATCACGGTGGCCATAGTTATGCCCATGGTCATGGTGATGCCACAAGCTACGCATATTTTCATCTTGAAAACAATCATGATGGCGGTCATCATCATACTGCCGATCATCATCAAGCTGCCGATTATCATCATGCTGCTCATCATGAAGGCCATGGTTATGATCATGGCCATGCCTCAAGTTACGCCCATGTTCATCTCGATGACCATCATAGTGATGCTTATGAACATGTTGGCCATGATTATGCTCACGGTCATGATCATGGCCCTGCAACTAGTTATGCTCATGTACATCTAGAATCCCACGATGACCATGGTCATGGTGGAAGTTACAGCAATGCCCATTATCATCATCACCATTAAATTATTGTAATATATTGAAGATCCTTTTCGGTTTTTCGTTTGACAATGGCAGTATGCTTCGCGAAATTCCTTCTACGACATAGACGTCATAGTTCATATTATGATTTTGATTTGTTAATAAATAAATTTGCTGCTACGAGCATTTAAAAGTGCTAAAATAATGTTTGGTTTATTGATTAGAAATGTTTAAAATATTCGTTATGATCGAAATATTTCCGTTACTGTATCGGCTAACGTACGTTCTTGAGAATGAATAAAGACGGTTTGAAAAACATGGAAGATACGCATTGAAATATAAGGAGTTCCTTTAACAATCATGGTTTCTTGAGAAGTCCACGTACTCTAGGATACTGGACAAGGTCCACTAGTCTGTGCGTCACAGGTGCGCTCTGCCCCACCCCATCCGATGCACTAAATGTAATTTTGCATTTACTACCCCTGGACATAATTAATACGCAGATTGCCGCAAACGGCAGTAAGACTAAGAGAGCTGTCACAGTGGTTATGATCACAGTGTGATTCTTAACATGTTGCCTGACATAACAGGCACCATAGATTACACTCTGGCTGAACCACTGTTTGACAAGAAGTACCATATATTTATACCAGATAGAGATACATGAAAGTGTAGAACTCCTGGTACAAGATCGTGTGTCGACTGCTACATTGACGGCTCAAAATTAAATGATCAGGGACCAAGGACCTGGGGCTGAACATAGCGAGAAGGTTACGTGATCACTGTGGTGTTTATCAGGCCGAAATTTTGGCCATTATGGATATGGCAGAATGACTGAGATATAACATCCTCACCACGGTGTGGATTAACATATTCTCTGACAGTCAAGCTGCTATTGGATCCCTGGATTTTGTCTTTCTGAACTCATCATTGGCCCTAAATCGCGGCAGATCTCTTAACGAGGTGGCTCAGTATTTCTCCAACTTCACCTTGAGTGCTGGACCACAGAGACATACCATGAGCAACCTTAGTGACTCCAGTCGAGTTGGAGTCTGTGGAAATGCCTCTAGCCAGATGGAGCACACATATTTAACGGCAAATGGTAGATGGGCGTCTGTCCGGGACTATGATCAATCCAAACGGATGTGGCCTCACCTAGATCTGAAACGTTCACACTCACTGCTGTCGTTATCAAGACCCAACGTCTCATTGCTTGCATCCGTCATGACGGGACACTGTCTGAAGGTTGCGACTAGTGACTTCTGCAGGAGTAGTGGGGATGAAGAGGAGGAGAAGTCCATAGAAAATCTTCTCTGCAATTGCCCCGCTCTGGCCAACAAGCGGGGATCAAGACCGGGCTCTTATTTCTTTAGGGATCTAGGAGGTCTGTCTATTCAGACTGCCACACTGATCTAACCTAACCTAACAATCAGGGTTTGAAACAAAGCAAACATCTGCATAATTAACCAATGCAAAAATTTCCGTCAGATGAACTAACTGACAAACAGCTTCACCCAACATCCTTTTGAATTGATGCAAAAGTTAGTGGAGTGCCAAGATTTTGTGTGGCAAATTTCTAAGTGTTTTTTTTTAATAAAATCTCGGAAACAATACGCAGTACTCTGTTTAGGACAACCGAAATATGAATCCGGGAGTATAAGGTTTAAATTGGGTAATTTGTATGGGAGGCACACATAACGTGTGACACATTTAATTGATTTAATTTAATGTAACTGCTTGAAAGATATCAAGCAGTTAAATCATTCGTTAGTATGGGAGGTACCGGAAAGGTTGTGGTTACTTGGTCGATTTTTTTTTTAAATTTAACAGGTACTATAAAACAATACAATCAGTAAAAATTTAGGTTGTTGCAGTCTACCAATTAGGAGTTACAGACAAAAATTTAATTTCAGAAAATCGATCAATTTTTGTGAGAGTGACAGAGGGAGCATGACAATACGATCCACTATCATCTACTAGATTATCATCTACTCGATTACTCAACTGCTCAGTTACTCAACGACTCGAAGTCTTAATTAGACACATCGAGGTGATCGCCGTTCAAATAATGATAGGTGGCTGTATGAGGATTTAAATCCGGGATCATGCGAAAAGTAGTCGCGAGTACTAACCATTACGCTGCGGTCGGTCAACCTAAGTACGAGCACTTATGAGTTAAACTGGTCATTTGTATAGGAGATAACAGAAAGATTTTGATCATTTCTTGCATTTCATAATAATAATGATTTTATTGTCAGTATTGTTAAAAAACCCACTAATCACAAATGAGTTTCGTAAAATAACCTCCCACCTAATATTTTCAACATGTAGCCACCACACCTTTCAAAGTTGAATGTTATAATTTGTTGTTTAGCATAAAAACAACGAATTCCCTTGTATTCAATAAATAGAACATGGATGAGCTTCTCACATAAAATGAGCTAACAAGCGTTTTATTATTGGACTCATTGAAAAGAAACTATTGCTTTAAGATGATTTCAAACATCAATTTCAGAAGCTTTTACTTGACTTATCTAATAGTCGACTTACCCAAAGGCTTAATTAGACTCATCGTCATCCCGATGTGGAGCAGAATCCTGGGTTATGACACGAGCGGATGAATCAGTACTGACAGCTTTCGAGGGGAAAATACTCCGGAAAATATATGGACCAATCATCGTTAACGGAGAGTATCGGCGTCGCATGAGCTATGAGCTGTATGAGCCGATATGTCGACATCGACGTGGTCAAACTCATTAATATACAGCGTTTGCGTTGGCTGAGTCATGTTGTGCGGAACTCGATGGACGACGCTGAAGGGGGCGACGAAAGTTTCGTTGGAAGGACCAGATTTTTGAAGTACTATCGAAACTTGGTGTCACAAATTTAAGGAGAAGCGCTGGCCATATCGCAAGTATGGTTATAACAGCAAGTTTATAACCCAAAACCAACAAATTCCGATGATTTAAATCAATTTTTTCGGATAATAATTGTGACAATTCCAGCGACAGCACTTCAGGCCGTTGTGATTCAGCAGTAGTATCTTAAACACCCATACTTTTATTTGGTAGTCTTTCATTTTCGTACAGTACTTGGGATACCTGAATCTGATTTAATTTATAAAACAATAAAAATTAATAAAGTACAAGTACGCTGGCACCGTAAGTAAAGTTCCAAACTAAATGCATTTTTATGGACCACAATAAGAGTTAAGAGTACTTTTATATGCTAATTTGCCACAGCAAACGTTTCTTGATCTGTTAGGTAATAAATTCTATAGCAGAATGTTTAGTAGTGTGTCTTAAACCAAACAGGCAAAATAAAATTAAATTAATCTTACAAATTTAATTGTAATTTTTGTTTCCAAAACTAAATGATATTACGAAACATATCGTTTTGTTTTAGAAAGGAATTTTAATTTAATATAAATAGTTTTAGGCGACTTCGATTCAATATCAGTTGTTGAGTTATTTGTCAACGGTTAAGACGCCTCAAAATTTCTCTCATACTCTTTTGAAGTGGACCATGAAGTTCCTGGTTGCAGCAGTGTTGGTGGCCATTTGTGCCTTCACTTCCTGTCATGATCATCATCGTCAACATGATAATCATCATTCCCATCCCAAGTATGAGTTTAAATATGGCGTTAAAGACTTAAAGACTGGCGATATAAAGGACCACTGGGAAGATCGTGATGGTGACCATGTTAAAGGTAATGATTTCTGTTTTAACCAAAGTTGGAAGGAATTACAAAATTTTGTTATCTGTTTTGGTTTTTTTAAAAGGTGCTTATTCCTTGAAAGAAGCTGATGGCACCATCCGCATTGTAGAATATCACGCTGATGATCATACTGGTTTCCATGCTGAAGTGAAGAAAATTGGTCATGCTCAACCCCCCGAAGGACATCAACATAAACAACTTGATGGTGGTCATGATGGTCATCACCATCTTGAGGCACTTCAAGGAGATGCCCATCATGACGCCCATGGTCTTGATCATGGTCATGCTACTAGTTACACTTACGTTCTTCTTGATAACAGCCATGACGGTGGCCATGATGATAGTGATGGTCATCATGGAGATCATCATAATGATGATCATCATTCCGACGCTCGTTACAATGGTGTTCATAATCATGACGCTCATCACAATGATGATCATAACCATTCCGGTGCTCATCACAATGATGACCATCATCATGAAGCCCATTACCTTGATGATCATCATCATGACGCTCATCACCATGATGATCAACATCATGACGCTCATCACCATGACGATCATCGTCATGACGCTCATCACCATGATAATCACCATCATGACGCCCATCACCACGGTGATCATGGTCATGGCCATGCAACTAGTTACGCTTATGTCTTAGTTGATAATGGTCATGCCGGCGATCATCATAATGATCCTTATCATGAAGAACATCAGCATGATGACCAACATTATGCGCATGACCATGGTGATCAAAGTCATAGTCACGCGACCAGTTACGCTTATGTCTTAGTTGATAACAGCCATGCCGGCGGTAATCATGATGATCATCATCACGATGCTCCTCATCATGAGGAACATCATCATGAAGAACATGATGCCCTTCATAAAGAGGATCATGGTTATGGACCTGCAACCAGTTACGCTCATTTGTATCTTGAATCTCATGATGATCATAATCATGATGCCCAAAATTATGGTCATGGTCATGTTGATAGTTACGGCAATGCGTATCATCATCATTATTGAAGTGTTTCCTTATAACAACAATCCTTTACGATTCTACATTTGGCACAATGGCTCTACTCCCTGCTAAGTCCCTTCTACGACCTAAGCGTTATAGTTAGTAATAATCTGTAATTTTCAGTTAAGATTGTATTATGTTATTAAATAAATTATTTGCAGAGTGTACTGAAAAAGTGCTAATTGAAAAAAGTCCTGTTTGCTTGGACAGTTTTAGCGGAAATAGCTGCAGTTAAAATGTTGGCATGTACTGCTTTAAATCATCCAAATCCCTTGATTGTGTAATACTCAACAAGAAAAAAACGATCCCCTTTCAGACTCCTTAGGCCGCACTGATTGCCTTGCCTAAAGCGATCACGTTCTGCCCCAATGATGTTGGAAATATCCTTCCTTCTCCTTCTTCCACTTTTCAGTTTCCCATATATAACCCTGGTGTAGTTTAACCATTTAATACTCTCGTATAGAATTCTAATTTAGAGTCTAATACAGGACTGTTAGAGGTAAGCATTGGAATGTTTTTCCCGCGACCACGTCATCAATTTAATTTTTAATAATTGTTTAGGACAGCAATTTGGTGCTCTGTAGTTCAAATTTAGGATGCATTAAAAATCTTTTCAAAATCAATTTCAATGTCCATCAGTTGTTTGCTAATTCCGTTTATAGTTTCTCTTTCGACATTACTGTACGTTACGTTTGTGTTTGGACAAAAACACAAAACTGAACCAACGCAATTCCGCTTGAGGTTAAAATTAGCAAATATGTTGTACACTTTTGTTGTTGATCACTGTATTACAATTGGAATAGGGAAGACGATAAATTAAACAAAATTTATCGCAAATAAGATTTATCGAAGATGATTATTTTCTATGATTGCAGTCAAGTGAAATCCCTTTAATGGCCAATAATATGAAGAAGCGTTGTAAAAAGTTATTTGGCTTCAAAATTTTTATGAATTCTGTTTCAAGTTCGCAAATGTTCCACTTAGTCATTTCAAAACCGCCGGTCTGGCAAGTCTGTTAGCTTGAATAGGTAGCCATTTACGAATTTGGATCGTTAAACAACTGAAGAATGCGTAAGATTAGTTAAAACTTACTACAAAAGTGATCACTCAAACAAGGGCACTTTTCGTACATTACTGGGTGATTATGGTCGTCATAATCGACCTACTGCGCACCGAACTGACAAGATTGTAAGGAAATTTTAGAATTCATGAAGCGTTATTGATGTGTGACAGGTCTCCCTGTGCATCATTGCAATGTACGCATGCCGAAAATATCGCCTCTGTTAGTGAAAGTGTAGCGGACAAACCGAATTTTAATTCAAAGCGATATGGCTGTATGATAATCGAGGTTTCTCGGCCTGAAATTAAAGATTATGAAATGGACGATATGTGGTTTCAACAAGACAGTGCCACGAGCCTCAGAACACGACCGATGTTGTCTTTTTTGTATGAGAAGTTTCCGAAAAGTTTAATTTCACGCTTTGGCGACGTTAATTGGCCACCAAGATCATGCGATTTGACGCCGTTAGATTTTTTTGTGGTCTGTGTCAAAGAACGTGTTTACGCGAATAATGCTACAACGGATTGGAGCATTTAAAAACCAACGTTTGTTAAGTTATCGCCGAGATACTGCCCGTAAAGTACGGAGGAAACTCACTGCATACCGGTGATTTCAAAGGTACTTTAGCTGAGAGAGGAAGCAAGCCCTAAGGAAATTTTCCAAGGGGATTTGTTTCTTATCTCAAAGTTGCTTCGGCAAATCCTTCCGGGATTAGTCTGAGCTGTCGCAAATACAGATAATAAAGAAAAGAAATAAAGAAAAGAAAAAAAAAAAATGTGTGATGGCACACCGTGAGTGAGGCCTTCACGGCGAGACGCATGTAAACTACCGCAATTGCCCAAAAAATACGAAAAAGTGGTCGAAAACTATCTGCTGCAACTAGTGTAGAGGCAATCATTTAAATGATATCGAGCATTATAATGAAATAAAAGTTCAATTGAAATCATAGCTTTATGCGTGCTTTATATAACTTTGCTTGAAAACGAAAAATGAATAGATTTATATAAAAACAAATTTTAAATTTTTCGATTTTGGAGTGTATATAGGTATTTGTCGCTAATTATATACATACATAAATATGCTAAATTATATGGCATATTGTTATCAAATGAGTCGAATTTTATTCAAAGTTTAATGAATGGTTACTAAATTCTTCCACTGCATACTAGTCGAGTTAATATCGACTAGTAAAAGCTTTTATTTGCAATTACATTTATGATCAAATTTTAGCATGGCCATAAACCAATCCTACTCGAAAGTCGTATTATTACCTTCGCCTAGCAGTATGCTTTAATTGCTTCTTTAATTACAGTGCCAGCTTTGCTTTGACTATACCAATTAAAGAGTTGCCATATTTAATTATCTTAATAACTATGTGCTAACCATTGTTAACTAACATTTTACTTTCATTTTCCCAGCTGCAGTTAACATATTTAATTGAATTATTTGGAGCATTAAATGCATCCATCTCCCAGTCGCTCCAAGTGTGTGTACAAAATGAGTACCCTTGAGATGTAAAGTAAACGAGATGAAACTGAAAAACCATGTGAGCGAAGGGATGCCATCTGCCTTGTGTCCTCCTAATGTGTCGCGAGAAATACAGGTGCTTGTGTGGGCGCTGGTTAAGAGTATAGGAAACTGGATGGCAGTTATGCAAAACGTATCGTGTAATCCTTAGAGAGCAGCATACCGTATGTGTGTGCTTGCTTTTTTTCACAAGGATTTATGCATTTTGTATATTTTAGTAGCTTCTATGTATCTGCATTTCAATTTCGTTAAGGCTTTTGTCAAGGCGACACAAATTTATTTCACAAACTAAATATATATGTTTAGACTCCTTCTTTTGTAAGCATTTAGGGTAGTAATGCGTGTAACCTGCACATGAGGGTTAAGTCTTAAATGAATACTCGCTGCACGCCTCGTTTGTCATGCGATGGTTAGTTGGTTAGGAAAATTGCTAAGAGATTCTTGTAACTTAAATTGCAAGGAAATGCTGAGATTTTAAAACGCTCCTAAAAGAAAAATCTTACACAAGAAGTAATAAAATTGAAATTTTAGTTTTGAGTCAGCATTGTTTTTAGCTACTGAAGGGTTTTAAAAGTTTGAAATTAATTTGAATTGCATTCATTGCATTCATTTCTTGTATTTAATGCGTACTATCCTCAGTGTATCTCCCCGAATTCCTCTCTAATCCCACCAAAATTTAATTCGTTGGAACCACGCCTAAAAATTTGAAGCTTCTTCTACGTCTTCCAACAATTTACTGACCAGGAATTTGCGTGGCCGAACCATTTCGCAGATTAAAGCAACGCACAATACTTTGCCTTCATCCTATGATCGGATGACAGCAACTCTACTCATAGTTATGTATGTGTTTGAACAAAGAAGTGACCGACTGTGGCGTGATTGTTAGTACATACGACTATCGTTTCCATGATCGCGGGTTCAATCCAATATACAGTCACCTATCAATATTTGACCGGCAGCCAGTTCGACGTGTCTGACGAACACTTCGAGTTTTGTAGTCGAGTAATCGAGTAGTCTCGGCAAGTGCGTAGCTAACTGAGGGTTCAGTTTAGTGAGTGAATAGGATATATGTAGGCTTGCTGAATGTAAGACACTCTGTCATATCTCATACATGGAATGCAAGGGAATTTGTTTCCTTATTTGTTTCTTATGAACTGAGACATGTTCTTTTTCTATATATCAATTTCAAATGCATATTCTTTTTAAATAATGAATACGCAATAAAGTTATGAATTTGGTCCATATACGCGTTTGCGTAGTTCATGTAAGCGCTCCAAAAATGATCTCTCCCTATCCAAAATATATGAATTTAGTTTGTTTTTCAAGTGAAAATTTGTACTTTTACCCCTTTACAAGGTATACATTTTGTAAAAAAGTACAGGGAATTGTTTAAATAAAAAGCCAACCTAAGGGACTTATCAAATTTTTTTTTGTTTGCCCAGCTGTCTTCTACACTGACGCAGATCGCGATCTGTCATTTATTTTCTTAATTGTGCTCGACTTTGCCACTCCATCCCAGATACGTTTTGCTATCAAATTTGGTATTGAAAATAGCATTTCAAGTGCCGAATCGATGAAAATGTTACGGAGGGCTTACGATGAATCGATTTTATCAAAAAAATAGGTGCATGTGAGTGGTACACTGCTTTCAGAAGTCATTGAGACATGGTGGAAAGAAGATTTACCTCGTTCTGACTGGCCATCAATAACCTCAACCGAAGATAGCAAGGATACAATGAAGGAAGTGGTGAGTGAAAATCGTTTTTTAAACCGAAACGGCTAAAATTTCTGAGCCCCACGAATCAATGTGTTAAATTTTATATTATTACTAGCGGACCCGGCGAACTTCGACTCGCCACAATTTAACGCCTTCAGATAAACTCTCGAGTAATAATAAAACACAGATAGTTCAAATTTCAATGCGATTTATTTGAGTGGAATCGAAATCAGTAGAGAGCGATATGATGAACAATGTTTTTTGATTTGTTTTCCGGCGCAAAAACAAACAACGAAGACGATTTCCCAACACGCGAACAGGCAACGTACAGCTGACCGTTAATTAATCCCCCAGACTTCCAACGACTGGCCTTGCGATTTATTTATTGTCTTCATAAAAGCCAATCGAATGGGGAACTGAATCCGCCTAAATTGGAATGGAAGATCAGTTGGAATTCTCGGAATTCGTGGAATAAGGACTTCTTCCTCTTTGAATTTGCCCTCGATAATCGTCGCTTGAATCACATTGTTCATCAGTTTCTTGATAGACAACCGTGTACCGTTGCACAATTTCGGATGATTCAGATTCCGCAACATGATTATGATCGATCCTACCTTCAGCTGTAAATTATGCCGCGGTGTTCTTGGCACATCAAGCGAGTTCAAAAATTCCGTCGGATAGTTTGTCGCTTCATCCTCTTCGGTCACGCTGTCAACGGATTTGTACGAATGCAGTTCCCCAGCGATTTGACTTTGAATAATCAAATTCAAGTTATCGACGTCCTTATTCTTCGCTGCTAGTATTGCCCTTTCACTAATCCAATCGAGATTTTTATAATTTTGTGCAATGCTGGGGAACACTTTGGTGATGAGTTCCTCCTTCGACGATGTGAGGTGGTGATGGTCTCCATCCATTATATTCTGCGCGTTCCTCTTGCATTTGATTATCACGGACTTTCTGACTAATTATTGCACTACGTGTATGAAGTCCACGATTTGATCGTCTAATAGGTGGCATTAGTCAAATAACTCTCCCTGAAATGGAATAAAGTCCTTTTTGACTAATCCTATTAAAGACACTATTTTCAAAAAAAAAAAACTTACGAAATGAATGTATCGCAATAAATGCCCGCAATCCAATAAGGTAACCTCACTTTTTACACGCAAACTTATTTTCTGATCGAATTGATAAACATTGCACTAAATTTCAATTGATCGTACTGCTCGTACCGTTAATGGATGTGATACGCGATATGTGAGTATCCGAATTCAGTGTAATAATACGCAAAACTCGAATCAATTGCAGCAAGAAAAATAACACATTTGTTTAATAGAAAATCACAATGCGAAAAGTGCAGCTGTCAAATTGCGCTCAGTTTCAGCATTGAACGCAGCACAGCGCCATCTGTTATTTGTCTCGTTAACTTCTCCACCCAAAATTCACGCAAAACATATTTTATCGCAATAAATTTCGTAATTTTCCGAAATTTTCCGAGCTTCACAACGAATTTTCTACTTTTATATCGCGCAAAATCATCAAATCATGTGATAAAATGCAAAATTTCGTCGAAACAAATTGAAATTTTTCACGCTTTTCCGGAATTTTTCGTGTTTTCCACTAACAGTCTTCTATTTTGCCATTCGAAAAGACATTCCGGAACAATTGCACACAAAAAAAATTTTCGATTTTTTCCATTTTCCGACTTTTCCGGAGGGGTTTCCCAAAATTTTCTTTCATAAAAACCTTCTCCAGGCAATTACAAACAATTGAGAAAAAATTTGAGCCAAATTAGTCCAGGCATTCTTGAGTTATGCGCATACCAACACATTTAGCGATTCATTTTTATATTATAGATAATACTTACGTATGAAATATATTGCCGTATTGAAAAACCTAAACTTCGTTCAAAAACTCAGTCACGGAAATGTCGCAGAAGAAATACTGGAATGAGTCAATTCGAACTTCACATTTATAAAAAGTGCTATAATTGGTGGTGAGGAGATATTAGTTAGGCATCGTACTTCGTTTAAGAAAACAAATTCGTCCAATAAGGCTATATTTGTGGATAGGAAGCTTATTGATTTTGCAGCATGATAACGCAACATCTCACAAGTCTATCATAGTGAACGGATTTTGGTCCAAAACAACAAATTCATTAATCAAGCACTGGCTGACTTATTTCCTTTGTCAGAACTGAATTTATTATTTCGGGGCACTTGTGTTGCTTTAGACCTGGTAAATCAACGACTGACCAGATATTCACGCTGCGATAAATTCTGGAGAAGACCCATGAAAAACAGATCCACACGTACCATCTTTTCGTCTTAACCCATTCCAATCTTAACACTTCGGGGACGAACATGAAAATTAGAGTAATTTAAATTTTTACATTGATGCACACAACACTTCAAAACAACACTAAACATACCTAACTCACAAGAGAGCTTGTTGACGCACTCTCGCACTGCCCTTCCTTCCATAGGCCTAATTCTCCTAATACTTTTTTTGATTTAGGACCCCAAAAGCCACACATCTCGCCTCAGATTCCCTTCAATTAAGTCCCCCTTTCAAATAAAACACTTAGCAATTCATATTTTCTAAACACTCAAAAATTCACATTATACATTTATTCACAACCTTTTTTGGTCCTTTGTTCCTTAAACTAAGACACAGATTATCACAAACCACTAACTTTAAAGAAAAAATATCACTGGTTGAGTCATTTATCAGATTAACCTTCTTAGCGTCTAGAAGTTTATCTTTTGTTGCCACTTATTGGCCCTCCGATATTGCTAATACCCTAGTTAACATAGAGCTCTTTTAACTGGTCCTTTCTCTTCAAGTTGGCAGACGCAAACAAGAGAAATGTGTATCGCTTCTAGTGCGCTACTTAATTAATCTCACTCTCCTAAAAATCTTAAAAAAAAACTGATGTTAATGGTCCTTACAATATATGGGTTTAATATAACATACGCTTTTCTTTTTTTTCTAACTACTAACAACACAGACAACACTAACATAAACTTATTCTATTATTGCATTACTTTTTACTTGGCAATTATGCCTCCTCTATTCTTGGCGAATTTATAGCCACAGCGTCGATCTGGCTCATATGTAGATTTTGTTACCTTGCTTTCTGGTTACTCAACGCTATCTTCGTTTCTTTATTTTTCAGATTACATGAAAACCATAGGTGATGAAGGAAGTATGTCTAGCTGTCACGGCGGAATATATCGGTCAGTTTTCCTTAAACCTTACGAGGGGGCTCGCGGCATAAACTCTTATACTCAAGCGCTTTATATCACGCTGGCCCAAAAAAGAGTGATGCTGGCTCCTTTATCCTTGGAATTCCAGGAGATCAGACTAGGCCGTACAGTTGATGTTTCTTGGTGCTCTGTGGACAAATAGGCAACACAAACATACGTACACATATAATTCTTCACATATTATCCTACCCCACTTTAACAACACTCACAATAAATGTATTCACCGAACACCTGTGGAAGGTTAAACTCAATTATATTGCTAGGGTTGTTCTTATTGGCTTTAATTTTTTTTATTTTTTTTTTTTTTGACTTCACACACAAATCTTGATTCTTTGCTGACAAACTCCTCTTGTGGTTAGTTCTTACATATGTCCAATTTAACTTTTTTCCGCTCTTTAAAATTTCGCCTTGACCGGCTCACTTCAACAGCACAGTTTTTAATCCCCGATTTCTTATCGGAATTAGCCTTATATAGGCCAACACCAGTTCCGGCGTAACGACAAATTCCTATGTACTTCCTGTGTATATATGTTAGCCGGAGCCATCTACCTATAAACTTGGAGTAAATAACAAGATATTCCTGGCGCACTGTCAATTACAGGGTTGTTATTTCTATTCGCTGCATTTGGTAATAACCCTATCTGTCAATCATTTTCTTTTCGGAGTTGATCTATGCCCGAATAATCTGGCTACGCTGCGTTTTCTTTTTAGCTTTACATGCACTTTTGCTTTTTCTATGATCCTCTACCCACAACATTATCTCGGATTCGTTTTTTTCTAATTCTTACTTAGGTAAGTAAACATGCTTTGTATTCCTAATTTGTTTTTTCTTCTCTACCACATTAACCAATTCCTTTCCTTTTCTAGGTACGTTGGCATTAGTGGGATACCTTTTTTGGCATTAACCTCCCCCGATTGTGGCCGGAGTGCACAACTGCCCGTTGGACGTTCCGGTTTATCTTTGTGTTGTAGCTGCTTCTAACCATGCAACAGACGACAGTCTATCGTGCGACCTCTTCAACATACTGTTGGAGATGATTATGGGGAAAGCTGCAGTTAACACGACTGGTACCATCTTTAATAAAAACCATGTGTTACTGGCATATGCAGATGACATAGACATTATTGGCCGAAAACTGCGAGATGTTACTGCAGCCTTCTCAAGCATCGAGTCTGGTGGTAAACGGGGACAAAACAAAGTTATTGGTTTCAACGAACAAAGAGTTAACTCGTTTGGGACACTGTGTGAACGTTGATTGCTATAATTTTGAAGTGGTGGCAGAATTCATCTACCTCTGTTCCGCTTTAAATAAAGCGAACGATGTCAGCAAGAAGATAAAGAGGAGAGTATTGCTTGCTAACAGATGTTACTATGGGCTAAACAAGCGATTCAATAATATAGCACTCTCTCCACAAACAAAAATTTGATTGTACAAGACGTTGGTTCTACCCGTATTGCTATATGGCGCAGAATCCTGGGTTGTGACGCAAGTGGATAAATCAGTACTGGCAGTTTTCTAGAGGAAAATACTCCGGAAAATATATGGAACCATCATCGTTAACGGAGAGTATCAGCATCATATCATACAGTGAGCTATATGAGCTATGCCTATGTGCCGACATCGACGTGGTCAAACGCATTAATATACAGCGATTGCGTTGGTTGGGTGATATTGTGCAGATGGATCCAAATGATCCGACACGGAAGGTTTTCGACAACGAACTTGATGGACGGCGCAGAAGAGGGCGACCAGAACTCCGTTGGAAGGGCCATGTTTTTGAAATACTATCGAAGCTTGGTGTGACGAATTGGTGGAGAAGCGCATGGAATTATTTTCTACGGATGGCTTAAAATAGATAAGGATGAGTATTCCAGTTGCCACCTAAGAAGAAGATCCTTTTTTTTCGATAGAAGAAATTATTCGATAGGGAATTCGCAGCGAGAACTAAAGTGAATTTCGGAAATTGCGTTTGGTAAATTTTTTGATGATAGGATTATTTGTTACCTCAGAAGGCGATGCAATAAATGTGACTGAATAATTTATAATTGTATTTTGTGTTTTATCGATCAACTTCCTGTATTAGTTTTAATTAACGAATAGTTGGTAAGAATATGTATGAGTTCAGCAAATCGGTATAAGAACTTCAATATGCTACGTTTTCATTCATAATATATCAATTTAGTTTGAATTTTTTCAGTGGAAATGTAAATTTCTTTCAGAATTTTCCAATAACCATATCCACAATTTGCGATGCGATCTTCTCGGGTCTTTCGGACTTCTTGAGATATTGTTTTAAAATTTTATACATTGAAATTGAAAGAAAGGCTTTAGAGATGGACCAATCTTTGTATGACCTATGATTGTAAAATTATGAGCGATCAGGAAACCTTTGCAATGTTTTCCAAACAACTTCCAATAATCGATCTTTCTACAAGTCCTTTCTGGTAAAAACGATACCTATCTAAAGCTATCTAAATTTAGCAGGCGACTACATTGAGTAATCTAAACGGCATTCAAACACCGATTAATCTTTAATGCTGCAACTGGATTTCTATACTTTAATAGAGGATGTTGGCATTGCCATGCAAACACATCATTTTAGCATATTTTATGCTTTTTTTTTGAACACTTTTTGTTTAGACGCTGCTCTTTATTTCGAGGTGTTTTTTTAAAACAATGTTTTACAATTTTCAAAATTATTCCCTAATATTGAAACAATTCTTAGCATAATTTTTATCAAATTGAATTTTTTTGTATGCAAATAAAAATTCTAGTCTGGATTTTTTTCTTTTTTTTTGGTTTTTCGAATCATCACTTTACGTGGATTTCGGTGTATAAAATTTGCAAAACAAAAAAAGAAAATGATTTTTGGAATGCTTAAGTTTATATTGATTTATTGGCGCTTTTAAAGATTTAAAATATGCCATGAATGGACGACTTACAAAGACGTATCTGCATTTTATACGTACGAGTACTTACTAAACGTATTAACTAAGCCTAATTTAAAACCAAGGTTCCATTTGTTATATAGAAAATGCAAGAAAATCCTATTGTCCCAATATAAATATAAACTTAAAGGAACTTATAGACATTTTTAACAATGTTTTAAACAAACTAACAAGGGAAGTTGCATTTACATTGCTTAGAATACTTCAAAGAATTACTATATTTGAAACCTTCAATGTAAATTAATTGAAGTGTACTGATTTATCCATATCCAAGTTAGATAAAACACATAAAAAGTGATGATTTCAATGAAACTTTTATTTCGTTATAATACTTAAACCTTGTCGTTATGTACGAAATGCAGTTATTTAAATGACCCCCTCTGAATTTGTTGCAATTAAGGATTTGAATTTTGTATTTTTTTTTTTTAATTTTTAAAATTGTAATTAATAATAACTTTTTTGTATTTTGCATAAATTGTTTACGATTTACAATAAGTTTTTTCTAGGCTTCTGACAATACTTTTTCCGTCATTTTAAATAAGTTATTTTTATGAAAATAATTTAGGTTTTGAATTTTGGAATTTTTGTTTGTTTTAAATTTTTTTTGGAGATTTTTAAAATTATAATTAATAAAAATTTTTTTTGTAGTATGCATAAATTGTTTACGATGCGTAATAAGTTTTTTCTGGACTTCTGGCAACACTTTGTCCATCATCTTAAATAAGTTAGTTTTATGAAAATATGAGATCATGATGTTCGGACTCTTTACAGAGAAGTTGCCTAAATCCTACTGACTATATCCGTGACAAATATTTGTCAGATTTATATTTGTCACGGATAGACTTATTTTCTGTAAAAATTCCGGATATTCCAGTTGCATATCCTTCAATCACGGCCTTACCTCTGACAATTTGATATACCAAAAATTGGGAATATTAATAAAGTTTCTTGAAGTCACTTTACTGAAATTAATTGTATGCAAAGTTGTACAATCTCTGCTATAAATAACGTAAACATTTTGCAGTTCTTGCCATACCGGCATTTAGGAGAACAAAAACCATCCGCAATGTCTTCGAAATATGCACTTTAGTAGTACAAATGGTCGTAAGGACTTTAAAATCTTTGATATAGGAGTGTTTTCTTCAGGCTCCTTTTATGCACAACGACAGTAGTTTCAATACAGTGACCACCTTTATTCACTGTCGCCAGCCTTGAAACTTTTATTTATACATCTTACATGCTCCAACATAACTCTCGTTGCAGCAATTTTAAATGTGTATAACGTAAATAATGTCAGCAGGAAAAAATCAGTTATCACCAGTGGAACGCAAAAAAAACTTTTTAATTTTTAACCCGATTAAGTGGCAATTTATTTTAATGCCATTAAAATTGTCATGATTTTCCATTATGTGCTCTGGTGCGGTCTCTCGGTCGGTTCAATCGCTCGGTTTCACCGCCTCAATTCCCTTTCGTTCTGAGCCTTTGATAAGACAAACATTTCATCAATATGTCCAAGTTTTTATTTTACTACAGCCATTTCGGTTAAGTGGTGGTTATGGACGAGCTTTTTTTATGGTCTTTCATTCCTCTTGGTTAGTAGGGTTTTTGTTTTTTTTGCCGCGTTCCCGGCCGTAGAGCTCAGCTCCTTTTGTCCTATCTTGGCAAACATTAATTTATACGGAAATACACAATTACCCAATTTTCCAGCCATTGTGATGATAAGTTGCCGACACAACATGTATTGTATTATCCAAATATCCACACACAAATAAGTACACAAATATGTGTGTAGACATGTCCTTTGAAAATATATGCATACTCGTATGAATGCATGGACATGTATTCCGTATGTCCTCAATGAAGAGGCATAATAAAAATGCATATTATTATAGCTGATTATTGTTAAAATGGCTACAAAGAAGGCTGGAGCGACATCTCTTATTCATTTGCTGCAAAAGTGCGGTAAATTGTTTTTTGCTTTTGTTACGAGAAGGGGGGAGTATTAATTTGAAAACACTTAACAACCATTGTAAGGATTTAATGTTTATCGAAGGGCAGAACCCTTGAGGCTTTAAGAAGGAGAGCCGCGAAATCGACCCAAAGGACAAATGTCGTAGATAGTCGACAATGAAATGATGATACATGACATGGCCGCATCGGCAGCGGCAGCGGCAACGGCAACGGCATAAGGAAACCAAAGACATGAATTGTAAATTAGTTTACATGTTGAACTGTCAAGCACACATTTATGCAGCACAGTGTGCAATTTGTGTAAGCTACAATTGATAAGGAGATGGAAAGGGTTCCAGAGATTCCAAATGTTCACACACTGGTCAAATTAAAGCGTTTCCAAATCAAATGAAAATTTAGTACGAGCTAAAATGAATCAACTTCCACCTGAAATGAAAACTTTCCCAACTACACCATATCCAATTGAAATTCGAAGAATTCCAATTGAAATTGAAGTATTTCAATCGAAATGTCCATTTGAAATTCAAAAGACAACAATTGACATCAACTGAAATTCAAATATTCCCTTTGAAATTCGAAAGACATTAATTGAAATTCAAAAAAAAAAAACATAACTTTCTGAATCAAATGAGAACTCAGCTTTTTTTGTCTGTTTTGGTATGGAATGACCCATGCTTTTGAAGATTTACTACTATAGTACTATGCGGTACTATTTTTGTCCTTTCAATTCTAACTTCTACAATTAGAAATTTAACATATATATATATATATATATGTTGTTATATATATGATATATATGTATATATATATATATATACATATATATACATATATATATATGTATATATATATATATATGTATATATATGTGGAGTATATTTGGATAATCATTTCGTTGACACGTTGGTCAAAATATTTAATGATCTTTAATCTTTTTAAAATTTTAGCTTATATCTTTTTCCCCAATTATTGAGTAACATGTACATTTATTAGACCATATAATGAAACCGCGTGATCAGAATTGAAAAATTGTAACATCTTTCCGATTTTGTATGTGTTTGTACAAGTTTGTGCTTGTTCACTTGTTCTCTTTATAAGAGTGCAAGAACGTACCATAGCCACATATCTGGGATGCTATTTAGCTACAACCCTCCTTTCCCGTCTACAGCTACAATTATCTCTTTAGTTTAAAGAGATTAGTCACTAACTCTTCTTGTCTAGACCAGCGGCCACCTATCGTATGTTAGTTGCACTATCTGCATATGCATATCAAATCAGCAACATCTGTGACATCAAGTGGTGATTACGTCTGGTATTTAGAAAAGTATTTTGGTCACCCTGTTCATTTCATTTCATTTATTCATACATTGTGATGCAGGAAAGCCAAAAAAGCCAATTGTTTAACATCACAAATAAAATATAAGATTCTTTGATACAATATTAAATATCCAAAAAAAAAAGAAGTAGAAAAAATAATAAAATAAAGTAAAGAACGATATAAATTCAAATGTTAATAGCAAAGTTTATGTTATGGTTACCCAACCAAATATAGTTAATAAGCAAATAAAAAAGAAAAACCAAGTGTCGATAATGAGCCCATAATGTAAAATAGGCTACTGAAGTTCATTTAATGCAAATCTAATATATTTGTGTTGGAAACCTTGATTTGAATAAGCAAAATTTCATATATGTAGAGGGAGCCGATTCCAAGCTCTGCAAATGCGCACCGTAAATGATTTTAAGAACATAGAAGAGTCTGATATAAGAGGAATTACCAGTTGACGATTTCTACTTGATATACAGGGTTGGCCATATTCGACGGACCCATCTGGCAACGCCATAACTTTTGACAGAGATGTCAGATCGCTTAATGACATACCGCGTTTGAGGCGTCAGTCCAAGCAGATTTTTACCATGGAACAATACACGCCACGCGAGCGCTCTGAAATAGTTGAAATTTACATTCAACAGAAGAAGTCAATTGAGAAAACTCAACGTGCTTTTAAAATATTAAAAAATGTGAGAAGTGCGCCTTCTAAGAACACCATTAAGCGTTTATACGAAAAATTTTCGACTGGTGAGGCTCTTTCTAATCCGAAGAGGCCAAATAAAAGTCGACCAAGGCGATCGGCCGAGAATATCGCTGCCGTACGAGCCAGTGTTGAGAGGTCCCCAAGAACATCCCAAAAACGCCGCTCTCAGCAGTTGGGCATGGCTCGGTCCACTTTACAACGGATTATTCGCGTTGATTTGCATTTGTTCCCGTACAAAATTCAATTGACGCAAAGATTGTTGCCTGCGGACAAGCCTCGTCGATTGGAATGGGCCCAACGAGTCATCGAAATGGCCGATGATGACGAGCAATTTTGGAACAAAATTATCATGTCCGATGAAGCCCATTTCACATTGAATGGGACCGTAAATAAGCAAAATTGCCGTATTTACGCCACTGAAAATCCTCAGGAGATTCAAGAATTGCCTCTTCATGACGAAAAAGTCACAGTTTGGTGCGGCGTTAGTGCGAAAACGGTCATTGGGCCGTTTTTCTTCCAAAACGAAAATGGCCATGCTGTTACCATCAACCAGGAGCGTTATCGCGACATGATGACCAATTTTGTGATGCCAATTATTCGTCGAAAGCGTATGAGGCAGTTCTGGTTTCAACAAGACGGCGCTCCACCGCACACAAGTCGCATAACAATCGATTTTCTGAAGAATTTGTTTCCGGGCCGTTTGATGTCGAAAAGTGGTGATTTGGACTGGCCACCGCGTTCGCCCGATTTGACGCCCGCTGACTTCTTCTTGTGGGGACATTTGAAGTCAAAGGTTTACGTTAACAAGCCAAGGACCGTAGAAGAGCTCAAGGACAACATTCGTGAAGAAATAGCCGCTATTCCGGCCGAGATGTTGGCGAAAACGATGGAAAATGCTGCAAAAAGGGCACAATACGCCATCAACGCCAGAGGCGGCCATTTGAGAGATATCATATTCAAAAATTGATGTAAACAAATCTACTTGGAACAAATTAAATGAATAAGATTGCCAACCGCCAAATTTTTATTTTTTTCTTTGATTTTTTTTTTAAAAACATGGGTCCGTCGAATATGGGCAACCCTTTAGTGAACCTGAATCTACTTCGCAGTAAATGTGGTGAACCGATGATTTAATGATTCGAAACTCAACATAATTCTTAAGGAGAACACGTAAAAAACGTATAGCATATTGTGATATATGATCATAGAGCCTCAAACCATACACATACCTTGCTACCATATCAAAAATCTTCTAAAATTTCTTAAGGCAACCAAAATTTCAATGCCATAATTAATTTGAGACATCAGCAAGGCATGAGCTAATCTCTCTTTAATAGGGATTGAAAGGAATATATTCATATTGTACAACTTCCGCAGAGTAAAAATATTTTTGGAAATATTGAATTAATATGAGCACTAAATTCATTTCATCTAGAAACTCAATATTCTTTCCATTACTGTTGATGTCAAAATTCCGAAAACATTGAAATGAGGAGACAAAAAGCATAGCTTTAGCTTTGCTATAATTAATATAAAGGTTATTTTCATTTAACCAATTATTTATAGCTTTCAATCTGTCATTGATATTACATTGTAAGTTATTTACTGAACTAACTGTGCCTCCCACTGAGTTCTTTGTCGAAGATTTTTCGTGCCACAGCGTTCTGGGTCATTCACATACCAATCGCTGTGTGTTGATGCGCTTCATCAAGTCGATATGGCTCATGATTCATATAATGCCGATTTTTTCTATTCACAATGACCATTTCATATATTTTAGTAAATATTTTTCTGCAGATTTATACAGTTTTGTCAATACCCAGGATTCTGCACTATTCGGTGAAAGAGATGACCAGGTGGTTGCTTCTTTTTAATTCGTGGAGTGGTATAAAATCGTTCGCGTAGTTCTTAACAGCATCTGTGTGCAAGAAAAGCCTTTTACTAATGTCTAAAGCAGACTTAATGAGTTTTACTGATGGTGAAGCCGAGTTAGGTTAAGTAGGTACAATCATGTACTATTCTAAAGTTAAAGGTTAGGTTGCCCCTCAAACGGTGTCGACGCTAACATTCATATTTTGTTCTCTTTAATGGACAAATTCAGATTTGCTGACTTCTTCTCAATGCTTGAGAAGACTGCATTAACATATTGCAGTCTTAGATCGATGGTGTTCATATGATCAGCACGCACAAGTGATATGCCGCTTTTATTAGAACTAATCCCACTTTTATTAAAACCTTCCCAATAATTAAAGAAGCTTCGTGATAGACTCACTCTATCCAATGCAAAATGACTCAACAAAAAAATCTTTGCCAAAATTAACCAATGACTTTGTATCGGTCAATGTTGATAGACAAAGGCGTATCAACTTCTCGAGGGCTTGGGATACGGTACATCTCGCCATTACTCCGTGAAATGATTTCTTTTATTAATATTAACTTTTTTTCTTTAACATCACTTTGCAATACAGTTCGTTTTAAGCATTCGACTGAGTAACTGCAATGCGACAAATAGAAACCAAAGAATATCTGAATAAATCGTTGATGATTTTCTACGGTTTACTATAAATTTCACTTTGAAATTTTTCTTTTTTTGTTGTTTCCTTGTCTTACCATATTCTCCATTCATAAAACTGACAATATTTATGTCGATTTTAATTTAAAACAACATCGATTATTAACCCAAAACGAACGATTATTGCCAATGTTTTTGAAACGCATCCAATAGAGCAAAACTACAAAAAGGGATGTAGCAGTGCAAGCATTAGTAGACCCTTTTAAAGTTCATAGCCAGCAAAAACAAATACGAACATCATCACAAATTACTATGATTGCCTATGGTTAAAATAAAAATGTCGAAAAAAAGGAAAGAAAGAAAAAAAAAAAAACGAACAGAAACGGAAAGCCAACGTTTCCGTATTATTCTAAAAATAAAATTTATCGATTCGACGCATTGAAATAGCACTCAGTGGAGCAATTGCAAAGATTTGTTGCCCACTTCAATGGAGACAAATACGTTGAAAGTAGTAGATGCGCGTAATCCTTATGGTTAAATTGCGAGGCAGAGGAAGTGGCAGAGGCAACGTTATCGTCAGCAACATCATTATCGTCTACATGCAATATAGTCATACGCTGCATCCTCTTTCCACGCCACCTCTTCATGTCCAAAAGCTAAAAGTTACTTCAAATTCAGTATTTTTTCTGGCGGCCGATGTTTTTTTCTCCGTTGTTTTCTACGATTTCGCTGAAATAGTTAAATTTAATGTGACATCTGCTGGTGGGTATGAATGCCGCAGCCAAACCAGAAATATTAACATCAACTGACGTGTACATGTGAAGGATAAAATGGCATCGAACTTGGACACGCGATTTCGTATGAGTGAAGTTGAATTGTAATTATGGTAGGTGCGAATTGACCATTTCTTATCATCATAATTGTTATTGAAATAATTTATTTATTCAGTTACTCGTAATTTCAACTGTAATTGGGGTGGCCTACTTGAATGTAAAGAAAAGATGCTGGCCAATTTTCGGAAAATAAAGACAGAATTTCAAGTCAAATGCCAACAATAAAAACAATAGCTCTAAACTAAAAGGATATCAAAATACCGAATTCACAAATGGTATAGGGGATCGGATCACCGCATTGACATCCTATAGTTAGTCAAGGTTACACACAATATAGAAACAGAGTTAAATTAAAGGGAAATCAAATTATGAATTCACAAATATTATGTACGGTCGAATCATCGCATTGGTATCCTGTAATAGGCCGGCGTTCACATACGATATATATGACAGCCGTCTAGCCGCGTTGTTGTTGTTGAAATACATTTGAAGCTGTCCGAATGTTGATCGCAGCTATCCCTTTCCAAAATATTACGATATACGATAACTCATAAATAAGTAATAATATTGTTAGTAAATAAGACCAGAAAAGGAGGCGATTAAAATTTACCTAGCCATTGATGTTTTTGGACAAAGACTGGTACTATGCTGACTTTTCGGAGTCGAAATCTATATGAAAAAAAGTGGTCGTAGAATTTGAAGCCAAATTTTTTCACAACGAAAATGTTCTCAAGTGGTAATGCCAATTGATTGATTTCCAACATTGAAGTCAGAATAACGTACATTACGTCGCACGGCGTTCGATAGACTAGGAAATGATAAACTAGAAACGATTGGTAGACTACACAAATTTCAATTGGAAATGGTGTAAAAAATGAAATATCAATAACAAAGAAACAACTTAACAATAATATACTTGTAATATTATCGAACAAATTATGACGTAGAACATTAGCCGTTCCAATTTCGGTGTTGGAAATCAATACAAGAAAGCTGGCAATGCCATTCATTTTTTTTCCAAGCAAACTGTCTCATGGTAATATTTCCTTGACAAAAGAACATAGACCTGGATTAAAAGAGAGATTTTTTTCTTAAACTACGGGTAGTCAAAATAAATCGTCACTCGTTAAGGATCATAATATTCAATAAGCGAAATAGTAAACTGGAAGAAATTGTTTTGTAACTTTAAGGCAAATTTTGTTACGCATTGTAAAGAATGAGGACTGGAAGAATTTTGAAGGCAAACCTTTCATTCTGTACCTCATCCTTTTTTTCATTTGCAGTTTCCTTACGATTTATGTGATTCCTTATGATTTCACCTAAAAATTTTTTCGGAAATATTTTCTTTTGATTAAATGTCCATATACTGTTTTCAAAATCACCTGTACGGCTAGGTTATCAGCTGTTAAATATCTGTCATCTAAGGTGCTATTTATTTAGTGAAAGATATCCGAATATATACGAATATAAATCATTAACAACTAAAGAATACGTAAAAACAGTTAAAATTCACTATAAAAGTGGTTACACAAACATGGATACTATCGGGGTGATTATGGTCGTCATAATCGACGTACTGTACAAGAAATTGGCAAAACTATAAAGAAATTTGAAGCGTTAAAGATGTGGTCAGGCTTGTGCATCATCGTAATGTACGTACTGTCGAATATATCGCTTCTCTTAGTAAGTGTAGCGGATAATCCGAATTTATCGATTCCATGGCGTTCTCAACAATTGGGCTTATCTTATGGCTCATTATGGCATATTTTGCATTTGCATTTGCACCTCCATCCATATAGAGTCCAACACATGCAACAATTAAAGCCGTTTGACCACACACAACGCCGTAGATATGATTGTTTGGGTGCTTCCAATGAAAATTTTTCGAACAACATTTTCTTCAACGATGAAGCTTATTTAGCGCTTGGTGGTTACGCCAATAAGCAAAATTGTAACGTATGGGTTTTGGAGATCCCATGAGTGATTGTGGAAAAGTCATTGCATCAGGAAAAAGTGGCTGTTTGGTGCGAATTATGGTCCACAGGTGTTATTGTGCCGTATTTTGTCAAGAATGACGCTGGAGGAATAGTTAATTCAGAACAATATAACTGCATGATAACTGACTTTTTTTGCATGCAATTGACGATTATGGACTATACTGGATATGTGATTTCAACAAGACGGTGCCACGAGCCACACAACACAACCGATATTGCTTTTCACGTCCTGGCGCCGCCAATTGGCCACAAAGATCATGCGATTTGACGCCGTTAAACTTTTTTTGTGAGCTACGTCAAAGACCGTGTTTACGCGGATAATGGCTAAACGTTGGAGCATTTGAAACCAACACTCGTCAAATTATCGCCGAGATACCGCCCGAAATGTGCGAAAAAGTGGTTGATAGTTTTATTTAACCTTACTTTTGAAACTGAAAAGTGGATGACTGTAAGACATAGTAGGCAGAAATTCATTATTTTTGCACGACATTATTATTTACCATAGTCAGAATAATCCGATTTAGGTTAAATATGCACTGTTTCGTTCAATAATGTGTTGCCATTTTGAGGGTAATTCCATTATGCCTCTCTCTTAGAAGCTCTCGTCCTAGTTGGCAAAAAAAAAAAAACTGGGAGTTTTTCACCAACAAAATAATTCGCCATAGACCGAGCAGATGGTAATCATGTAGTGCCGGCTTCGGACTATACAATTGTTGCAGAAGAATCTTCCAATCACTCTTCCGAAGCCTATGCGAGCCTTTATTGATGTGTACGGCGTGGCGTTATTCTGACGGATCACAATTTCTCTCTTTAGACGGTCGAATTGTTGACAGTACAGATTCCACTGGAGCTTTGCGGGAGTTTAGGTCAAATATGCACCGTTTCATTCAATATATTGTTGCCATTTTGGGGGTAATTCCATTATGTCTCTCTCTTAGAAACCCTCGTCCCTGTTAGCAAAAAAAAAAAAAAAAAAAAAAAAAAACTGAGGTAGTCGATTTGCAGAAGTTTTTTAAAAGCAAAATAATTCGCTGTAGACAGAGCAGATGACAATCATTTGATATAGTATCCGGACTATAAAGTGGATGCACTATACATGTGTACGGCATGGCGTAATCCTTACGGACTACAATTTCTCTCTTATTGGCTAAAACTGTTTACTTTCTTCAGACGGTCTAATTGTTGACGGTACAGATTCCTCCGGAGTTTTATGTGAGTCTCGTCGTGAAGGCCTTATCCATGGTGTGCTAATCTCACTAAGCCTATGATTATGCGATTGCCAGCGCTCCACTGTGAGGGGTCGACAATTTTGGGATGTGTAAGAACCGCCCAATTAACCTCTTGGAACTTCTGTCGAGTCACTATCGATGCGTGCGGTCTGGCGCTGTGTTAGATTCTATCAAGTTCCTCTCCTATTAGCCCAAGCTGACCGCTTATGGGCGATTGCTCCCTTAAGGTGATCCAGCTGTTATCTAAATCGGTATGGATTATGATTTTGAGTGAAGGGGAGAAATTCGTAATAAATGATTCCCTGCTAATCCCATCAAACACACAACAAAACTTTCCTAACCGCAAATCCAGGCTTAGCCGGTGTTTGCACTCGTTCGATTCATCCACTACAAGTTGCAAGTGTAAGTGCCCACAGCCGGCTTATAAATGTCTAGATTTCGTGATGATTCAGCGTCGATTCACAAATGGAAGTTCGGTCCATGGGGGTTTTTTTTTGCGTGAGGCGTCCATACATCAAGCGTCTTTCTGTATCCAATGGTATCAAATAGTTCTAATCGGATTTTGTGCAATGTTTAATTCCGGCCTATTTGATGGCAGGACAAGACGATTTCTATTATTCCATAGATATTTTCGACTATTAGTTTTCCAAAGTGTGGTGCATCTTTGACATCAAAATTACCGGAAAATGGTCGATGAAACCAAATTACTTGCATTTGACTATTACAGTATTAGGACCATAAACATTATCGACATTTCCAGCCGTCTGGTCTACCTTTTTGCCTTAACGAAGAAAAATTTTGAAACATGGCGTATTTTATCTTTGCGAAGTCCAAGTGCTCAGATAATCACAAAATTGTCTGAGTAATTTTTTGAGCAGGACATTCCATCTTTCTAATGCCATCTAGTGAGATATTGATTATTAAAGCCCTCTATGGGAAAAATAATGAAATTCTTTCTACAACATCTTTTATTAAGAAAGAACTAATCGTATTTGAAGCCATTCCAACTCATATAACCATCACTGTTATTTACCGAGATCAAAACAAGCATTCTAGCACATACAACTCCTTCTAATTACTCCCACCTTCTGCAATATCTATTTCATACCAACCCATTTGAGGGAAGAAAAAAAGCTGACAAAATATTTTATGTCCTTATTTTGTTTGATGTTCAATGGTCGGTGGTCAGCTCTAAAATAACCACATGCTAGAACATTTTTTGGTAGCAAATATGTCCATGGCAGATCTCACAGCATGGATGGAGTCACACAAGTACACACAAACACACGAAGTGGAAACCACGACGATGGAGGCGTTAGTGATTTTTAGTATCGGAACCATTTGGTGGACGTTGGTGTTTGTAATTTGGAAAAGAGCAGCTTCATAAACTAATGTCAACCCAGAAAAATACAGCAACATCAACAGAGCCACATCAATGGCATCAGCAACAACGACAACAACAGTAACAGCATCAGCGTTGTCCGCAATAGCAACAACAAATCCGTAAAATTATGTACCCTTTTTAATGGTACTTTAAGCTGAAATTATGTGAAGTGTTTGGTGTTGTTACAAGTGATGATAGTGGAGAGTTGTTAGACGTCATCCATTACCCGCCACACCCGTACCTCAACAGCGACAATGGCCGTATGTGGGAGAGGCGTGGATGACATTGTGTGTGCTGGATTGTGCTTGGAACGTAAATGTTTTTGAAGTGTCAAAGACTTTAATATAATGAAATCGTTGTTTGATGATAACGGTGGACACAAAGTAAAATTGCTGTTTATTCTTTTTAAACTTTAAAATGCAATTTTTACGGTATCTGTTTAGATGAGGAGATTAATAACGACTTGATGATGCACTTTTGTAAATGGCAAATTGTGCCGGAAATTAAAAACATGTGAACAGATGCAATGTTGGAAGCGATGAAGTCAAACGAAGCAATATATTTATACAATAAATTTTTAATAGAAATGTATTTTTCCCCAAACTTAAGTAAA